>QLOH01000702.1:0-501034 GCA_026901365.1 Sesbania bispinosa | reverse complement strand
CTTATGCCGCGAAGTGGACCAACGCGGAGAATAATGGGATGGAATAGGTGATTCAACGGCGCCGCGTCTTTTATCTCCTGATGGATACAATCCGTTTGTGGTGAGGCCTATGATTGGCTGGCTTAGTTGAAACCAAGCTCGGAGATGGGTCGAGTCATGATGTAAGACCACGACTTCATTACTTGCCAGGTGGAGGAAGCTGAAAACAGAGTTTTGTTCATAAGAAAAATGATGACAGAAATGGTTCCCGAGACACAAACTTTACCTTGTGAAGGAGATGATAATTTCCAAGGCTCCAACCGTGATGTTTGATGCTTTCTCGAACTGTCCCGAAGAAATGGAAGTTATGGAAACAATGTTGTGTGAGGTGCCTATTCATGTGGCGGACGATATGGAAGCAGCGTGGGGGGAATCCTACAACAATAACACAAACCTTGCCAGTTGAAAAGGAGGGGCGGCCAAGGAAAAAATAAGAAAAATTACAGGTCAATGATATTGCTCCTTGATAGGTTCCAAATGAGGTTTCTAGTCAGTATGGAATATGAGGTTAAAATTGGCGTGTCTAGGGTTTGGATGAGAAAACATGATTGAAAAATTGAGTGATATGGAGACAAGGGTAGAAAGGCTACTGGCCGTAAAATAGGGGTAGAGTCTTCTAACTGGTTTTATTTGGGGGCCTAACATTCTATGATATTGGAACTCCAGATATAAGAGGAATTGGGGGAGAATTAAGAAAATGAGATAAAAAATCTTATCCGGGTTGAAGGGGTGGAATTTCCTTTGCGTATAGGAGACTAAACTAGATGCTTTGATCAACGAGCGTGTGCTGCTCTGGCTGTTGGGATGATTATTGGTTGGCTTATGCTCATTCAGCAAGGCTTATCAGGAGGCCTCTTTCCCTTTGGAATAAATCAGTCTTTGATGCTCATGAAATTTTTACTGATCATAACTTTATTTGTGTTAGTGGGTGGGGGGGTCGATAAAACTTTCTGCACAATTGTAAATGTTTATGCTTCTTGTGACTCCTCGGGTAAAGGAATTTATGGTGCAGTTAGTTTATGTTAAAAGACAACAATAGGGCGATCTATGGTGTTTTGGGGGGATTTTAATGCTGTCAGGGGTGCTTCTGAGCGAAAGGTGTACGTGGGTGTGGGGACAGTGATAGCATGCTTTTGATGGCTTTATTGATAGTGCTCAACTCATAGATCTTCCATTGATTGGGAGAAAATACACGTGGTATAAAGTGATGTCTCATGTATGAGCAGGCTGGATAGATTTCTGGTTACTAGTGGATGGGTAGAAAAGTGGAGTAATGTGTCACAAGGGGGTTGAAAATGGGGGTGTCCGATCACTGTGCCGATATTAAAAAACTGAGGTAATGAATTGGGGACCCAGCCTTTTAGGGTTCTGGACTGTTGGAGGCTACATACACGTTATGTAGATTTTGTAACTACAAAATGGAAGGAGTTTAAATGTGGAAGTAGGGCTGCTTTATGTTGAAAGAGAAGCTGAAGTTAATGAATCTAGTTTGCGGGATGGAACAATGACACCTTGGGAATGTAGATGGCAAGATAATAGAGACTAAGGACCTATTAACAACCTAAATCTTAAAGGGGAAAGTACACCTTTGTTGGAGGAGGAGGTACAACATTGTAAGGAACTTGTAGCAGATTTATGCCACTTGATGTCGATGAAGGATAGCCTTTGTTCCAAAAGTCAAGACTAAGGTGGTTGGAGGAAGGGGATGCAAATAAAAAATTTTTTTCATGCATGTGTGAACAATAGGAGGTTGGGAATGGAATCAGAGTTTTGAAGATTAATAATGGGAGCTTTCTGATCCAAATACTATTAAAGAAGCGGTGAGACAACATTTTCATCACACTTTCAGGAGCAGCATTGGCAGAGACCTTATCTTGATGGTATCGACTTTAGCACTTATATGAGGGGATGCTTCTAACCTCATTTTGCCATTCTCAGAGATGAAGTCAGAGAAGGTGTGGGGATTGTGGTGGTTCTAAGAGTCCGGGACCTGATGGTTTCAATTTTAACTTCATTAAGGAATTATGGCAGGTGATAAAACATGTTTCTATGTTTTATGAATGAGTTTTATTCTAATGGTAACTGGTTGGTGGTTCTAATAACTCCTTCATGTTTTGGTGCCCAAGACTGCGAGCCCACAAAAGATAGAGGATATCGTCCAATTTCTTTAATTGGTGTGATGTACAAAGTTTTGGCGAAGGTGCTTGCAAACAGGTTGCGACAGGTCATTGGAAGTTTTAGTATCACATACCAGTGCTTTTGTTAAAGACAAATTCATCTTTGATAGTGTGGTTCTTGTAAATAGGTGTTGAAGAAATGAAGTGGAAAATAGGTCTTGTCTACTATTTAAGGTGGATTTTGAAAAGGCCTATGATTCGGTCAGTTGGGATTCTTACAGTATGTGATGTCCCGCATGGGCTTCCCCACAAAATGGAGAAATTGGATTGAGGAGTGTCTACGTACCTCAAGGATGTCGGTCTTAATTAATGGTATCCAACATGGGAGTTTGGGAATCTTGGGGAGTTCGTCAAGGTGATCCATTAGCTCCTTTTTTGTTCCTTTTGGTAGCAGAGGGGTTGAATGGTTTTGATGTGTAAAGCAATTAACTCCCACTTATTTTCTGGGATTTGCTGGTCGTGATCAAGTGCTGGTTTCTCACTTGCAATATGCGGATGATACCATGATTATGTGTGAGGCTTTTGTATCCAACATGTGGGCTATTAAAGCAATTCTTCAGTTTTGAATTGGTAACAGGTTAAAAGTAAACTTTCATAAAAGTAAGCTCATTGGTGTTAATGTGGATGAGCAATGGCTTCTTGAGGCCTCTAATTTTCTGAACTGTAAATTAGAGTCAGTTTCGTTCCTCTATTTGGGTTATCTATTGGCGCCAATCCAAGGCGATTGAAGACTTGGTTACCACTTGTTCAGAAAGTGGGAAGCGATTGTCCACTGGAAATGTAAAGTGCTTTCTTTTGGTGGTCGTCTTGTCCTTTTAAAGTCTGTATTACACTCGATTTGATCTATTACCTTTCATTCTTCAAGGCTCCCAAAGGTATCATATCTAAACTCCACTCTCTTTTTAGTTCCTTTTAATAGGGTGGGAATTCTGATAATAGAAAAATCTCTTGGGTTGCTTGGGAGGATGTGTGTAGAGGGAAAAAATGGTCGGTTGGGGGTGCGGGACCTGAGAGCTTTTAATCTAGCATTATTGGGGTAATGGAGATGGCGGTTGTTAGTAGAGAGGGGTAAATTTTGGCATAGGGTACTTACTTCCATTTATGGGAGATATGTGAAATTGTGAGGGGGAGACGGTCAGGGGTGTCAAATTGGTGGTCAGACCTATGGTCTATTGATGATATTAGTGGAGATTGGTTTGTGCGGAGTTATGTTAAGAAGGTGGGAAATGGGTGTGATACACTTTTTTGGGAGGAGTATGGGGCGGGGAGATGCCATTATGTGAACGGTTTCCTAGACTGTTCCTCCTAGCTAATAATAAGCATGAGACTATAGCTAACATGTTTGTGAATGATGAGTTTGGTCCCCATTGGAATTGGAGTTGGCGTCGGACTTTATTTCAATGGGAATGTGAGCATTTGCAGGATCTTACCAGTGCCATTCATCGGTACAACTTAATGAAGACATTGTAGACTGTTGTGGTGGAAGGCGGACTCAAACGGTATCTATACTGTTAAATCTTCATACAAGGAGATTGTCCATGAGGTGCTCTTCTCTGAAATTCCAATGCATAATTACCTTTGGTCAAAAATAGCTCCTATAAAAATCTTTGCTTTTGCCTGCGGTTATTCTGAATAGAATTCCTACAAACAAAATTTAATCAAAAGAAAAGTAATCAATGATTTGGATGGCGATTGTGTGTGGTGTAGTGAGGTTGTGGAATCTGTTTCACATCTTTTCTTTGAGTGCTCTTTTGCCACAAAATTTGGATGCTTTGTATGGAATGGTGTGGCTACAATTATGTTCTGAACAAGGAAAGTTTGGATAATTTTTCCCACTTCATTGGTTTACGGATTGTAATGCTCAAAATAGGATACAGTGGTCATTGATTTGGATGGTAGTTTTGTGGTCTATTTGGCTAGCACGTAATGATCTAGTTTTTTCTAACAAAATTATGCATCCAGCAATGTCATGGAATTTATAAAACTCAGGTCCTGGAGGATATTGAGAGCTAAAGACCCCAATTTATTGTATTCATTCTGTTTCTGGTCTTCTAATGTGGGTGCATGCTTGAATTTCCATTACACTTGATGCTGTCAAAACAATACTGGTTGTATGTTTGTCAGCGGAATATGGTAGAATTAATGGGTGAGTTGTTGCACGACTTTCTTTTGCTTGAATCAAGCTTCTTGGACGTCTTTTTCTCATTGTCTTTCAATGTCATAAACTACAAGGACATCTGTGAATTGATTTTCGGTGTTGGATGTCAATTAGTTCACGTGTGAATGTTGCATTAGTGGTGCTTCTCTTTACTTGGTTTTTTGGTTTATCAGGTGGCTCTTGTAATTTTTGGTTTTGTATTGGTGGGGGTTGTTGTGATAGTCAGATATTCACTTGTATTGGGTGTTGATCAGGTATATTTGAATATGTTATGGGTTGGGGTACCCCTTGTACTCCCATTAATTCATTTTTGCTTACAAAAAAAAACAGAAGTTACAGAACTATAAGGATTAATCGCAAGGGTAAATAACTTTTTTCGCCCCTATAAAATACCCGAGTTTTGATTTTCGTCCCTCGAAATTTTTTCTTTTTTATTCATCCTTATAAAATATTTCTGCTATTTTTTTAGTCCCTAATGTTGATTCTACTGTTAATTGTGGATGTGTCGAATGCCCATAATAGTCAGCAATACTTCAGAAGTACCCTAACACATTATATAAGAGTGTTTGCTTCCGTAAACTCATTTAGAGAGTCAAATTCATAGTCAATTTGAACTGAATTTTTTTGTTCATTTCCTCCTTCATATATATCACAAATAGTCTTTGAATGGATTAAGGATGCTAACACTATTGTATAATGTGCCAAGGTACCATACATATATTACTGATTATGATGGACGTTCCAAACATTCGTAATTAATAGTGGAATAAACAACAGGACTAAAAAAATAGCTTAAATATTTTATAAGGATCAAATAAAAAGAAAAATTTCCCAGGGCGAAAATCAAACTGGGTATTTTATAGGGACCAAATATTATTTTACCCAATCGCAAATTGAAATAGAATCGGTGGAGGATCCCTTTCTGGCACATAGGACACTATGTCTATAATCAATATAATGTTTTATAGCTTAGAGTAATTTTTTAATTAACCAAACTTATAATACGTGTATCATAGCTTAGAATGAACATTGTTTAAGCTATTTAATTGAATTTCATCACTTATAACTTTTTAATTAAAAACTTATAAAATATTCATTTTTAATATAACTTTATTGATTTTACATAATTACTTACATATTACATATAAGTTAAATATTTTAATTTTTTATAAATTTAATTATCAATATTTAAATAGGGTATTTTGGTTTTTATATATTATAATCCATTTCCCTCCTTTCTAATTCTAAATTCAAGATTTAGTCCGCTGGAAACTAAATCCCAAATTCTTAAAATTAATTCGCAACATTTTTGGAATATCAAATCATTCACAATTCGATAAGAAAACCAACGATAATTTATACAATTTGTGGAGAAACTCAAACTATATACATAATATATACAATACTTGCCCAAAGGCTACAAGGTAATCATCTAAAACATCAGTCAACACATATGCATATATCTCTCTATACAATCCAAAATAAAACTAAACTCCAACTAGTAAAAAGCCCATGTTCTCAATCACTGATCCCTTCCAGGAGGTACCTGCACACCTAGATTGAGTCCACAAAACGGTGGTGAGACGAATATCTCAGTGAAGTACAACTATGCATATGCAGTGTAGGGGAAAATCACGAACTAATATGCAGCAGTCAAGACATAACCATATTCATAACAATCAGATCAATTATATGCACTAATGATGCAACTCACTGTTGTGCCCAGCAGGCATGATCTTATCACTTAATTGGAGTTAGAACTGAGCTCAGACTACAGGAAACGTCTTTCCGGGGACGTATCCCACCCATTACTGGACTGAAGTCAAGTTTTCACATATTTACTTATTTTCTTAACTCACAGCGCAAAGGCCGACTTGAATTAACTCACGGTCGAAACGACTTATATGATTCAATGAACTAATATTGATAAACAATATATTTCGTGAATTTCGTAACCTAAGGTTCTTGATAACAATAACAACATATATAGATTAAAACATTAGCTTTTAAACTTAATCACATGAATTCTCATACAATCACCAATAATTCAACATCTATAAGTGTAAATAAGGGAAATTAAAGGATAGGGTTCATGCATTAGATCAAGAATTCTCAATGTGAAGGTGTGTGATTTGTACTCACCTAATCTTGAAGCTCAAAGAAGAAGAAAAGTGAGTAAGGATGGATCACGTGATGATTCCTTGCTCCAATTCCCTTTTCAAGCTTCAATCCAAGCTTTCTCTTCTCTAGGAATCCAGAGGTTCTCTCTCTCTAGATTAAGGAGGAAGAAGAAGGAGAAGAGAAAATATGATTCTGAAGAGAAATGGTTCCTTAAGTGGATTCTCGCTCAAGAAAGGTCTTCTCGCTTGAGCGAGCGTGTCGGTTGCATGGCCTTTCTTCACATTCTCGCTCAAGTGAGACTATCTCGCTTAAGCGAGAAGGACCCAGAAAATACCCCCCTCTGGACGATTCTCGCTCAAGCGAGAAAGAGCTCGCTTGAGCGAGAATCGTCCAGAGGGGGTGTATTTTCTGGGTCCTTCTCGCTTAAGCGAGATAGTCTCACTTGAGCGAGAATGTGAAGAAAGGCCATGCAACCGACACGCTCGCTCAAGCGAGAAGACCTTTCTTGAGCGAGAATCCACTTAAGGAACCATGTTTCTCTTCAGAATCATAATTTTCTCTTCTCCTTCTTCTTCCTCCTTAATCTAGAGAGAGAGACTCTGGATTTCTAGAGAGAGAAAGCTTGGATTGAAGCTTGAAAAGGGAAATTGGAGCAAGGAATCATCACGTGATCCATCCTTACTCACTTTTCTTCCTTTGAGCTTCAAGATTAGGTGAGTACAACTCACACACCTTCACATTGAGAATTCTTTGATCTAATGCATGAACCCTATCCTTTAATTTCCCTTATTTACACTTATAGATGTTGAATTATGGTGATTGTATGAGAATTCATGTGATTAAGTTTAAAAGCTAATGTTTAATCTATATATGTTGTTATTGTTATCAAGAACCTTAGGTTACGAAATTCACGAAATATATTGTTTATCAATTATTAGTTCATTGAATCATATAAGTCGGTTTCGACCGTGAGTTAATTCAAGTCGGCCTTTGCGCTGTGAGTTAAGAAAATTAAGTAAATATGTGAAAACTTGACTTCAGTCCAGTAATGGGTGGGATACGTCCCCGGGAAAGACGTTTCCTGTAGTCTGAGCTCAGTTCTAACTCCAATTTAAGTGATAAGATCATGCCTGCTGGGCACAACAGTGAGTTGCATCATTAGTGCATATAATTGATCTGATTGTTATGAATATGGTTATGTCTTGACTGCTGCATATTAGTTCGTGATTTTCCCCTACACTGCATATGCATAGTTGTACTTCACTGAGATATTCGTCTCACCACACGTTTTGTGGACTCAATCTAGGTGTGCAGGTACCTCCTGGAAGGGATCAGTGATTGAGAACATGGGCTTTTTACTAGTTGGAGTTTAGTTTTATTTTGGATTGTATAGAGAGTATATATGCATATGTGTTGACTGATGTTTTTAGATGATTACCTTGTAGCCTTTGGGCAAGTATTGTATATATTATGTATATAGTTTGAGTTTCTCCACAAATTGTATAAATTATCGTTGGTTTCTTATCGAATTGTGAATGATTTGATATTCCAAAATGTTGCGAATTAATTTTAAGAATTTGGGATTTAGTTTCCAGCGGACTAAATCTTGAATTTAGGAATTAGAAAGGAGGGAAATTGGATTATAATATATAAAAACCAAAATACCCTATTTAAATATTGATAATTAAATTTATAAAAATTAAAATATTTAACTTTATATGTAATATGTAAGTAATTTATGTAAAATCAATAAAGTTATATTAAAAATGAATATATTTATAAGTTTTTAATTAAAAAAGTTATAAGTGATGAAATTCAATTAAATAGCTTAAACAATGTTCATTCTAAGCTATGATACACGTATTATAAGTTTGGTTAATTAAAAAATTACTCTAAAGCTATAAAACATTATATATTGATATATAGACATAGTGTCCTATGTGCCAGAAAGGGATCCTCCACCGATTCTATTTCAATTTGCGATTGGGTAAAATAATATTTTGGTCCCTATAAAATACCCGAGTTTTGATTTTCGTCCCTGGGAAATTTTTCTTTTTTATTTGATCCTTATAAAATATTTAAGCTATTTTTTTAGTCCCTGTTGTTTATTCCACTATTAATTACGAATGTTTGGAACGTCCATCATAATCAGTAATCATATGTATGGTACCTTGGCACATTATACAATAGTGTTAGCATCCTTAATCACATTCAAAGACTATTTGTGATATATATGAAGGAGGAAATGAACAAAGAAATTCAGTTCAAATTGACTATGAATTTGACTCTCTAAATGAGTTTACGGAAGCAAACACTCTTATATAATGTGTTAGGGTACTTCTGAAGTATTGCTGACTATTATGGGCATTCGACACATCCACAATTAACAGTAGAATCAACATTAGGGACTAAAAAATAGCAGAAATATTTTATAAGGATGAAATAAAAAAGAAAAAATTTCGAGGGACGAAAATCAAAACTCGGGTATTTTATAGGGGCGAAAAAGTTATTTTACCCTTTGCGATTAATCCTTATAGTTCTGTAACTTCTGTTTTTTTTTGTAAGCAAAAATGAATTAATGGGAGTACAAGGGGTACCCCAACCCATAACATATTACAAAGATACCTGATCAACACCCAATACAAGTGAATAATATGACTATCACAACAACCCCCACCAATACAAAACCAAAAATTACAAGAGCCACCTGATAAACCAAAAAACCAAGTAAAGAGAAGCACCACTAATGCAACATTCACACGTGAACTAATTGACATCCAACACCGAAATCAATTCACAGATGTCCTTTGTAGTTTATGACATTGAAATGACAATGAGAAAAAAGACGTCCAAGAAGCTTGATTCAAGCAAAAGAAAGTCGTGCAACAACTCACCCATTAATTCTACC
Source organism: Sesbania bispinosa (assembly GCA_026901365.1). NCBI lineage: Eukaryota > Viridiplantae > Streptophyta > Magnoliopsida > Fabales > Fabaceae > Sesbania > Sesbania bispinosa. The sequence continues at coordinate 491,631 of QLOH01000702.1, read as the reverse complement.
ATATTCCGCTGACAAACATACAACCAGTATTGTTTTGACAGCATCAAGTGTAATGGAAATTCAAGCATGCACCCACATTAGAAGACCAGAAACAGAATGAATACAATAAATTGGGGTCTTTAGCTCTCAATATCCTCCAGGACCTGAGTTTTATAAATTCCATGACATTTGCTGGATGCATAATTTTGTTAGAAAAAACTAGATCATTACGTGCTAGCCAAATAGACCACAAAACTACCATCCAAATCAATGACCACTGTATCCTATTTTGAGCATTACAATCCGGTAAACCAATGAAGTGGGAAAAATTATCCAAACTTTCCTTGTTCAGAACATAATTGTAGCCACACCATTCCATACAAAGCATCCAAATTTTGTGGGCAAAAGAGCACTCAAAGAAAAGATGTGAAACAGATTCCACAACCTCACTACACCACACACAATCGCCATCCAAATCATTGATTACTTTTCTTTTGATTAAATTTTGTTTGGTAGGAATTCTATTCAGAATAACCCGCCAGGCAAAAGCAAAGATTTTTATAGGAGCTATTTTTGACCAAAGGTAATTATGCATTGGAATTTCAGAGAAGAGCACCTCATGGACAATCTCCTTGTATGAAGATTTAACAGTATAGATACCGTTTGAGTCCGCCTTCCACCACCAACAGTCTACAATGTCTTCATTAAGTTGTACCGACTGAATGGCACTGGTAAGATCCTGCAAATGCTCACATTCCCATTGAAATAAAGTCCGACGCCAACTCCAATTCCAATGGGGACCAAACTCATCATTCACAAACATGTTAGCTATAGTCTCATGCTTATTATTAGCTAGGAGGAACAGTCTAGGAAACCGTTCACATAATGGCATCTCCCCGCACCATACATCCTCCCAAAAAGTGTATCACACCCATTTCCCACCTTCTTAACATAACTCCGCACAAACCAATCTCCACTAATATCATCAATAGACCATAGGTCTGACCACCAATTTGACACCCCTGACCGTCTCCCCCTCACAATTTCACATATCTCCCCATAAATGGAAGTAAGTACCCTATGCCAAAATTTACCCCTCTCTACTAACAACCGCCATCTCCATTACCCCAATAATGCTAGATTAAAAGCTCTCAGGTCCCGCACCCCCAACCGACCATTTTTTCCCTCTACACACATCCTCCCAAGCAACCCAAGAGATTTTTCTATTATCAGAATTCCCACCCTATTAAAAGGAACTAAAAAGAGAGTGGAGTTTAGATATGATACCTTTGGGAGCCTTGAAGAATGAAAGGTAATAGATCAGAATCGAGTGTAATACAGACTTTAAAAGGACAAGACGACCACCAAAAGAAAGCACTTTACATTTCCAAGTGGACAATCGCTTCTCCACTTTCTGAACAAGTGGTAACCAAGTCTTCAATCGCCTTGGATTGGCGCCAATAGATAACCCCAAATAGAGGAACGAAACTGACTCTAATTTACAGTTCAGAAAATTAGAGGCCTCAAGAAGCCATTGCTCATCCACATTAACACCAATGAGCTTACTTTTATGAAAGTTTACTTTTAAACCTGTTACCAATTCAAAAATCTGAAGAATTGCTTTAATAGCCCACATGTTGGATACAAAAGCCTCACACATAATCATGGTATCATCCGCATATTGCAAGTGAGAAACCAGCACTTGATCACGACCAGCCAAATACCCAGAAAATAAGTGGGAGTTAATTGCTTTACACATCAAACCATTCAACCCCTCTGCTACCAAAAGGAACAAAAAAGGAGCTAATGGATCACCTTGACGAACTCCCCAAGATATCCCAAACTCCCATGTTGGGATACCATTAATTAAGACCGACATCCTTGAGGTACGTAGACACTCCTCAATCCAATTTCTCCATTTTGTGGGGAAGCCCATGCGGGACATCACATACTGTAAGAAATCCCAACTGACCGAATCATAGGCCTTTTCAAAATCCACCTTAAATAGTAGACAAGACCTATTTTTCCACTTCATTTCTTCAACAACCTCATTTACAAGAACCACACTATCAAAGATGAATTTGTCTTTAACAAAAGCAGACTGGTAATGTGATACTAAACTTCCAATGACCTGTCGCAACCTGTTTGCAAGCACCTTCGCCAAAACTTTGTACATCACACCAATTAAAGAAATTGGACGATATTCCTCTATCTTTTGTGGGCTCGCAGTCTTGGGCACCAAAACATGAAGGAGTTATTAGAACCACCAACCAGTTTACCATTAGAATAAAACTCATTCATAAAACATAGAAAATCATGTTTTATCACCTGCCATAATTCCTTAATGAAGTTAAAATTGAAACCATCAGGTCCCGGACTCTTAGAACCACCACAATCCCTCACAGCTTCTCTGACTTCCATCTCTGAGAATGGCAAAATGAGGTTAGAAGCATCCACCTCATATAAAGTGCTAAAGTCGATACCATCAAGATAAGGTCTCTGCCAATGCTGCTCCTGAAAGTGTGATTGAAAATGTTGTCTCACCGCTTCTTTAATAGTATTTGGATCAGAAAGCCTCCCATTATTAATCTTCAAAACTCTGATTCCATTCCTCAACCTCCTATTGTTCACACATGCATGAAAAAATTTTGTATTTGCATCCCCTTCCTCCAACCACCTTAGTCTTGACTTTTGGAACAACAGGCTATCCTTCATCGACATCAAGTGGCATAAATCTGCTACAAGTTCCTTACAATGTTGTACCTCCTCCTCCAACAAAGGTGTACTTTCCCCTTTAAGATTTAGGTTGTTAATAAGGTCCTTAGTCTCTATTATCTTGCCATCTACATTCCCAAAGGTGTCATTGTTCCATCCCCGCAAACTAGACTTCATTAACTTCAGCTTCTCTTTCAACATAAAAGCAGCCCTACCTTCCACATTAAACTCCTTCCATTTTGTAGTTACAAAATCTACATAACGTGTATGTAGCCTCCAACAGTCCAGAACCCTAAAAGGCTTGGGTCCCCAATTCATTACCTCAGTTTTTAATATCACGGCACAGTGATCGGACACCCCCATTTTCAACCCCCATTGTGACACATTACTCCACTTTTCTACCCATCCACTAGTAACCAGAAATCTATCCAGCCTGCTCATACATGAGACATCACCTTTATACCACGTGTATTTTCTCCCAATCAATGGAAGATCTATGAGTTGAGCACTATCAATAAAGCCATCAAAAGCATGCATATCACCTGTCCCCCACACCCCACGTACACCTTTTCGCTCAGAAGCACCCCTGACAGCATTAAAATCCCCCCAAAACACCATAGATCGCCCTATTGTTGTCTTTTAACATAAACTAACTTGCACCATAAATTCCTTTTACCCGAGGAGTCACAAGAAGCATAAACATTTACAATTGTGCAGAAAGTTTTATCGACCCCCACCACCCACTAACACAAATAAAGTTATGATCAGTAAAAATTTCATGAGCATCAAAGACTGATTTATTCCAAAGGGAAAGAAGGCCTCCTGATAAGCCTGCTGAATGAGCATAAGCCCAACCAATATCATCCCAACAGCCCAGAGCAGCACACGCTCGTTGATCAAAGCATTCTAGTTTAGTCTCCTATACGCAAAGAAATTCCACCCCTTCAACCCGGATAAGATTTTTTATCTCCATTTTCTTAATTCTCCCCCCAATTCCTCTTATATTCTGAGTTCCAATAATCATAGAAATGTTAGGCACCCCAAAATACAAACCAGTTAGAAGACTCTACACCCCTATTTTACGGCCAGTAGCCTTTCTATCCCTTGTCTCCATATCACTCAATTTTTCAATCACTGTATTCTCATCCAACACCCTAGACACGCCCAATTTTAACCTCATATTCCATACTGACTTAGAAACCTCATTTGGAACCTTATCAAGGAGCAAAGAATCATTGACCTGTAATTTTTCTATTTTTTCCTTGGCCGCCCCTCCTTTTCACTGGCAAGGTTTGTGTTATTGTTGTAGGATTCCCCCCAACGCTGCTTCCATATCGTCCGCCACATGAATAGGCACCTCACACAACATTGTTTCCATAACTTCCATTTCTTTCGGGACAGTTCGAGAAAGCATCAAACATTCACGGTTGGAGCCTTGGAAATTATCATCTCCTTCACAAGGTAAAGTTTGTGTCTCGGGAACCATTTCTGCATCATTTGTTTCCTTATGAACAACAACTCTGTTTTCAGCTTCCTCCACCTGGCAAGGTAATGAAGTCTGTGGTCTTACATCATGACTCGACCCATCTCCGAGCTTGGTTTCAACTACAGCCAGCCCATCATAGGCCTCACCACAAACGGATTGTATCCCATCAGGAGATAAAAGACGCGGCCCAGTTGAATCACCTATTCCACTCCCATTATTCTCCGCAGTTGGTCCACTTCGCGAGCATAAGAGTGCCTCCAAGTGGTAAAAATGGGCCCCAATAAAAGTGTCCTTCCATGCGCTATACAACAGCCCAATATCTTTTCCATGTTGCACCGAAAGTTGCTTAATGGGCTCATTTGTGACGCGCATCCCAGCCCTGGTGCCAGCCGCGTCCAACTCACCCAATTTATCTCCCATTGTAGCATCCTTTAACTGCATTGATTCCGTTGGAATTAAAGCCATATCAGCAATGCACATCCCAGCCCTGGTGCTAGCCGCGTCCAACTCACCCAATTTATCACCAATTGTAGCATCCTTTAATTGCATTAAATCCGTTGGAATTAAAGCCAGATCAGCAAAACAACCATCCTTGATAATAGGTTCTTGTAACGCCCTAAATCTCTAAGACAAAATTCAGTCCGTTGGAAACCAAATTCCTAACTCAGAATTTATAACGTCACAGTTTGAATATCAACATGTTCGCTAAATTATCAAAATTCCAACAAATTCGACAATTTAAAGAACAAATTCTAAGTATTACACACTTGATACGAACAATCATTTAAACATTCGATCAGAGGTTTAACCTGTATATTACAACACAAACAAAACTCATGCAATTCCTCTAATCCAAGATCACACCACTATCATATATATATACACAAGTATTCACTTCAAGGTTCGCCACTTCAAAATATACAAAAGAAACATAAACTCCATCGCTCGTGCACTTTACTTCCCGGACTAGGAATCTGGTAACCGAGGTACCTGCTTATCTAAATAATCCTCATAACACGTGGTGAGATAAAAATCTCAGTGAATACAAATCATATGCATAAATGCAGGGAACATATATTTATGTCAGGTTATAGCCCATAACAATTCAAGCAATCAACAAAAAAACTGAAATGTAAACATGATGCACTCACTGCTGTGCTCAGCAGGTATGTTCTTATCTCTTTCTAGAGTTAGAACTGAGCTCAGACTACGGGGAATATCTTCCCCGGGGACGAATCCCACCCAAACTGGACCGAAGTCACGTTTTCAATACAATTAAATATTACTTTTACTCACAGCGCAAAGGCCGGCTTAAATTTACTTCACTTGATCATAACCATGATAATATAGCAATACAATGCTTCATGTATAACAATATAAACAATTCCGCTAGTTTCGACTATTTCGAAAGTTTCGACCCTAAGAATATAAATACCAAGTTTCAATTCAAACTCTAATCCAAGCATCAATGTCCAAGAACTATAATTAGACAAGGAATTGCAATCAAGTGGTTTCGATAGTTTTGATAGTTTCGATAGTTTCGAAAACTTCGAAATAAGGATTCTGACACTCGATTCCCAATTCATATATTCAATCCATCAATTACTACTTCAATACAGCTAGAATACACCAATACAATCCATAAATGACCTAATTTGAGAAAAGGGAAGAGAAGGGGTGGGAGCATGCACATAGAACCACCTAAAACCTAACAAAAAAAATAAGTTGTACTCACCAAGCCTAGGAATTCAAGAAGGAAAAGATGTTTATAGATGATCTACTTGATGTTTCCTTGACCCAAATCCCTTCTCAAGCTTCAATTTGGAGTTTCTCTCACTAGGATTCTCTCTCTAGGTCACGAAGGGGAAGAAGAACAAAGTGAATTTCTGATTTTTTTTCGCATCCAATATATATATATATAAGTGAAGGTAATCGATTACAGACTTACTGTAATCGATTACCAACGGCTAAAAGGCACTAAAAAGCCCCTTCTGGTAATCTGGTAATCGATTACACCCCTTGGTAATCTATTACCGAAAGCTCAGTTTTCCTGGTAATCGATTACAACTCCTGGTAATCAATTACCAAAAATTCTGCTCTCAGGTAACCGATTACAGACTGTGTGTAATCGGTTACTAAAAATTCAGCTCTCGGGTAATCGATTACCAACTCCTGGTAATCGATTACCAAAAACTCAGCTCTCGGGTAATCGGTTACAGACTGTGAGTAATTGATTACCACAAATACTGCTCTCAGGTAATCGATTACAAACTGCTGGTAATCGATTACCAGAAACTCAAACTCCCAAATTTACTTAGATGAAAACTCTGAAATTTAATTTAACACTTAGTTTGACTTCCTAATCCTTTCAACTTTTAGTTCCTCAATTATTCACATATTGACCTCCCTTTAAATCTTATGATTTAATAAAACTTATAATGCGGGATGTTACATTCTACCCCCCTTAATGCAATTTTGTCCTCAAAATTGATTAAAGACATAAAAGGTAGAATATAATACCTCAACTGAATAAGTTAGGATATTGACTCCGAATATCTTCTTCTTTCTCCCATGTTGCTTCATCCGGTGACAGACCTTCCCGTACAACCTTAACCAATGGAATTGTCTTATTCCTCAGGGTTTTGGCACTTCTACTTGCAATCTGTGCAGACCTTGAAGGAATTGTGAGATCTTCCCTCAATTGTATTGATTCAGAGCTCAAAACATGAGAAGGATCGGGGATATATTTTCTCAATTTAGACACATGGAAGACATTATGAATTCTGGATAAATGAGGTGGAAGAGCAATCCTATAAGCCAGAGGGCCAACCCTCTGCAGGATTAGGAATGGACCAATATACCTAGAACTTAACTTTTTGGTTTTGAGTGATTTCCCAACACCAGTGACAGGAGTTACTTTTAGAAAGACATGGCTTCCTTCCTCAAACTCTAAATCCTTTCTTTTGTTGTCAGCATAACTTTTCTGCCGGCTCTGGGCAGTTGCAAGCTTTTCCCTAATGACCCTAATTTTCTCAGTAGTTTCCTGCACTAATTCTGGACCTAAAAGGGCTTTCTCACCAACCTTATGCCAACAAAGAGGAGATCTGCACTTCCTACCATACAGAGCCTCATAAGGTGCCATACCTATACTGCTATGAAAACTGTTATTATAGGCCAACTCTATGAGGGGTAGGTATCTATCCCAACTGACTGACTCCTCTAAAACACAGGCTCTAAGCATATCTTCTAGGGTTTGGATGGTTCTCTTAGACTGACCATCAGTCTGAGGATGATAAGCGGTGCTAAACCTAAGTTCAGTCTCGAAAGACCGATGGAGTGCATTCCAAAACTTATAGGTGAACCTAGGGTCCCTATCAGATATAATGTTAGATGGAATGCCATGGAGTTTAATTATTTCTTTGACAAAAAGGTCCGCTAACTTATTTAGGGAAAATGTATTCTTAACTGGGAGAAAATGGGCCGATTTGGTTAATCGGTCCACAATAACCCAGATGGCATCAAAACCAGCCTGAACCCGAGGTAAACCTACCACAAAGTCCATAGCTATACTCTCCCACTTCCACTCAGGTATTTCTAATGGCATGAGTGTTCCTGATGGTTTCTGGTGTTCTACTTTAACTTTCTGACAAGTTAGACATTTAGCAACATACTCAGCTATATCCTTTTTCATACCATCCCACCAAAATCTCTTCTTCAAATCTCGATACATCTTGGTAGTGCCAGGATGTATAGAAAACTTGCCCTTGTGGGCCTCCTCTAATACTTGTTGCCTCACACTACCCCCCTTAGGGACACAGATCCTTCCTTGAAAAAGAATCATCCCCTCACCTGACTCAGAAAACCCTAATTGTTTCTTCCTATTTTGAAGATCCTGATCTGAACCCTGAGCTCCCCTGATAAGAGTTTGAAGCTCACTGATGATTTCTAATCTATACAACTTAACACTGCTCACTCCAAACTCAACACTAAGACTTAAATCCCTGAATTCTTCTAAGAGACTCATCTCATGTGCCATTAAGGATGACACATGAAGGGATTTCCTACTGAGAGCATCAGCCACTACATTGGCTTTGCCTGGATGATACTTCAACTCAAAGTCATAATCCTTAAGAAATTCCATCCACCTTCTTTGCCTCATGTTGAGTTCTTTTTGATCAAAAAGATATTTCAAACTTTTATGATCACTAAAGACCTCAAATCTCACACCAAACAGGCAATGCCTCCAAATTTTGAGGGCAAAAACCACAGCCGCTAACTCTAAATCATGAGTAGGATAATTTTCCTCATGAGGCCTCAACTGCCTAGAAGCATAAGCCACCACTCTCTTTTCCTGCATCAGAACACATCCTAAGCCCTTACCCGACGCATCACTATACACCTCAAAGGTTTTTGACAAATCCGGCAATGCCAGTACCAGAGCGGTGGTTAACTTTTCCTTGAGCTCTAGAAAGCTCTGCTCACACTTTTTGTCCCACACAAAGGCTTGACCCTTTCGAGTCAATCTTGTGAGAGGCAAAGCTAAACAGGAGAATCCATTAATGAATCTCCGGTAGTAGCCGACCAATCCTAGGAAACTCCTAATTTCTGTAATGGTCTTAGGTCTTGTCCATTCAAGAACGGCTTCTACCTTACTAGGATCAACTGACACTCCTTCTCTAGTAATCACATGCCCTAAGAAATGGACTCGGTCCATCCAAAACTCACATTTTCCAGGATTAGCAAACAATTTCTTTTCTCTCAGAATCTCTAAGACAATCCTAAGGTGACTCTCATGTTCCTCTAAGTTACGAGAATAGATCAGAATGTCGTCAATGAACACAACAACAAACTGATCCAAGAAGGGCCGGAAGATTCGATTCATGTAGTCCATGAATACAGCAGGAGCATTCGTAACACCAAATGGCATCACTAGATACTCGTAGTGCCCATACCTAGTTCTAAAAGTTGTTTTAGAGATATCCTCCTTTCTGATTTTAATCTGGTGGTAACCCGACCTTAGATCTATGTTAGAAAACACTGAGGCACCATTGAGTTGGTCTAGAAGATCATCTATCCTAGGAAAGGGGTACTTATTCTTAATGGTAACCTTATTTAATTGTCTATAATCTACACACAATCTCATACTCCCATTTTTCTTTTTCACTAATAACACTGGAGCCCCCCAGGGTGAAACACTAGGCCTAATGAACCCTTTAGCTATGAGATCCTCTAGTTGAGTCTTAAGTTCACTAAGTTCTAGTGGGGACATCTTATAATGTGCCTTAGAGATGAGTCCTGAACCTGGTAATAAGTCTATTGTGAATTCCATTTCCCGGTCCGGAGGTAAGGTTAAAACTTCACTAGGAAAAACATCTTGAAACTCCCGAACCGTAGCTACACTGCTTAAATCTATTTTGGATTCTAAGGTTGACGAAATAAACAGAATAAAACAATCATTCCCATCACTGATGCATTGTGAAACCTGAGTGACACTGGACATGAGTACAGATGGTTTCTCCCTCAAAGGAATAGGAAGAGTAGGAAACACTACTCTTTTGTTAAAACAATCTAGCATAACCTGGTTGGAAGATAACCAATTCATCCCTAAAATAACATCCATACCTTTCAATGGTAAACAAATCAGGTCAATTTCATAGACTCTTCCTTGTACAACAATAGAGCACTTGGGACACACAAAAGAAGTAGAGATAGCCTCCTTGGCTGGAGTGATTACATTGAGAATACAAGGTAAAGAATCAACAGATAATTTTAACTGACTAACACAATCAAAAGAAATGAAAGAGTGGGTTGCCCCCGAATCAAACAATACAATCAAGGTCTTCTCTCCTAGGGTGCACATACCTCGCAACAGATTATCCGCAGAAGCTGCTACTTGCCCATTGAGGGTAAAAACTCTTCCAGTGGATTGAGGTTTCTGGGGGTTCTTTAGTTTCGGACAATCTCTCTTGATATGACTCGGTTGCTTGCAAAAATAACACAAATTCTTCCCCGTCAGACACTCCCCTGTATGCTACTTTCCACACTTGGGACACTTGAATCCCCTTTGGCGTTGGGCCTGCTGAGTGGGCAAGACTGGTTTGACTTGCCACTTAGGCTTGGGGCCTCTGCCTTGGATGGGCACTTCAAACTTCCTCTTTCCCTTGCTTTCCACAGGTACAAGTGATGGTGTAGTCCCCTTATAATTCTTCTCAGCAATGTAACACTTGCTAACCAACAAAGAAAAATCTCTGATTTCTAACGTCCCAACCCGATCCAATAGTTCAGGTCGTAGTCCTCCCTCAAATTGAGTGCATCTCTATTCCTCATCAGTCACAGCTTGAAGGTAGCGAGAGTACTTTGCTAGTTCTTCAAATTTTGCCACATACTGACCCACCGACATATCTCCTTGCCTGAGTTGTAGAAATTCAGTCTCCTTTTGCCTCTTGATAGTGGCTGGAAAGTACTTCCCCAAAACAGGTTCCGAAACACATCCCAAGTCATAGGAGCCTCCGCCTCGGCAGCCCGAACCTTAGCAGTTTTCCACCAGTCTTCAGCCTCCCTTCATAACATGTAGACTGCAAAGCCTACCTTAGCCTCATCAGTGCACTTCATCACATCAAAGATCCGGTTCAAATCTCGAAGCCAATTCGCCGCTACATCAGGGTCATAAATTCCATTGAATTGTGGAGGAGTGTGCTTCCTAAACTCAAATAATTCCGAAGCAAAAGAATCCACAACAGGGGGTGGTGGTGGCTCCGTGTGTCTCCTGGTCATCTCTTGAAGCACTGTTGCATTGGTGGCAGCTTGCTCCCGTGCCGCTTCCGCTTGAGCTCGATTAGAATTCAATTGCTCTCCCATCATTTGTGTTAGTGCCTGAAGCGCTGCAGCTACTGGGTCATGAGTAGGACCCTGAGAAGATGAAGATGAAGATGAAGGATGACCCTGAGAAGATGAAGATGGCGATGGAGGATGATTGACCCTTTGACGACCTCTCCTGCCGCCTGCCATAATTCCCTACATATCATCAAGCAAATTTCGAGGTGATCAGTCTCTCAATTCACAAAATAATACATATGAAATCATTAACAAACCACAGAATATCCTAATTGCACAGTCCAATTGGATTAAACTGCTCTGATACCAAAATATAACGCCCTAAATCTCTAAGACAAAATTCAGTCCATTGGAAACCAAATTCCTAACTCAGAATTTATCACGTCACAGTTTGAATATCAACATGTTCGCTAAATTACCAAAATTCCAACAAATTCGACAATTTAAAGAACAAATTCTAAGTATGACACACTTGATACGAACAATCATTTAAACATTCGATCGGAGGTTTAACCTGTATATTACAACACAAACAAAACTCATGCAATTCCTCTAATCCAAGATCACACCACTATCATATATATATATACACAAGTATTCACTTCAAGGTTCGCCACTTCAAAATATACAAAAGAAACATAAACTCCATCGCTCGTGCACTTTACTTCCCGGACTGGGAATCTGGTAACCGAGGTACCTGCTTATCTAAATAATCCACATAACACGTGGTGAGATAAAAATCTCAGTGAATACAAATCATATGTATGAATGCAGGGAACATATATTTATGTCAGGTTATAGCCCATAACAATTCAAGCAATCAACAAAAAACTGAAATGTAAACATGATGCACTCACTGCTGTGCTCAGCAGGCATGTTCTTATCTCTTTCTAGAGTTAGAACTGAGCTCAGACTACGGGGAATATCTTCCCCGGGGACGAATCCCACCCAAACTGGACCGAAGTCACGTTTTCAATACAATTCAATATTACTTTTACTCACAGCGCAAAGGCCGGCTTAAATTTACTTCACTTGATCATAACCATGATAATATAGCAATACAATGCTTCATGTATAACAATATAAACAATTCCGCTAGTTTCGACTATTTCGAAAGTTTCGACCCTAAGAATATAAATACCAAGTTTCAATTCAAACTCTAATCCAAGCATCAATGTCCAAGAACTATAATTAGACAAGGAATTGCAATCAAGTGGTTTCGATAGTTTCGAAAACTTCGAAACTAAGGATTCCGACACTCGATTCCCAATTCATATATTCAATCCATCAATTACTACTTCAATACAGCTAGAATACACCAATACAATCCATAAATAACCTAATTTGAGAAAAAGGGAAGAGAAGGGGTGGGAGCATGCACATAGAACCACCTAAAACCTAACAAAAAAATGAGTTGTACTCACCAAGCCTAGCAATTAAAGAAGGAAAAGATGTTTGTAGATGATCTACTTGATGTTTCCTTGACCCAAATCCCTTCTCAAGCTTCAAATTAGAGTTTCTCTCACTAGGATTCTCTCTTTAGGTCACGAAGGGGAAGAAGAACAAAGTGAATTTCTGATTTTTTTTCGCATCCAGTATATATATATATATAAGTGATGGTAATCGATTACAGACTTACTATAATCGATTACCAACGGCTAAAAGGCACTAAAAAGCCCCTTCTGGTAATCTGGTAATCGATTACACCCCCTGGTAATCGATTACCAAAAGCTCAGTTTTCCTGGTAATCGATTACAACTTCTGGTAATCGATTACTAAAAATTCTGCTCTCAGGTAATCGATTACAGACTGTGTGTAATCGGTTACTAAAAATTCAGCTCTCGGGTAATCGATTACCAACTCCTGGTAATCGATTACCAAAAACTCAACTCTCGGGTAATCGATTACAGACTGTGAGTAATCGATTACCACAAATACTACTCTCAGGTAATCGATTATAAACTGCCGGTAATCGATTACCAGAAACTCAAACTCCCAAAATTTACTTAGATGAAAACCCTGAAATTTAATTTAACACTTAGTTCGACTTCCTAATCCTTTCAACTTTTAGTTCCTCAATTATTCACATATTGACCTCCCTTTAAATCTTATGATTTAATAAAACTTATAATGCGGGATGTTACAGTTCTCGCTCAGCCAAATTGGGTAACGAATCATTCAAGATTAATTGGTCATCATTATCCAAATAATTTCCTAACGCATCAATGATTTGGAATTCAAACTCATCATCTTCTTCCTCTTCATCCGAAGGAACACTTGAGCCAACCCTTTGTTTAATGGAATTGGTTGGAAATATCCTCCATGGATCAAGAAACGGATCCTCCATAATACTGATAGAAAAAATTAAATCATCAATCTTCATTCTCAACACTCGATGTATTGTCTCCTTAGACGAAGTCTGAATTAGAACCCGAGCCACATCAAATCTATCCCTCCTCTTTGTACTAGTATCAACACATATGTATCTTCCTAGTGAGCCAACCAGCATCTTAAACCAATCTTCAGACCATGCATGCAATGGTACCCCTTGGACACGTAACCAAATATATCTACTACTTGCCACATCCCCTGGACAACATGGATGAATATCAACAAACCATTTGGAAAACATATCTTCCAACTCTCTTATCAACTCCATCAGATTTTCACCATCTTCTGGCTGAATGAATACCATATCATCACCCATTGGAACAATTTTTATTGACGTAATTCCTTCCTCCAAAATCTTGTCTTGTAGAATAAACATCTCATCTATCTGGTGCACTCTTCCCACAAAAGCAACGAGATAGCCATTCCATATCTTTTTCTACCACCTCAAGCTCTAACCCTTCCATACTTGTGAATCAGTGATATCTTGACTTTTCTTCTCCTGCCATTCTTTTTTCACATGCCCCAGAACAACATCAACATAAGTTTTCCCATCCACCTTACCACTTACACCATTCAATGTAGTAACACCCCTCTTCAACTTGTTATGATCAGCAGCCATAGATTCCACACGAGTTCCATTCCTATTAAATTTTGACAAATTGATACGTAGCTTGAATGAACCAATGCATATTTGATTAAGTTTCTTTTCCATACCAATGTCAAATTCCGTTGCAGCAAACCTTACAAATTCGAATCTCCTACCCCATTTATCTCTCTTTTTGGGAATGTATACATCCAGCACCTTCCCTCCCCATATTGAAAAAACTCTCCATAAGTCTTGAGTACCATATTCTTCAGGGAAATTCGTAAAGAAGTACGTCGATTGGTCACCATGCGACTTCCTCCATGATTTATGATCTTGTGCCCCTGTAGGTACAAAGTTCATTGGTGATCGTATGTCCTTTTTTGGCCTGTTCAATTCTGATTCCGATTCCGATTCCGATCGCAAACCTTTCCATCTTCTTGATCTCACCAAGGTCCAATCTTGCTCTCTTGCGTCCACTCTCTCACCTATTCTCTAGTTAAGTAGAATTTTCTATTAACTTTTGTATATAATTGTAGTTCTGTAACATTTGTTAACTCTTCCTTTTTCCATATTGTGTAAATACTAATAAACTAATAAATTATTTTATAGCTTCTGGAAAGCTATAACTAATAATAATTAATAAATTAATAAATTACTCTATAACATCTGGAATGTTATATCGAAAGATACTGGGGCGAGCCATATGCTTTGTTTGGTGTAATTAAGGAAATAGAGAGAAGAGAAATGAGAAAAAGAGAAATGGGAAAGAGAGAAATATGTGTGAAATGGAAGAGAAATAGGTTGTTTGGTGTGAGAGAAATAAGTATGAAATGGAAGAGAAATATACGAGAGTGAAATAAAAGAAAAAAAGATTTGAAAAATCGATTATTAAAAAAATCAATTTTTTTGCTCAACAATCGATTATGAGACATTAAAAATTGATTTTTTTATGACAATGGGTAACACAAAAATCGATTATGTGTACATGAAAATCAATTCTGTATGACAGTGGGTAACATGATAATCGATTATGTATACATGAAAATCGATTATCACATGTTCATTGCTCATTTCTCTCCATTTCACTACAATATTACAGAGAAATGAACAGTACCCTCATCTCCCTTCATTTCACCCCATTTCTCTTCTCACCAAACGCACATAGGAGGGGCATTTCTCTACACTTCTCTCCTCCCTCCTCCATTTCATCCCCACCAAACAAAGGCATAAGGAAAAGAATGGCAGAGTTGTCCTTAAAAATTCTAACACAAAATTCATTTCTATGTGTGCTATTTCTCCATAAAACAGCGGAGAAATATTAAGAGCTGGGACCCACACTCTATGTACTTCTTTGCCTCCTATTTTTCACTCTCTATCAAACACAATCATAATTTCTCTTCCCTCTATTTTTCTTCTCTCCACTCTAATTTTTATTTAACCAAACTGTGCATTAATGCCATATACACCTTGCTCATTTCGAGGTAACTATTTTCGTAATAATAAGCAATTCTCTTTAAAAAGACCATACACACAAAAAAAATCTTTAAAAGAGAATTTACTTTTTAAAAGATTTGCAATGTACCCATTAAAAGCACCTTGTGGTTTTTTTAAACCACGTGTATCCCCTATTACTGTGGGCAATTTTGTTCGGGGCTTATCCATATTTAAAGCTCTTCACCCTCTCTAAGAGTGTATTTAGTGGGGATCAAACTTGAGAACTCTTTCCATAATCTCAGTCTGCGTTGTCAACTGAGTTACAACTCTTTGGTGAAAAAAAACTCATGTTGATTGCTACAAGTCTTTATTTCTTAATAATAATAATAATAATGGGTTAGAGATAAAATGTAATTGTGGGATCAATTTAAGAAATTTTTGAGAGGTTTTGAGTTGGGGATAAAAAATAATTTAGTTGCTTAAAGTAATAAAAATAGTATGATAGTATGAGAGAGTGTCGAAGTATTATAAAATAGTGATTTATTTTTTTTAAATGTCAATTTTTTTTTGTTTAAACTACATGTACATGTATCCTTCATAGGAGACAATCCTGCTCTAGGCGGGAACATCCAGAATCCACATTTTGGTAATGCTAGCTCTCCCAGTAGGGATTTTTTTTCCATTTACAAGATTTGAAACCGAGACATTGTTTAAGGGGAATCAAATATGCCTCACTTAAATCAAACCCGCATTTCTTTAAAGTCAGATATGACATTGGCTTCTTTAATTTCTATTTTTTAATAAATTATAAAAAGTTTATATATATTTTTAATCTCTCAAAATATTATGATTATCCCATTTTACCTCTTATTTTTTATTATTTTTAAATTAGTCCCCCATAAACAATTTTTTAACAAATAGCTCCTACATTATTTTTTAATCAATTGCTTCATAAAAAATATCATAAATTTTAAATTGATCCCTCTAGAATATGACAATTTTCAAAGTACTCATCTATAAAATATTTTTTTCAACTGATCCATCTTTTTTTTTCTTATGTCATGTGAGCACTTAATGATAAAAAAAATAGAGAGACTATTTGATAAAAAAATATTAATTACAAAGGACTAGTTTTAAAAAATTTAAAATGAGAATCAACTAAAAAAGTGTGATATTTTGAGGTACCTAAAAGATATTTAAATCATTAAAAAAAATAATTCACTAGAATATGTTGCTAAGCAGCCAATTAACCTACTTTTCCCACCATGTTGAAATGGACGGTGGGCACTACCATAAATACGAACAGCTGTCTCTCTTTCCCCTGAACTTCAACAATGGTTTCTTCTTCCATCTCTCTTAGGCCTTTCGCTAATTCTGTTGCCATTGCTCCCCACACCAAGGTAAACGCACTTATATTTGTTATTTTCCGTTTGTTTCCCGGGAAAATTGCAAAGGAATACTCTATTGTACTACCTGCAAAATGGGTTCACTGGTACGACTGAGCCGCATCAAGAATACGTAGTCTTGTGGCTGTGTGAACTGTAAATGCTGATTGATTCCTCCTCTCCCAAAAGAAAATGATGGATTTATTTTTTATTGTTCTGCTTTTATTTTCTACTCTGATGTGCAAAATGCTTCTCATTCGAATTGGTGTATTTCAGAGCACAATTTCTTGAAATTTGTTCTTTTTTATTTTGTTTTTTTAGTTTCAGTCACTGATAGTTATATGCATAATGCTTCTCATTCAAATTGGTGCATTTTAGAGCACAATTTCTGGAAATACGTGGGAGAGCTTGGGGTTTAGCAAGACAGCAAATTTCAGAACAAATAAACTGTTGTGTGTAAAGGGATTCAAGCTGAATTGCTCGGTTGATAGAGAGATGGATGTGAGCACTTCGGCTGTGGTGGATGCTGGTGTTGCAGACTGCTTAAGTGGTTTGTTTTGTGCCTCTTTTTTTTTTTGTATGTAGAGGTATTCTGTTTTATGAGTATATGCTGATTCTTTCTGTTTGCAGAAGAGGGGATCAGGGAGCCTAGCATTTCAACAATGGTGATGAATTTTGAGAATAAGTTTGATCCTTATGATGCAGTTAGTACGCCGCTTTACCAAACTGCTACTTTTAAGCAGGTGAAAATTTGATTTGGTACATTATGTGAAAGAATGTCGTCTTTGTTGGATGTTCTGTTTCTGTGACTATGGTCACCATGCCCAACTCATACATATGTGTGTTTATTATCTCTTTTGCATATTATTCTATAAAATTTATCCTAATTTATGTCTTCTATACTTCTTGGTGTAGCCTTCTGCGATAGAAAATGGTCCCTATGACTATACCAGAAGTGGAAATCCTACACGAGATGCTTTAGAAAGGTTTGATGTGACTTGTTGGTTTATGTTTTGTATTGCAACTACAGATGTTTCATATCAGTTTCTTTGTCCATTCTCTTTAACTTTGCATGTTGTGTTCTCAGCATGCTGGCAAAACTTGATAAAGCAGATAGAGCCTTTTGCTTCACCAGTGGAATGGCTGCTTTGGCCGCTGTTGTTCATCTTCTTAAAACAGGTGCTTTTACTTTCTTCTGAGTGATAAAATCAGATCCTAACTTATTGGGTTAAATATATATTATAGTTTGCTAAACAGTACAAGTGTTAATGTACAAAAGCTAAGATCGGTTGGGTTTATTGTTATTTATTCACAATGTATACATATGTATGTATTTCTGTCTCACAAGTCATAAGATATACACCTAATTAAGCTCGAGGGGTTAGGACAACACTCTTCAGCACTGGAGTTGATGCTTTCATGTTGATCCAGAAGGAATTCATAGACTGAGAACTCAACAGTTTTAAGATTGTCTCTTGCCAACTTCAATCCAAATATTCAGCATAATAAACTAAAATAAATTAATGTGCATGCGTTATCATATGTCTCTATTACTTCATGTTGGTAATTAAAATTCAGATTAATTAAATATTAAGTATGTATTAAGGCCTAAAATTATTTGTTAAATGTTTGTGATTAGTTCATAATTCTAATAAAAAAACAATTAAACATGCTAGAATTACCAGACTAAGAAATTTACATCATTTTATGCTTTTGTCTTCAAATTTGCACTAGCGGTCATGGACATTGTCTTTTTTACCAAGCTTACATGTTTTCGGTTTTCCTCTTTTTTGTGCTGTTTGTGGGGCTTTAATCTATGTGATCTTATTACCCTGGCATGGCTAAGCTTACCCATGTTGGATTTATTACAGGATATTATGACACGGAACACTTACTCATCTTTTTGCACTGTATTAATAATAAAATAAATTCACTCACTGATGCACTGTGGGAGCAGCATATTCTATCATGATAGTTTTTCTTTCTTTGATAGAGACATGATAATCTTTCTTGTTCCTTAACTTTTACTCCTAATAATGTGCATATAGGTGAGGAAATTCTTGCTGGAGATGATCTGTATGGTGGTTCAGATAGGTTGCTGTCGCAAGTAGTTCCCAAGAGTGGAGTTGTGGTGAAGTTAGTGTGATTTGTGTTAGTCATGCAAATTTATTTTCTTTACAATGATTAATTAAGTATAGAAACAAACTGGTGAAGTTTGTTGTTTCCATGTAGCTTAAGTTCACCATTGATTAGATTGTAATTTCGCATCTGCAGACGGGTAAATACATGTGATCTAAATGAGGTTGCATCTGCTATTGGACCCCAGACTAAGCTTGTATGGCTGGAGAGTCCAACAAATCCGCGGCTACAAATTTCAGATATTCGAGTAAGGAGTCTCATTTTGTAATTCTCAAGTGATAATTATATTGAATAATTTTTCCTGTAGCTGTTCTTCTTTGAAAGGAAGTTTCTATGAAGTATCTGCTAAGATATATTAGGTGCAAGAGAATGCTTGTGTCTTTTTTCTTCTTCGAGGAAGCCTTTATGAAGTATGTTCTAAAAAGTGTTAGGTGCAAAGGAATGCTTGTGTCTTTATAATCAGCAAGTTATGATAGTTGGAATATGGTCTTGTCAATGATGAAAATCCTAGAAAATCTTCTTTCTTCTGCAACTAAGAGGCTGTTTATATCAAGTATCTGCTAAGAAATGTTATGTGCAATAGTTTGCTTTGTCTTCATATTCAGGAAGTTCTGTTGAACTTGTTTCTTTATCTAATCATAAATGTCAAATTTAGGCTAGTTTTTGGTCTTGTTTATGATGCAAATCATACATAAAGGTCTTACAGAACATAACAAATGAGGCAATAGATTTTTAAATTGAGACCAAGTTCACATACTATCGAAAGATTCCTTTTTTTTTAAAATTTTGTTTATATTGTTAGTCTCCTCCTCTTGCAAATGCGTCTTTTAGATTTTCCTTTATAGACTATGTTTTTTTTATTTTCTTTTTAAAGGCTTCCCTCGCCCCTTTCTAAAAATGTTAGAGATGCAATATAAAACTATTCATGTGTCTTTACCTAAAAATTTAGCTTTTGGGATAATTGGTTCAAGATATGGTATCAAAGCCTCTATGACTAGATGGTATAGAGTTTGATCCATGCTGCTCCCATTTTTCTAATAAAAAGTTGAATTTCAGCACAAGCTAGATAGATTTGTGCATCATCCATGCTTCAAGCCCGGAGGGCTCTTGCAAATAGAGGCATGTTAGATATGCAATATAAAATCATTTATATCTTCACCAACTTAAGTTTCCGGGATAGTTGGTTTATGGCAATATAAAAAAGGAATGGAAGAGTATTGATACTTTGGGAAAAAGACTGCTTTTACTTGGATATTTTAAGTGTTAAAAAATTCTGTTACGGAGAATCACACAATCCAATCTACATATTCTGCATCTAGGCTCTGGCTGATTTTTTTTATCTGGTTGTATATGTAATCATGATTCCCAGCCAAAAAGTGAAATACTATCATGTTCTTTCTCACTTAAATAAGGTTCTGCTGTTATGAAACTTGCAGACTTTGCCTCTTCAAGAAAGGTGAGGCTGGTGGAACAGAAAGGTGAGGCTAGTGGGATTTTAGCAGGAGAATGGCTGTATGGAGTCATCAATGATCTTTACTCTTTAGTTGTTGATGATAAAGGGAGGTTCATAGTAGATTGTGGTAGAGGCAGTTATCATTGTGTTGGTAGGTGTTTAGTTGGTAGATTTCAGGGTAAGCTAGGATTAATCAGATTAAAGATAGGGTAGATCGACATTTGAAATCTCCTGGTTTAAAGGTGTTTGTGAAATTCTTTTTTTTCTCATTACTTTTAAGTTGGAATTAGAAGCAAGAAGAGTTTGGGCTAATAATTATTATAATCATAGGGATTTATTCTCTAATTTAACGTCTGATATTGGTCAATCTTTTAATTTTTGGTGAATACTGATATTGGTCAATCTGTTCCAGTTTTTGAGAGTCTGGGCTAAAATATTGCATACAAAGTGTGTTTGAAAGACTTGGGTGCCCATCAACTCTAGTAACCCCAGTTTTAAGAAAGGAGGTTGGGTTATTATTTATTAAAGAAAATAGGTGGGGCTTCACTAAATATGACTCTGGAACTCAACCCCCTATTATGAGAAACTGAAAGGAATCACCCATGTCTGGAGGAGCATTAAAGATTCAATAAAGATGGAGCTGCGTTTCAGCATTTGGAAAAGTGCTCATTGTTGGCCGTTCCAATTCGAATAATGTCTCTTCAAGTGGACAATGCTGAAAGTCATCATATTTGCAAAAAAGAGGGTGACAGGGTTCAAAATTCTGATGGGAAAGACATAGATGCTAAAGCTTTTCCGCAGTCGGAGGTTTCTAGAATAATCTCTACACTCAAAGTTGGGTTAGGCACAGTGCAAATAAACAAAGTTAAAGACCATGGCCGTTTGATTGAAGATTAAATTACATTGAATAGGTTGGAGAAGATTCTTTTGCAGGCACTGGATTGAGTGGGTTTTTATGCGGTGAAGTTGATTTTGATTCTTTTTATGAAGAAGTATAAGGTCTGCATCTTTTTATGAAGAAGTATAAGTTCAGGCTGGGTGTTTTGACTCTGATGGTAACTTACAGGGAATCAAGGAGCTTTTCCAACAAGAAAGTGATCAGGTTAAAAAAATTGGTAGGTTAGACTTCCTAGATTCCAGAAAGTGAAGATGGTCAACTTCAAAATGATTCAAGGGCAAATTTTGATCAACAAACAGTTCAGGAACAGTATCTTAATTTTGACAGAAGCTAATAAGGAGTGAAGGAGATTTGTCAACCACCAAGTGTAGGGTCACTTTATTATGTCTGATTCTGAAAAGGAAATCCTTGCTTGTCCAGTTTTTTAAAAGCTGAAACCTTTTGGCCTAAGTGAGGAGGCATTGGATGGGGAAGTAATTTCTATTAGGCCGAAGGTATGCAAGTGGTTTGTGTGATCCACAATCACTCTTGGCTCAATAGGGATAAAGTGGGTTAATCAATTGGGTAAGGAGGTAAAGGTGGCTGTCTATAGTACAAAGAAGGTGGAAAAGGATCTTCAAAGATTAACAACAAAGGTAAATTGTGGAGGGCCTAAAGGATTTAGAAGGATGAATTAGGTTCTTCTTTGGAAGCTTCTAAGCTGTCTTCTTTGTTTAAGGCAAAAGGGACTCTAGTTTTGTGTTCATTTTTGTTCTAGTTCCCCCCCCCCCCCCCCCTTTTCTGCTGGAGTTGGGGGTTTCCTATGAGGCTTTTGGGACGGTTCCGGTGGTTCCTTTTCTGATTTCCCTTTTGGATGTTTTTGTTTTCTGGTTTCCTATGGGGGTTTTAAGTTTTGTTGTCCTTTAGCTTTGTGGTTTCTTTTGGAGAATACCTTATCCTCTCCTATAATTTCCCTTTCTTATGTCTATCCGAAAAGGAAAGCAATGATAACAACAACAACCAAACCTTGTCCGACTAGGTGGGGTTTGCTTTTGCTACATAGATCAATTGACGCCAAGATACACTGTGTCCCTGTCATGTATTAAATTCACAGATAGACCATTTATCTGAAGTCTCTCTTAATGGTTTGACCTATAGCTTTCCTTGGTCTGTCAAAAAAAAGAAGAAAGAAATTTCAGACTTCTCCAATATTATTATTCTTACTTTTTAATGCTTGCTTCTTCTTGTTGTAGCTGTAAAGTCAAGTTTTCTCTCTTGATGATGACTCACAATTAACAGTTTCCTTTTAGAATTGAACTATTATATGCTAATTTAATCAATATTTTTTAGCTTATATAAGTTTTATTTCAACTTGTTATATTTTTTTTCTGTATTTCTAAAAACATACTTTATTACTTTCTGTTTTTAGAAGTGACATGAAAAAATTGCAAAACTAAATTAGTCAGACATATATAACCGTCCAAACATAAATTATTTATTATGATAACATCATCAATGACTGAAACTCAAATTATCAAATGAATACAAATTATTAACAAATTTAAATTGCTAAGCATAAAGTTGAACCTCTTGCCATTTCATTGAAATCAAATTTAAGAGTTTATTTGTTACCTTCTTTTTATCAATGTGATACTTTTTATTTAAATTAAAATATTATATAAAAAATTAAATCTCCGCCTTTCTTGATCTCCTACATTGTGTCTTGTCTGGTGTTATATATGGCTCTGATTTTGTGTTCAATTAAGTTAAAGAGAGTTGGGAAAAATATAGAAAAGAAAAATAAGAAAATACAAATAAAAAAGAATCAAAAGAGAACAATTAAAAACAGAAAGCCATATGGCCGCCTTGTATGAAAAATTAGAAATTGACAAAAGCCATTCAAGCTTGAAAGAGGCATGGGTACTTTTAGCATTGGCAAAAATGAAAATCATGTGAGTGAGCAAATGGAAGGCTCACAACAAGTTACATGCCGAATGAAAGCCACGTCAGAAAACACAATGTCACAGCAAAGCAAAAGAAAGTGGTAGAGATAGAAATTTAGTGGGAAAAAATTTAATTGAAAACATTAGATGCAGTTCCTTCATTATAATTAATAGATAGATAGACATTAGTCCTGTTATCTTTTACTGCATTATATCATTAATTTATAGAACTTTTCTTTCCTGAATGACTGTGAGCTGCACTATTTTGTCATTGAATTGTCACTTGAGTATTTCTAGCCACAAGTTAAAATTTGCAAATATTGTAGATATGAAATAAAATGTTATCAAGTCCTTTTCATCCTCACATAATAATCATGGTATGAACTTATGTAATTTTCTTAAATGGTTCTTCATGAAATAATAGAAGATTATCTTTTCTTCTTTTCTTAATTAATGTCCAGAAAATAGCAGAGATGGCTCATGCACATGGCGCTCTAGTGTTGGTGGACAATAGTATAATGTCACCTGTATTGTCCCAGCCATTGGAACTTGGAGCAGGTATTAGCATAGCATGGCAATGATACTTTGTAATAATGAGTTATGTTGGCACAGATGCTATATTTGCTTCCTTATATTTAAGAAAGACCAAGTTTGATCCCGAAGTTTTGAATTTTGCAATGTTCACTCCATTTTCAATGGACATTAAGATATATTTGACAAAAGAATATGGATCCTTTAAACTAAGGTTTGCACTCCCCACTAAACACACCCTTAGGGAGGGGTTAGTAGTCTTAATTGTGAGTAAGCCCCGAGCAGGATTGCTTTTGGTTGCATGGGGGATACTTGTGGTTAACACAAAAAAACTAAGGTGTGCACTTAAGAAAGAAAAGTGTGGAGTTGTAACTATTGTTTGGAAAATCAAGAAAGTGGATTTTAACAACTTTGTAATTTGTTATGTGCATGCATTTTATTACAATCTTTATAGTTGATTGTCAAATCAACATTTATAACTTTACACTTTTTCCTCTAAAACACATTTCACAATAGAGGAGCTAAATTCTTAAAAATATGACTATATTTAACAAAAGCATTGATATTGAAGTCAAAGTGTTAGAAGGCGCTCCTCTTATTGATGAAGGCTTATGTTGAAATCTAAAGTGACTAGTGAGTCAAGTGACCTAGTTCAACCAAGCAAATTGTGACTGGTTCACACGGTTTGGCCACTTTGTGACTCATTTCCCAATTTTGAGTTCGGTTTACTGCATACTGGGTTTGGCTGGTGGAATGGTTCACAGTTGAATTGGGCCGACTAGCTGGTCCAATCTGGTTTTAAAAACCATTTCCAATCTTTCATTTGCCAAGAGTTAAAAAAATGTTGCAAAATCATATATTCATTTTGTTTGGAGTTTTGATTTGATTCTTAATGGTATATTTTTGTGCTTTTTTATTTCTTCTTTTCATTTGAGTAGAAATATTTGTCCATGGAAGATGAATGATCTCTCATTTTCACTCTTTACTGTATGTTTTTTATGTATGGGGGCAACTAGGTGCTATAAAGCTCCATGCATGGCGGGGTCCAGGGAAATGATTGGACCCATTATGAGTTTATTGTAGGCAGCCTTACCTTGCATTTGCAAGAGGTTGATTCCAGAACTTGAACTTGTGATCTCTGGTTACACGACAGTAACTGTAACCGATGCCCCAAGGCTCCCTTCCTCCCTTTTCTTCTTATGTATAGAGGATTTTATTTAAAACTTTCCAAAGTGTCAAGCCTGGATTTCTACTACATGAGAGTATACATGGACCCCCAAAACATACTCCACTTTTATGTCCCTGCTGATTTAGCATAAATCAAATTTTCGCTCCTTCCATTTTCTAAGCCACCCTCCAGAAAAGAAAAAACCTCAAAAGAAGTAAAACATTTGTCTTTATCAATTATGCTCAAACTTTACACTGTTGTGTCTGGTACTTTTTTCCTGCAGATATTGTCATGCACTCAGCTACCAAATTTATTGCTGGCCATAGTGATATTATGGCTGGTGTGCTTGCTGTAAAAGGTGAAAGGTTGTAGCTCTTATCCTATATGTCTCTGACCTTCAATTTTAAAGATATTATTTTTGTCGTTATTACTTGTTAGTCTGCTTTATTCATTGGAAAGTTGTAATTTAAAATTTAATTTTATGGCAATTTTTGTTGCCAAGTACAATTGCATAATTTTGTCTGTTAATTTATTAAATAGGTTGGAAATATTTCACAAGCTTTTCTACATGATGTGGACTAATACATGTTTTAATTGCTTTTGTGCAAATTATTTCATAACATTTGTTGTGAAATTTTCCGTGAGCCAACTTTAAATCATGTTTTTTTATTATAATCTGGTTATTTTTTATAGAAAAAAAAATTACTTGTTTCTTGCAACTAAAGAGAAGAAACGGATAGATTTTCTCTGTAAAATATCTGTGTGGTTGAACTCCTTCAATGTTATTAAGCGGTACTTTTGTTTTCCTTTCGAACACTTTTCTGTCTTGTGTAAAACTCATTTAAGCCAGTCTGTGTTAAAAATGCTATTCTTTTATAAACTACCTGCTATTGTCCTTCTAGTTGAATTTTCTTTTTGAATATTGATTTATTGTTGTACTTGTAAGTTAGGGTGCATTTGGTTTATAGAAATGTTTCCTATTTTTACTTTTTCATTAATAATTACAATAACCCCACATTGTTTTCATTTTTTCCCGTTTTTAAAGATTTTTATGGGAAATCAACTTATACAAATCTTTGAAAACAAGAAATAAAGTGAAATCAAGGTGGTGTTTTTGTAATTATTAGCAAGAGTAATGCTAGAAAAACACTCTTTTTGGCACAGTCTTCAGCTCACTCTTTGTGGTTGATTCGGTTTTGTAAATGTAACACTTTTTAAAAAGTGACCAATTTATAAGGCAAGTGTGTTGGCCTTTTAAAAAATGAACTAATCACAGAAAGTATGCTGAATAGTGTTTCAAGAAAAGTGTGTTGATAGCATTTCACTGATTAGCAAAAGCAGAAATTTTTTTCACAAACCAAAGACACTTTTAAGATATCTTCCCCTATTTTTTGAAGCCTTTCTCCCTCAAATGTTTACCTCCTTTCTCCATTCTCTTAAGGTTGGCAAAAGAACTCTATTTCTTACAAAATGCAGAAGGCTCAGGCTTAGCTCCATTTGACTGTTGGCTTTGTTTGCGAGGAATCAAGACAATGGCCCTTCGAGTTGAGAAGCAACAGGTGCTACTGTGGAACATGCTTTGAATTGCTGCTATTTATCTAATGAAACTAGAGTCATGTCTTGTTTCTCCCAATATTATTTTTACTGATACACAATCGACTGTAATATCCTATGAACAAAATACATGTGACTGTTTCCCTTCTAACCTGAACAGAGAGAATGTGATGCAGAATGGGAATGATTTTTTATTAGAGCTTCAATGCTGCCAATTATGGTTTTCATTGTTAATTATGGTATAAAGTTTGCGATTTTGAATTTTGTTGGTTAGGGATTTTATCCTTTGTTTAGATGGGGATATTCCTATCTCACTTTATTTTATGATTTGTTATTTGTTATTACTGTGTTTTTAAGAATTAGTTTGTGCAGCAGGCTATGGCTACCTTGCTTTTTTCAATTCGAGGTCATTTTGCTTGATTATTGTTGTTAAGATACTAGTCTATGTTCCTTAGTACATTTAGCATGTGCTAGAATATATCATGAACTGTAATATGATGATTGCTGATTGTTAGCTAGTAGTTGGGCTACTCATTGTGTTCTAATTAGCTCTCTGATTACTCTATTGATTATGAAACTATAAATAAGAGATCAAGTGTGTATCCTGCCCGCACTTTCTCTCTAATAAGCTTTAATTCAACATGTTATCAGAGTAATCCATCCATCTTGATAGGGTTTATTATTTCTGCTGTGTCAAGTTCCATGGAACGTTGTTGTACATTCTCCCTTATTGTTTTCCCTAATACTTTTCTCAATTTTCTGTGTTCATGAGTCAGAATGTGTTATCATGTTTATTAATTTGGAATCATTTACAAGAAAAAAAAATCTGTTGCTGTCCATTTTGTCCCAGTGTCATATTTAGTGCGTTTGGGCAGCCTTTCCATTGAGATATGTGTTAGGGAGAAGTTAGAAGAAAGTTAAGGAGGCCAATGAGGAGAAAAGTCGAAGATCTCTAGCAGTTTCTGCCAAGGATTTTGCCTAGGTTTTTGTTATTTAAGGGAGCAACAGCTGCATAAGTTCCTTGGTTAGATGGGCTAAGTTTGTTTTGTTCTTTGTTATGTGTTAATGGGTTTGTTTTTTTCTAAACTACAAGATTAGTAAACTTCAGACTGAGGTGGAGTGTTAGAATAATTGTCTAGGTTCACTAACATATTTACTATTTAGTACATGTTAGAATATATGTTCAATTGTAATTATGTTTGCTGTTCCATCCTGTACCTAGGTGGGTGGTTCTTCTGCCACCGGTCCTAGGTTGTTAGGGCAGCAGACGAGGGTAGTCAGTCGTGAAGAGAGGACCTACAAAACAACGTAAAACACTTCGACTCCCAATTCAGTAACGGATTTAGCAGGTTTGGGTGCCAAGAAAGAAATTTACCTTTAACCATTGATGTAAGTAACAGATATTTATAAGAGCAACATGCCATCCCCTTTGGGGTGTGGGGGTTAGTTGGTCCCTCTATAGCTAATGATTGCTATCAGCTGTGTCAGTCGACATCTGTGTGATTCTGTTATGCTATTTTGCCTTTATTGCCTTTATTTTGCCTATATAAGTTTTTGAAGAGGTTGGTGAATGGAGTCTTGGTATTGATCTGGAAGGTTGGTTCGTGGTGCGAAACACAGGCTTGGAAGGCTGCTTCGGTGGGGCAAGGCTTAGGCTCCAAAGGTTGGCTCAATGGGGTGAGGCATAGGCCTAAATGTCTGGTGGCCTCTATCAATAGGTGAGTGGTGCTGATGGTGATAACTTCTAGGGGTCATATCTGGACAGTACAACTATTGATTGTTAGGCATGGCAATCAAATCCAAATTTGTGGGTATCTATTTGACTCTAACTTGACTTTGATGGGAAAACCCAAACCCTAAACGGCTAAACCTGATTTGTAAAGGTTTTTTTGGTGGGGGGGGGATACCTGCTTTGACCTCGAACCTGTCTTGATATAATAGTTAAATAATTATAATTATAATTATAGTAGATAGATAGACAGAGAGACGAATAGACAGATAGATAGATCCTGAAGCCTACTTTGAGCCTGCCCCATCCTTGGTAGGGGGTGAGAACAGGGAGAGAACCCTCCCCTCTCTCACCCCTGTCCCTGTCCCCATCTCACCCCATTGCCATGCCTATTGATTGTTAGCTAGTGATTAGGCTACTGATTTACTCGTTGATTACTCCAGTTGTTGATTATAATCAGACTAATAATAAGAGATGAGGTGTACATCCACATACATGGTAGTCTCAATTTCAGTATTCAACAATAAAGAAATTTCATATTCTTATTCAAACTTCTAAAAGAAAAACTTACGAGACATGAATATCCTGAGTAGTTTCCATAATCTATTCTTTAGTTGGCATTATATTTCTTGTTTGGTTGATGAACACTTCCTTTAAAAATCAGTCCTATAGAAAGTCATGCAGTCTTTCTATATCCTTGCAGGAATTATGTGCTTGAGTGGTGCAGTCTTGGAACATGCATGAATAACTGTAAATTTGTATTTTAAATGTCGATCTGATGTCTTAGGTTCTCTTACTCTGCTCTTAGATCTGTCAAAATATTATAGTATATTTGGTTCTTCTTTTAGAGTTTAAAATTGAATTTTTAATCTGGCCAGCTCTTTTATTTTCATAATATCATTATGCACAATAATTTTATTTTTAACATGTGCACACATTATAGATCTGAAGAAGCATATTATTCATCAATTTAGGTGGTCTTTTAACAACTGCTTTTGATTTTAGAATTCTGGTCCACTATCTTTAATTAGTAACCATTTATTTTATTCGATTTTATATTTTGAAACTGGGAGATAAAAAACTTTTGCAGGAGAATGCACAGAAGATTGCTGAGTTCCTTGCCTCCCATCCACGAGTGAAGAAAGTAAACTATGCTGGTTTGCCTGGTCATCCTGGACGTGATTTACACTATTCTCAGGTATTTTTGATAAATTGAAATTTCCGATAATTTTTGCTATGCCCAGTATTGATTTATCATGTATTCATACCATCCCTTTCCAGGCAAAAGGTGCAGGATCTGTGCTGAGCTTTTTGACAGGTTCACTGGCTCTGTCAAAGCATATTGTTGAAACTACCAAGTACTATAGCATAACTGTTAGTTTTGGTAATAATTCTTCCTTCCAGTGCTCCGGTTTAGAAGTTTTGAACTGTTATTGATGTTACTTTTTATTAGTTCTCCAAGATATCAGACTATTACAGAAATACATATTTGATGAAGTGCAACAATTTGAAAGTTCAAATTAACTTGGGAGGGGGGGGGTGACCTGAATAGGCCTTTTACCTCAAGTTAAGCAGAACTAAAATGAACACATTGATTTTCTCTCTTCTCTCTTATTGCAACAACCATGTCCTATGCATTTGTCGGTAATAAAATGTGGCAACAATCGCTGAACCAGGGAATTTGAAAATGGAGGGCAGAAGTTCAAATCACATTAACATTATACAATCAGAAATTATTTTATTTTTAACAACATTATTAGATTTACCTTATGTACTAGATAAAAAATATGATGCAACTGTAAAATTTAGCATGCATGTGTATTGATTGATTTGATTGAAACCTATATGAATAAGTAGACAAATAACCAAAACATATTAAATATGAGAACATGTGTTAACTAGTGTATAAAAGTAAACCATACTTTCTCTTGTTAACATATGTGTTGAGGCTTCCTCATGTTACGGGCTTTTGTTACTTCCGTAACATAGGCAACATTTGCATGCTTAGGATTTGGTTTTCTTTGCTTGGTTGATCTTTTGAGTTATGGTTGTTCAACTTCTTTGTCATCATGTTGATACACTCTCTCTTTGATATATTCATATTTTGCTTACTCGAAGGTTTATTTTGTTCTCCTATTTTTTGTTGGACCCTATCTTCAATCTCCTTGGAATTTGGCAAAGTCACTCATTGTGGTATCCAACAAGAAGAAACTTCATCAAACACCACATTTCTAGATGTATAACATTGATCAGTTGTACAATCACAACATCTACATTCTTTTCTTTGGTTGTAACAATGAAACTTCGTCCCCATCAATATAAGGCCTTTCGAAGGCTCACAAATGATTGATTTGTAAATACAAGGGGCCATTTGAAGTCATTGGACAAGTAGGAAAAGTATCCCCCATGCTCAAAATTTCTCCTACCATGAGCATATATTTGGTATTCATGTGAGAATACTCAAACCTTATCATGGAGATTTGGAGAACCCAGGTTGAGGAAACTTGAGGAGCACCACCAATAATAGTCAAGTCCTTTGACTAGGAGGTGGATTGATCAAGTCATACAAAGGAGAGGGGTACATCCAAGTACTTAATATCTAATCAAATGGAAGTGATTGCTTGAGAGCAATGCAATTTGGGAGACACGTGAGGATCTTTGGCAGTTTAAGGACCACCTAGAACGGTTCCATAATGTAACGAGTACATCTGCATAATAGGTGGGATAGGAAAAATCCCCTCTAATGCCCTCTTCATAGAGTGCTCAGGAATGTTGTGGAGAACTCAAGCAGTTTGTAAATATCTAAAGGTGCTAGAGAGTTCCTTGGAAATATTTTGGATATGTAAATGATGTAGAATTCTTCATGAGAACATCTGTTGTAAATATCTAAGATATTTTGTTGAGAGGATTCTAGAAAATAGATCATAACCATACATTGGTAATCAATCCCCACTATCCATTAAGGGGTGCACTAGTATAAATAGGGGATGTGTCATTTGGCTAAAGTATAAAGAACAAAATAGAGTTGTTGTAAAGCATTCTTGTATTCTTATACAAGTTTCCTTCCTTAAAGAGCTTCTTGCCTTCTTACTTGTCTAGTCACTCTCTTGAGTGCGAGTTTGAGTGAAGCTGACATGGTTGCATTGGTGTGTGTTAAGGCCATGACAATACACCATCCCATTTCTTCTGACCATCTTGATGAGGTCTTCTAGAGCGAAACTTTTCTTCTTGATCTCTTGGCCTTGGTTGGGCTCCCCTTCACTATGGGCCTCTCTCTTCTAACCCTGTGTGAGAAGAAGAGAATGCGAGAAAGTGAGAGAAAATGCAAAGAGAAAATTTGAGAGAATTTAGATCTGAAACTGTTTTGAATTCAATTGTAATTATGTGTATAGAACTTTAGATTACACATGCATGTATAATGCGCAGAGGTTTCTAAGAGAAGCTAAGCCATAAACTTGTAACTACACTTGACTGCTAGACACTAACAGCTAACAGACTATAACTGAAGCTACATTTAACGTACTTGTCTAGAACTACATACAACTGAATACAACTATGCTGACATCACATGCTCTCTCCACTTCTACTAGATTCAGGATGGTGGTCTGGATCAGCCAATAAATTTTCCAAGGATAGACTTTGATACCATATTAGATTTTGGATCGGGCCTAACTCAACCCCAAAAGCTAGCTTGTAAGGTGAGGATTGCCCAAGGCTTATATACTTTAATTTGGCCTTATCACTAGGCAATGTGGGACTCTCCAACACAGGCAATCCATGGATAATTGTTTTTTCATTCTATCATCAGAAGTATTACTTTCAGAATATATATCAAATATTTCTCAGAAGATAGATTTTACCTTACTAAAATATTGATTAATATTCATACCTTATTGAGATGTTGACAATGACATATTCTCAAGAAGCAACAGTTGTGCATTGTTCTCTTTAGAAAAGATTGTGGTGAAAGCTTCCCAAGCATCCTTTGATGTTTCATTGCTTACATGCTCCAATAGTTTATCTTTGATGGTGGTCATTCACATGAACATTGCCTTGCTTTTATCTTCCACATACATAATCTGGTGACTTCATTTGCAAGTGGTGGCATGGTTTCACTGCCACTGATCAATAATCTTGACCTTTGAGATATGATTGCACCCATGTTTTGTTATTTTGAGCATTGGTCAACTTGATTCCTCCGGTCACTTGAGTATCCACCATAGTGACTAAGTGTTTGGTTGAGCTGAAATGGGAATCCCTTCCCTCCAAAATTGGAGGAATTCATTCTTCTTTCACATCAATCCAAATCACATTAGTCAAGATTTCTTGTTTCATTTATTCCATCTCTTGGGAAGGTGTAATAGTAAATTATCTAGTCCCAACCTATGATTTGTGTTAGATAAATGATTACCCCTGAATCTGTCCCACACTACCAACCTCATAAAAAGAGAAGAGTATGAAAAATAATTTATTTTATTAACACTCTTTATACAAGATAACTCTGAAGACTACACTTGCTTGGACACCGCACATTCACTCAATCACTCTTAATCTCACTTCTTGCTTTTTCACTCCATACACAAAACCATAGTAGCAAGCCTGTTTGTAGGCAGGGTAGTTTGGTTGTGCTCTCATCTTATTTTGTTTAGACTCTAGAGCATGTAGAAATTAGTTAGACTACATTTTTTACGTACCCAACATCCACCAAGTGTTAAAAAAATCATAGCGTGTACCATCCAAATTGCTTGGGAAATGCTAGTATTGAAGATATAGGGTTAGTCTTTTAGGTATGGGGGATAATCAGCATAATAAATTTATATTTATATTGATATTGATATGAATGATTTGTTGTATATTATTATAGAAGACAGAACACTAATCCTTATTTATACTAATACTAACCCTTAATTGTAATTAAATTAAATAAAGAAACAAAATGTGATATATAAGAAAATATAGAAACCAACCCTAAGAGATAATCTTTAATTATTCTAAATTACTCTAAGATATAATTAAGATATTATTCATTTATTCTAACCATTAGCAATATGTTTCACATAGTCATGAATCACTACTGCTGAATCTTCAGTATTATCAAGGAGCTATAGCTAAAGTGACACCAAGTTTCTTTTGAGACTAATTAATTTCAGGATCAAATCCTAGCCAAGCCGTTTGGTTTGTACATTATAGCCTACCCTCCTCCCTAGCTTTTGGACCTCTTTTTTTATAACTGAATATGTATTGAATATTTTCTTCATCATCATTGATCTGTTTCTTCTTCCCGATGGAAGGAATTGGAAGTGTTGATTTGGAAGCTAGGATTTCAAAGTTCTATATGATTTCTTGCCAACATTCTGATTTATTTATTGGCATCCCTTGTTAACTTTCCTTACCCAGAGATGTCTATTAGTAGACTCAACTGAAATAATAAGATGGTAGAGGTTTTGAAGAGTATCGTGTTGAGTTGAATATGCTGACCTTGTAACTTGCCAACCTTCTATATGCCTTTATGCTGCTGACCTTGTTATTTTTCTTATTGGCAGGGAGTGTAAAATCTCTCATCAGCATGCCCTGCTTTATGTCTCATGCTAGCATACCTGCTGCAGTCCGTGAGGCCAGAGGTTTGACCGAAGATCTTGTACGTATATCTGTTGGGATTGAGGATGTAAATGATCTGATTGCTGATCTAGACAATGCATTTAGAACTGGGCCTATGTAATTTCTTATGAATATCCACCCTTGAACGGTTGGATTAACTATATGCTTGTTTTAAATAATGAATAATGTATATCTAAGTTGTGATTAAACATGTTGAAGATTTGGAAGCATGGGCTATCCTAATTTTGGAGCCTCTAGAGACTAAAAACTTCAATGTATTTATCGATCATGTGCAAGTTACAAAATCCATATATGTAACGTTGTACTTGTTTTGTGTTTTTAACCAAAATTCAGAAAATTTATTTCTTACTAACACCCTTTCTATATTAAAGTACCATTTAGGTAGCCTTTTGGATAAGGCTCTACAAGTGTACAGGTTCAATTATCCCCTTAGTCACAGTATCTCATGATGGTCCTTTCCCTACAAGGAGATTCATTGCTGCCCAAGGGCCATGGCCTATAGAGGACTAGTCTGCGTCACATTGAGTGAATATTGGCAATTCCCTGATTAGACATTTTTTTTTTGTCGAAAATGGTTAGATTAAAATCGGTCAAACAATACTTACAGTGGATTCAAACAGATTCAAGGAGTGATACCACAATGCTTAAAAGAATAAACATTACATAACACATAGCATGCTCACTCCAAAACATAAAACAACAACACTAACATAAACTAAAAGCATAAAAACTAGAAAAATAAACAAAATCAGCAAGTTTCAAATCTCCACCCCAGCACACCTTAATATTGAAATCAAACTACAATCTCCATGATAGAACATAATTCTTTCTTTTTCTTTTTCCCAGTCGCATATACTTCTCTCATTTTTTTCTGGCTCGATAAGCTCTGCAAGATTCCAAAGGCCATTGGATCACTAGAGACAGACTTTGTTGTCGTAGGTTGGAGTTGGATGATTAATCTCATGTCGGTTGGACCTTAGAGGGGGAGGGGAAAAAGGGTGGGTGAAGTAAAAGGGGTGACAGAGGACGAATGTAGCTAGGAAGGGAAGAAAAGTAGAGGGAGTGGAAGGGGTGGCCTAAAAGTGACATTGCAGGAGAGGAGGGAGGTGGAGCCGTTGAGGAAGGAGAGTATGAGGTGGAAGTGGAGGAAAAAGGAGGACCTTTAAATACTTATTTTTACTCGAGCAAGCTCCAGCTCTAATTATCTTAAATAAAATGAGCTCACATATATGTGTCATTACCTATGCGTCATTTCCAAATTTCATATCATGAGAGTCATTGCTTTGGCAATTACTTGAGTAGATATTGTCTTAAATAAACTACCAATTTGATTATTATAGAAGAAAGAAATGTTATATAATTGCTATATATTATATGTGCATATGGATATCTTAAGGAGGGAGAATGGATGTGGACACATTTTCTCACATGACCATAACATTCCACATTGTTGCAAATTATTTGTATAATTTTATAATTTATAATCTCAATTATAAATTAGTAATTATTTTTTAGAGATATTTTGGAAAATAAAAATAAACTTTGCAAATAATATATCTTTCTTTTATCTAATTAGCTATATATTATTTTATTGTTAATATGCTAACATGGCATCAAAATTAATGTTAATGTATATAATTGTTAGATGATTTTAATATTGATTTACCATTATTAAAAAATTAAACTCTTTTATAATCAAATATTATCACATAATTAAATAAATTTAGTTGTTATAATAATAATTTAAATGATGTAATTATATATAACAAAATTATAATAATAAAGAATTTTTCAGTTGTAAATAATAAAATTGAATAAAAAATAGTTTAGTTTGATTGAAAATTTTCAAGGACAATTTTTTTATTTGGTCAAAAAAGGGTAAATATTGAGAGACAATTAGGAATTTCAACAAGAAAAAGAAGAATTCTACATTATCGCTATTCATATCCATTAAAACAAAAGAGTATTCATACGAGTAATAAGTATTTAGGAGTATTTACTAATATTTAAAAATTTAAAAATTATAAAAAAGAGATAATATGATATACTATAATATTATTACGAGTTAATATTTAAAAATATTATTATAAAATAATATAAAATGATTTTTTTATATCATAAAATAATTAAAAAAATAATATATTAATATATTTAATTTAATCAAAAATATATTTTAATGATAATTCGCGAAACCAAATTTTTTATGGATATTTTTGCTAACCCTTATGGAACGAACAGATTCTTGGTTAATGGGAAGGATATGGGAACATAGGAAGAAAAGCAAGTTCCTCTGAATTGAATTCAATTAATGGAGCTTACTAGAGACGAAGCTGCAACAGCACCAGAAGCAGGAGGTCAACCTCGAAATCCCATTTCTAACGGTAACTCAAATCCAAACCCAAACCCTAACTCGCCTCATACCACCAGAGGATCCAAAGGAAAATCGTGCAAGGGTTGCGCATACTACACCTCGCTTCATAAAGCCAAATCTAAAAACCCCACTTGCATTGGCTTCTCCAGAACGCTCCAACAAGGTCTCTCTCTCTCTCTCTTTGTTTTTTTTTTTTTAAAATTTTTTTGAATAGGCTATATTCCTTTCTGAGTTAAGAAAAAGTATCGATGCAAGATCGTATTTCTTTCCTTTGCATTTTTCAAGGCTAAGGTTTATTTCCTTTTAATGTGATGCAATATTGCAATTTTCCTTTGTATTTTGCAAGTTTAAGATAGGGTTTCAATGCGCGATCGCTTCATCACCTTTTTCTTTTCTTTTAATTAATGTTAGCGAGTTGCCTAGCTTTGAATTCGTTTCAATCATGGCCATTTTAGTGGAAACTGGGTTATGCTATATCATATTCAGTACGGTGGAATATAATTAATAGAAAATTCAATTAGGTTATTGGTTTTATAGTTTATACAACAATTGATGATGTAAGGGAATTGAAGAGCACGTGAGTTTGATTTTGGATGACTTAGGATGCTGAATTATTTAGGTTCTTCTATGTTGAATTTTGGTGTATACTCTCTTGACCCATTCTACGAAGGGTGATTGAAGGAGTGGAATATCCTTGCCATTAACAGATTATTGTATGGCCTCTCTACTGCTTTATTACATATGTTGATATCCTTTTGGTCTTTACTGGCATCATTGTTACTGTCATAAATCACGACTGCAGACTACCTAGCCCTTTTCCTTATAGTTTGATACAGAATACCATGTTTAAGATGACATTGAATTCCTTGTTTTGACTTTGTGGAAGGTGGGGTCACCGGTTTTCAGTTGAACCTGAAGCTGGATTCTGATTTTGCGTTCCTTGAAGTAAGCTTGTATTTGAAATCATTAAAAATTGAATATGAGGGCACTCAGCCTCATCGTAATCCTTGCCTCAAGAAAATCCCCAATCAATTATACTTCCTGGTGAAAGAGCAGAGCTGATTAATAGAGAGTTAGACTAACCTTGATAGAGATAAAGTGAGACGGGTATTTTGAAAAAAAAAAAGGATGATAATGAGCAAAACATGAAGAACGAAGGAGAAACATATTGGAGAAGCATTGGTAAAATTGATAAAATAACTAGGTAAAATAGTCCCTTAAAATAATTAAAACATAAAACCTAATAAATTAAATCAAATTTGAAACGATATCTAAATTTACATGATTAAATTAGGTGGATTTCCAAATCAAATCAATTCCCAATCCCATGTTAGATCTTTTCAAACAAGAAATTTCATTTTCAAAGTAATCCTTTACTTAAACTTCTCATTCCAAATAGACTGTTAATGCTTTTGGAATAATTCAGCTTATTGGCCTGAAAAGATTTACAGGTGATGTGTAGTATTGCTATCTTTATTAATTTTGTATAGTTGTCCTTTTTATAATGTCTATATGGAGCTTGCTTGTTTGGATTTGTGATGCATAGTGTTTTGTCATGTTCATACATATACTTTTTGCTTAATTTAGTTTTTGGACCATGCATTTTTACTATGTTCATTTCATTCTCTATTGTTGGCCTCTTGGTGATCCTTCATCCAAATTATTCTATTACTATTTCATTAGGACAGTATTTTTTGTTATAGATACTGCTTACCATAGTTTTATCTTTCTTTTGGATTGGTTTTATTTTCTATCATTTTCTTTATTTATGAGAGTTTAATCATTAATGTTATTACAAGCCTTTAAAGTTTTGATTTTGATGTTCTAATGCATATAACCAGTACCCCCATACGTTGTGGGAGAAACTGAATTGGAAGCTTCTAAAGAAGGTCGGAGCCTTACAAATTTCAAGTATGCTTGTATTGGATACTCTGTCTACTTAGACAACAAAGATTCTTCGGCTGAGACGCAGGATAAAACCGCAAAATTGCCCTTTTGCGTTGGTCTTGAGGTTTTATATCTCAACCTCCTTTCCCTTGCTGTTTATGTATATGACAATCTACGGTTATCTTTTTCCAAAGTTATTTTGGGAGTTGGGACATATTTTGTGTAATTTAGAGTTGTATTAGTATAAAGCATTGGTTTGTCATGGGAGCCAAATAATAAATTTGTGAGGCTGTTAAACATAAAATAAAATAGAAAATCAGAGACGTAGTGTGTTTAGTTTACTCCAAAATCACGTTAAAAACGTGGACAGTGTGTTTGGTTTACCCAAAAACCACGTTACAAACATGGATCCGGGCCAACGCTAGTGAGAATAGTGTTGACCCGGATTTGTAAAGTGATTTTGGAGTAAACCAAACACGCTATTGTGAGGGTGATAGGGAAGGTGGTGCAGAAGTAAGCACTTAAATTGCATTCCAAGAAAATATGGTCCAAGTTTGTGACAATATTAGCACATGTTTCAGGTAGTCTTGGAGGAGAAGTCTTCAACTTCACCTGTTGGCCATGTTCCTGCTCGTGCTCATAAAGCTGAAGGTATTAAATTTCTTGGATTTTCTTCTGTTTACATCTCCTAGGTTTCCTTCTTTTTCAATCAGTCCTCATTAACTTACAAAAAGAATAACAGTAGATTTAAAAGCCTCAGCATATTTGGATAACTCCTTTGGCTTCTTGGAGTTGGAGATCATTAGTTTGTGTTCCTTTCTGTATCTCTGATAACTTCTCCCAAAATGTGAAATATATTGTTGGAAATTCTTTATGCAAAGTCATGGAAGCAGTAGGACAGCTTATCTGTTGTGTGTTTTTCTAACATCTTCTAGCTGTTCTTTATTGTGCTGAAGTGCTTTATATATTTTATATCAAGATATCAAGAAATCCCTGAATAATTATCTATAAAACAAAATGAAAAAGAACCTTTTTTATTATGTGAGCATCATTTAGTTTTTGCCATCCTTTTGAAGAATTTCCCTTAATTGAAGATATTGTCTATAAATTAGTAATTCCGTATCTAAGATTTTCCATAATACTTGCTTTTGAAGCAATTTTCTCTGCCTATGTTATCAGTGGACATTTTGTACTACACCTTTAATGGGGCAAGTGATATCATCATGAATGTATCATATTGAACACTCGACACATTCCTATTACAGATGTACAGCTTAATTGTTTCTTCTGTATTATGTAATTATCTTTATCAATTTTACATTAAATAAGCCTATAAAGAACTAACATGTCACTGTTTCACATTAAATAATTGAAATATTCTGCATGAATTTTATGCCAAACAATTGTTTGACTTTAAGAATGATTATATCTCAGGCTTTCTGAACAAATATTTTATTTGAGGCTCTTATTACATTGGAGATTATATTCTGTGGTTAACTCTGTTTCTTCTTTCCATCTTTAATTATCTGTACTTTTTTCTTACCGTGCCTTTTCACTCTGGTTTTTGGTCTTGTTTGTCCAGAACATGAACATGTGACTCCTCAACCACAAAGATATAATAAACCTCCAAATACTACAGCAGAAGAATTCTTTAACAGGCAAGCAGAAGTTTTCACAATAGACTAGTTAACTCTTATAGTACTTGTGTACCTTTCTAGGGACACAAATAAGAGGTGTAAGCATGTATGGGATTACACTAAAATTATGTTACAAACGTGGATCTAGTGTAAACCAAACACACTTTCCATGATTGTAACGTGGTTTTAGTGTAATCCAAACATGCTAGTCTGAAATTATTAGTTCTAACACCTGAAGATTCTAAAATGTGCAGGTTTCAAAGAAATGCAAGCCTAGTGGCATCTGGTGTTGTCAAAAACTTGAACAGAGTGGGTAACTACGTAAAAGAGACCCTAGATGACATTCTATATAGGCGACCAAAATGAATCTGGCGGTGGTAATTTGTTCGTCTGAAATAACTTCAATTTTACACATTGGCCATTTTCCTTTCCTGGGGTCAATTTATTATTTGGGTTTTGACAGTAAATGTAGCACTTCCTAGTGCTTTAAATGTACATTTTCTGAACAATTATTTATACGAATAAAATTGCAATACCATCCCAAAATTTATAATGATTTTTTTTCTCTTGTTTGTTCTATAACTTCTTCGTGGTCCCGTATGTAGACATGAAAAAACTGTGGTGGTTTCATAGTACTCATTTATTTATTGACCAAAAAAAAGTAATGCTCCTTTATTTTCATGAATTGGCAAAAGGGGTCGATAAGTTGTTGACTTAAATTACTTTT
Source organism: Sesbania bispinosa (assembly GCA_026901365.1). Classification (NCBI taxonomy): domain Eukaryota; kingdom Viridiplantae; phylum Streptophyta; class Magnoliopsida; order Fabales; family Fabaceae; genus Sesbania; species Sesbania bispinosa. Next base: position 451,186 of record QLOH01000702.1, on the reverse strand, counting down.
ATGCGACCTACCTTCATTGTCTGTTCTGTTGCATACTTGCCAGTTGCCATAGCATACTGGGTGGTACAATTCTCTCTTTTATCGTTGAGAATCTATTACCTGACCTGTAGTTTGATGCTTGGATGTTAGTGAAGCAAATACTTGACCACCCACTGTAAGGTCTTATATGCATGCACCATTTAAAAGAACCAAATTCCCATTCGTCTGAAAGCCTTTGACACATAACAATTGATTTTTGTCAAATATATCTGTAAGGGAAATACTTAGTACGTTATTTGGATTTGTGATATGTTTTAAAATATTAAATTGTTTTTTTTTTTTTAAATGAAAGAGCAAAATCGTATCGAGTGGACCTTCCACTGCATTGTACGATCATGCTATTAGTCTAATGTATAGTCCAATGTATAGGTTGGACTAAAATGGACAGCACAGATTCACTCACTCACACGAATAGAGAGGTGGGGGGAGGGAGAGAGAGAGAGTATCTTCCCTGCTTGAATTTAAAGAGATCTGCTGCTTATTTTACTGTTAAAATCATATGTGGGAGTGGGATTTGCATTCCTAGGAAATAAATATTTCGATCAATGTAAACCTGAAAAGCTACAATTACCGAAGGGATTTTTTATTCTGCATTTCAATTTGGCCAATGTGAGAGCTGAGAGCTTGTTAAAAAATAGTATACTCCACACAGACCAATTGAGCACATAAAAGTTTTCAACATTTCCCTTTCTTTCTTTTCATGAAATTTGTGAAGGTTATGATTAAAAAGCAACAAAGTATAGATCAGATACCAACTTTAGCCGCACAGACCGCATGGGAACAAAGGACGTGTGACCTGTGGTCTCGGTGTCACCAGCCCTAATTAAGTTAGATCTCTCTTCCTTGTGGTCCTCCACATTTATCAAATGTCTGTTTCATTCTGTTTGTGATGACAACCTTTTTCTTTTTTTTTTGGGGGGTTAAATCTCAATTTTGTTTCATCCAATCACACGTGCTTGTAGGGTCAAGCTCAAGCCATCTATTTTCTCACCTTTTAAACTTCTATACTATAATAGAGGTACAAAAATATTTAAAAGTTATTTATTATATAAAAAATATAAAAGTTAAATAAATATGTTTTATCAATAAAAACTTTTCATTCTAATATCCTTAATATTAGCTATAATCAAAGATGGATTTAATGAATATACACTGACAGTGTAACAAAATTTTACACAAACACCCAATGATGTGTTGCCACGTCATTTAATGAATTTAATTATACATGAGGTGTCACACTCATTAAATGATGTGGCACCGCATTATTGGATGACCGTGTAAAATTATTTTACGCTGTCAGTCAGTGTATACTAATTAAACTCAATAAAGATATTGATGTTAACAAAATCATATAATAAATATTAAGGTGACTGCAATATTTTATCATTGGCCTAAGGACTATAGGCTATTGTTCTTTTCCCCAATTACCGGCCGTCTTTAGCTTAACATTTTAATTATTGTGCTTATCTCTTTACAAGCACACTGCAAAGCTTTAATAACATCATTAGGATACAAATTATTGGTTGTTATCTGCTACGTTAATAACTTGCTAAGATTCCCATAATATGGAACTGGATGTCGATAGATGTTGCTGGTTGGGAATTCGAACAATAACTTGACTCAAGCGACATTAAAAAATAATACTCCCTCCGTTTCTTTTTATCTGTCGTTTTAGAGTCTATTTCTAAATAACTGTTGTTTTCACATACCAAGGCAACAATAAGTGCTAATTTTCCAACTTTACCCTCTTTCAAAATTATTAAATAGTGGGGTATTTATTGCATATGACTAGAAATTGTGGAGAACTTTAAATGCTTTAATGAGAGAGAGAAAGGGTATATTTGTAAACAACGGATCTAAAAAAACACACTTATTGCATTTCTTAATCCATGTGAAAAACCTAAAAACGACAGATAAAAAGGAACGGAGGGAGTATCTTTCAAAATCAATCAATAAGATGGTGAACGTAACAAGAAGGTCCATGAAGACCATGATAATTAGTTTTACAGTTGAGTAGAATTGATTTTAGAAATGAATGATTGAGATAGATAATGCACATTTTACGAAGTACGTTGGACGGAAGTGATTTAAAATCAATTTTCTGGTTTTGTTCCACCAAAATTTAAAACAAACGAGCTATTAATCGATCTTATTTGATTCGCTTAAATGCAACTAATCGAAATGAAAGCTTGAATGATTCAAAAAAAAAAAGAGCATTATTGCAAGTACTAAAAAATTGCAACAATTTTCTTGAGGTATGTCCAAATAACAAGAGTATTTACTTTTTTAAAAAAAATTATAAACAGAAGTAATATGAATAACATTATAGTAAATTGTTTTTACTAAATACGTCTTGCATGTTTGGTTAGACGCTGTGTTTTTCAAAATCATGATTTTGTAAAATTGATTTTAAATCACTTTCATCTAACGTGTTTTGTAAAACATATATCACTCATTTCAACCATTAATTTCTAAAATTAGTTCTATTCAATTGTAAACCAAACGGACACGAGACATTGTTATAGTAAATTTTTGGTGTTGTGAAATAAAGGAAAAGTGTACAGACAAATATTGAATATTAGTGGCCATCCCAGCTCAAAATGCAAAATTGTTAACTGCAAATCATCAAAAATTAAAGAAAATATTACAACTTACCACTAATCACTTTAAGAGTGGATTTAGAAGACTAGTTTTTTTTTTGTATTAACCATAGATATCTCCTATTATCAGGGGCAATCCTATTCGAGGCTTAGTCACAGTTAAGGCTCTTCACCCCTCCCGAAGAGTGTGTTTAGTGGGGATCGAACTCGGGAGCTCTTCCCACAATCTCAGTCTGTGTTACCAACTGAGCCACAACTCTTTGATATTTTGAAGACTAGTTTATTAAGAGGAAAACTCTTATGAATTAATTATTGCATTGAATTTTCAAACTCTTTAACGTAAGACATGACACTATAATGGTTTATATGCTTTTTTTTTTTTTGGTCGAAATGGTTTATATGCTTAAATCATCTTAGAAGTACATGTAATTTAACGGAGACACTATGAACTTTTTTAATGAAAGGAAGACTCGGAAATTCAATTTAACCACGTGTTCCTCTTCTGAAAAGTCAAATGCATTTTGGGTTTCACACAAGAAAATAGGTCTCACACACACGCATAAATAATATTAGGGGAAAAAAATAAAGGAAAATAGGTCTCCGCTTAAATGTCGCTTATACCATGATGTTTACCCTAAAAAATACACTAATGTAACAGAAATCTTCCAATGCTCATTTGACCATTTTGCCCAGTTATTAGCCCACCACAAAATGCTCCTAACCATGATTTTTGTGCTCTCTATTACACCATTGATGTTCATCTCATCATCTTTCCCCTTCTCAACCCACTCCAAAGTGAAAGCTCTCTTTCACCCAACACATTAGTTTCCTTTTTTAAGTCATTCTTTTCATCTAAGCCTCCAAAAGCTCTCAGATCATAATGCCACTTAAATCCTCTGTCTAAAGGACAACCAATTACCATTATTTCACTAATGTCTTCCCAACAAAACAACAAATGAAAAAGTTTGAGAGAGAAAATGAAAAAGGAACTGTTCTTAGAGATAGAGAAGAAGTAAAGGTAGGACACAAAAATTTCTTCTAGTACTCTCAATTTGAGCAAATTCATGGGCTGCTCTGCCTCAAAACCCGTTACCATAGTGGCTAACAACTCAGAGGATCAATCTCCTTCTCTTGCTTCATCTTCTTATTCTTATTCTTCATCTTCAGCTTCACACTTTTCCAATTCTTCACCACTAGTTCCTAGAGCCTTGTCTCTCCCTATGCCTCTTGTGCATCACCCTCCAACCAAAAAGGGTGATACCCATCACCTTGTCTCACTCACCTCCACCACCTATGGTTCTCTTCTCCTGATTGACCAAAAAGATCCCAACTTGAACTGTCATGGCTGCAATGGTGAGCCCCAATCACAACCACCCAATCTCAGCAAAAGCTCTCAAGAAAGAGTGAACCAAGCAGACCCAGAACAGTCATTGTCCCCTGACTCTGTCATCAACACTTGGGAACTCATGGATGGCTTGGATGATGATGATTCTGGTGAAACTACCAAGGCTCATAAGTCCAATTTTGACACCCCCATGGATTCCTCAAAGAAGCCAAGCACTACATACAGGTACACAACATTTGATGGGTCTGCAAACAAATTACTTGATTCTTTTGAAGCACTGAAATCCTCAGAAACTGTCATAGAGGAAATTTTTTCTTCCCCAACATCATTGACCAAGAAGCCACTTTGGCAGCATTTATCTGAGGAAGCTTTGCTTGCTAAATTGGACCCAAATGTGGCTTGGAGTTACCGGAGAGCATTGTCATCTAGGCAACTAGGGAGCAAGCAATCCAGAGGTGTCAGGTCAATGGGGTCTAGCCCTTTGAGTTGTTCTTCATTTGCTAACAATTCATGCAGTTTTTCTGGTGCTGAAGACAGAATAGTGGTCTATTTCACAAGTTTGAGAGGTATCCGCAAGACCTATGAAGATTGTTGTTCAGTTAGGATGATATTGAGGGGATTCAGAGTTGCAGTTGATGAAAAGGATATCTCCATGGACTCATCTTATAGGAAGGAGTTGCAGAATGCACTTGGAGGCAAAGCAGTGACCTTGCCACAGGTCTTTATCAGAGGAAAGTATGTGGGAAATGCAGAGGAAATCAAGCTGCTAAATGAGTCTGGAGAATTGGCAAATCTCTTGAAAGGTTTTCCCATTCGGGATCCTGGGTTTGTATGTGAAAGCTGTGGTGATGCCAGGTTTGTTCCCTGCCCAAATTGCAATGGTAGCAGGAAGGTGTTTGAGGAGGAAGAAGGTGAATTGAGAAGGTGCTCACATTGTAATGAAAATGGCTTGATAAGATGCCCAGGTTGTTGTTCATGATTGCTATTAGTTGGATCAATTTAGTGACTGTATTTTCTTTTGTTAATCTGTCATGATAAGTTTTGACAGGTATTAGGAATGCCAATGCCAAATTCAATGCCCTTCTTGTTTTAGCCTTTTTTAGTTTCTATTTCTTTATCTAAGGCTTCAGCTTTTAATTTTATAATGGTTCATTAACTCTTGAACTACACAAAATAAAATTGACTATGTTATAAGTATGTGCTTGGATCCAATTTCAAGTGTTTGAATCTATCATGTCTTTTTATATGGTAGTAATATCAATTATCAAGGAGGTTTAGAGCCCACTGATTAGAACAGTGTTACTCATACAAACTCCAAGGAGAACAACTTTACTTATATCATTATATCATACTTATTGAAAGATACAAACAGATGCTGCAATATGCAGAGAGAGGGCACTGGAATGAATTTTCTTCTATTTACAATTTTGTGTTTTGTCAGCTTTCACCCGAAATTGGGTAAGGGTCAATATCATAAGATGGAGCTATCTATTCTGTCTTCACGTTCAGTAGCACATTGTGTGTTTCATTTCATCTAATGTTTCTTCATCAAAACAAGGGGTTGATGAATTTCACAATGAATTTACTGCATGCCAGCTAAGGTTACATCCATATCTTTATATGCTAAAAACATAAATGAAAAATACAATCGTGGTTTGTTTCAGCTTTCAGTTTCTGCTATTGCTGAACTACACTGACTGGGGCCTAATAGAATAGTAATACCATACTTTCCACTTGCCACATGGCGTGTACAAGGTCGCTTTATATTTGGAATCTTTAAAATGAAGTAGATGATTTCACTTACATATAAATTCTTGCAAAACTTGTTTCGACTTACATTAGTTTAAAACTTCTAATTTATAAATTTACAAGTCATTTTGTTTGTAATTGTTTCCATGTACAAAATTACACACTACAATCCTGTTTTTAATCTCCTTATTTAGAGTGGAAAGTGGGGAGTCTATGAGTGTGCTTGAGAGCTTGGAGAGAAGGGGGAGGAAAAGGTCACAGGGCAAAAGGTGGGGAAGTAAGGAGGGGGAAAGTTTGTAAGGCATAAGAGGAGAAAACTATACCAATACGAACCGGAAGTGTAAAAATAGGAAAGTCTTGAAGATCAAATAACGGTAAATAACGGTAAGGAGCTTGACACAATCCAAAACCTGCTGGAAGCACCAAAGTCATCAAAGATAGGAACTTGACACAATCCGTGACCTGCCGGAAGCACCAAAGTTATCAAGAAATAAGCAACTAGGCCCTGACCAAGACCTGCTGGTAGAACCTAAGTTATCAAGTAGTTCTTTAATCCAGGAACAAGGCCCTGACCAAGACCTGCTAGTAGAACCTAAGTTATCAAGTAGTTCTTTAATCCAGGAACAAAGGATAAGCTCTCACAATGAGAAAACTCAGATTTTATTGAATTCAACTGTGTGTACAAACTGATTCTCAATGTCATTATATAGCAAAAGAATTCCCTAAAATAAACTATCTAAATAGATTTAATCCTAGATAAGATAAAATATAAATTTAAATATAATCCTAACAGATCTGATCCTAAATAAATCAGTTACGATCTCATTAAATACACTTTACCGAATTAAGTTAAACCATTTCTTTGGATCTTATGCTCGGTGGTCTTCTTTTCTATGAACTTTAGTGATTAAGAGTTGGAAAGCTCTCTCACCCGCTCAGATCTGGCCTCGATCATTGGACCTTCAATCTCTTGCAATGGAACCGAGGCATCCTGGTTGAGATCGGACGGGATCATGTCATTTCCCCTTTCTTTGAAAGGATTCGTCCTCGAATTTGATTCATCAACACTTTGAGTTTTTGGCAAACCGATCATAAAGTCCATGGAAATATCTGTCCAAGGCTGCTCAGGAAATTTAATACTGCAACCTTCTTCTTTTTTTTTGGTACTATCTGCACTTTTTTTTTTACTAAAATTTGATTCATCAACACTTTTTTTTTTTACTACTGTAGATTTTTTTTTTTGAATAACTGGATGCAGTAACGAACTTGAAGAACTGAATTACATGGAACTGGAAATTTTAGAACTGAATATTTTTTTACAAGATAAATACTAAAAAAATAAAGGATAGATGTTACTAATTGATCTTAAGAGCCGAAGCTATTGATACCAAATGATACGAACCAGAAGCATAAAGATAGGAACGTCTTGAAGATCAAATAACGATAAATAACGATAAGGAGCTTGACACAATCCAAGACCTGTTGGAAGCACCAAAACTATCAAAGATAGGAACTTGACACAATCCGTGACCTGCCGGAAGCACCAAAGTTATCAAATACAGGAACTTGACACAATTTGTGACCTACCAGAAGCACAAAAATTATCAAGATATAAGCAACTAGACCCTAACCAAAGTAGTTCCTTAATCCAAGAACAAAGGATAAACTCTCACGATGAAAAAACTCAGATTTTATTGGATTCAACTGTGTGTACAAACTGATTGTCAATGCCATTACACAGCAAAGGACTTCCCTAAATAAACTATCTAAATAGATTTAATCCAGATAAGATAAAATGTAATCCTAAATGATTTAATCATAAATAAGATAAAATATAATCCTAAAAATTTAAATATAATTCTAACATATCTGATCCTAAATAAATCAGTTACGATCTGATTAGATACACTTTCCCGAATTAAGTTAAATCACTTCTTTGAATCTTCTTCTGCTTAGTGGTCTTCTTTCCGACTTCAGTGATCAAGAGTTGCAGAACTCTCTTCGTCCGCTCAGATTTGGCTCTAGTCATTAGACATTCAATCCCTTGCAATGGATCCGAGGCACCCTGGTTGAGGACGGATGAGATCGTGTCATATACTCACAAACACAAAGAAGAGAAATGTTTCTTATAAATCTGTCAATTCATTTTCTTCCCCTCTATTTTCAACTAGATATAAACTCAGGTGTTGCCCGGAATTTTTAGCGGAAATTTTAAAATATTTTTTAAAGATAATTAAATAAATTAAAGGGGAATATAGTAAATGGAAATTCAAGAATTCATATTTCAGTTTTTATAAATTAATAGATAATATATGTATGAAAATTCATTGAGCATTTTAAAAGAAATGAACTTATAGCTATAGAAAAATTGTATTTACTAATATCTTTGATGTAATATATTGATGCTTTGATACAAATTGTAAGTCATTTTATAAATATTTTCAATAAAAATCTTGTGTCAAGTGAATTATAATTGTGTGAGTGCAATGTAATTTTGGTGAAATATCTTTTATTTTATATTTTTTTAAATTTTATACAAACAATATATTGAAATATATGTAATCATGAAAGAATGATTGGATTATATGAATTATTCTCGTTTTACTTTGTACTTTTATATATATATATATATGAAAAAAATGCACATTTTACTGAAATGATATTGGAAAAAATATAATAATGATTATCTAAAATTATTTAGAAAAGCAAAAGCTTCAATATTCTTTAATAAATTAAAAATAACTTCTTCATATATTTTCAATATAAAAATATATAGTAAAGTTTTTTTTTAATGTTGAAACAAATGTATACTCAAGTTACATAATTACAATAAATTGATGAGATTGAGAGTAATATGAATGCTAATTGTAACTATCAATTGAGATAAATGCTAATTGTGAGAATAGATTTGAGAGATGGATTGCAAGCAAAGAATATAGAGGTGACACCTCATATTTTTCTTGACATGGCAAATGTAGAGTTATGTGGCATTAAGTTAGGTGAGGTGTCAAAACATCATTACACGACTCAGTTTTAATATATATAATAGATTTGCAAACAAACCCTTACTCTCTTATATACCTATGATACTATTTTCATCACTCAGTGAGTGCATCTTACTACCTATAACCTATAAAGCACGTACACTTCACTTTAGCGGCGTGTCCGGGTGTCCGACGCGTGTCAATGTCGGACACAATACACATCAGACACCTATCTACAAGTGTTGGAATAAAAAAAAATTGCAGCTCGGACACGCGTCGAACACGGTTTGGACATAGCTTTGACACTACTATATATTTTTTAAAAAATATTAAAAGTCAACATAATTTTTTTTAAATAAAACTGAACTGGTTAAAAAAATAAAAAAAAACGTTTCAATTCCAAAACTTTCACATTTCCTTCCTCTCGATGTTAAAAAAGTCTAACAATTTTATCTTAAGAAGATGAATAAACAAATCTTAATTTTCAATATATATATATGGGTGTCCTCCTATATTTTGAACATCACCTGTGACCCATGTTCGTGTCGTATCCGTGTCAGAGTCGGTACTTCATAACCTATAACATTGTTGGTGTCATTTGTCTTAATAGAATACCGTTAAATTGATTATGTTATAACACGAATTATCAAATGAACATCTTATAATTATAAGCAATGAACTTAAATTATACCTTGAGTTGCAAATGAAGTTTTAAACTATTAACTACAAATTATGAACTAATGTTAATTAGTTGCTAGTTGCTACAATCTAGAGTGTGTTTGGTAAAACTGGCTGAAAACTTAAAGCTAGCTGAAAGTTAAAAAGCTATAGCTAAATTAATTGAATGTGTTTGGTAAAACTAGCTGAAAATGGTAAAATGACATACAATGACATCATTAATTATTAAATAATAATAAGTGGTGGTGGTTGAGGGATAAACTTGTAACTAATTTTCAGCCAGTAGCTGAAAATATGAGCTTTTTTAAAAAAACTACCTCAAGTAACTTTTCAAGAAAAGCGAGTAACTATTCAAAAAAAGCTACCTTACCAAACAATGTTGAAATGATTCCGGCTACTAATTTCAACTTTCAGCTAGCTGTAATGGCTTACCGGCTTACCAAACACACTCCTAATGTTAGACTACGAAAACTATGAAAAAATTATGAGAAAAGTGAGGGTGATCTATATATTGTGGGTGAGGGAGTGTTTGAATGTTAAGTACCCTTCGCAATGATAGAGGTGAGGTTGTGCTTCATGGCAGTGAAAGGGATAGACTCATTGTTGACATCACTAAAATTTTCTAATTTTGCTACTCGTATTTTCTTAGCTATTTTTGTAGCTATTAACTCTAGATTAGAAATAATGTTCCTAGTTAATTTTGAAATTATAGTTCTACACTTGAAAATTGAGTATAGAAAGTGTGAAAAAGAGAGATAGAAAGAATAAAGGAAATGAAGAGAACAGAGTCAATGGTGTGATAATTAATGTAATGGAAAAGGGAGAAAGATATAAAAAAAAAAATGAGTATATATGAGAAAGTGTAGAACATTTGGTGTGAAAGAATCATTGTTGGTATACGCCTCACAAGAGTATACAATAAATATTTTCTGATCTCATTTATATAAAACTTTCTACAATAGTGAAAGCGCTTTTTTACTGGCATGCATCTTACTTATCTTGCTCATCAGGTAAAGTCATGCAAGGAGCATATATAGTTTATGCAGATGGATCTCTCTTTTAATTAATACAGACAGATAATGGATCTCTTCTAACATAAGCTCAATAAAAGTGAAAGCGTGAGATCTTTTCTTATTGCTAGCACATTACTTATCTTGTTCATTAGGTAAAGTCATGCTCATGCATCAAAAACTAAATTTTACTTATCATAGGCAAATACTGAGTCCATAAACAGCATATTATGTCTATCAAAAGATTTATCAATTTGTACCAACCCACTTTTTTTTTTTCCACCTGTACCTTTACACTTCACTTACATAGTTAAAAGTGAAGAAAGAAAATTTCTCTATACATTTTTAAACTATGCAAGTGAAGGTGTAGGGTGATCTCATGCTTGTTTAATCTATTTACTTTAAGTAGCAAATTAAGGTCTGCTACTTACATCATCCAAACACCCACCAATTCCTCAAGCAATTTTGCACAATGGCAGAGAAATCAAACCTCAACATTGAAGAGAAGTTTGCCCAACTACAAAATGCAAAGCAAGTCAGACCACAAATTTCACGCCCCAAGATACAAAGGGTAGCAAATTATCTCCGAAATCGAAAACACTTTGCCAAGCATTACTCACCCAAATTGATGTCAATCGGTCCAATCCATCATCGTGATCCAAATCTGAAACTAGGAGAGCAATACAAGCTTATGTGGGCAGCAATGTACATTGAAAGCACTGGAAAATCACCACAAATTCTACACAAAAAGATTGCAGATAACATCGAGGAACTGAAGAGTCTTTTTGCCAAAGATCTACTTACCGATCATACACTGTTTCCAATCTTTCCATTTTCGAATGAAGGCGTTGAAGAAATGCTGGCATGGATGCTGTTTGTGGATGGATGTTGTCTGCTACAAATATTGGAGAAAGCAAAGCTTGATAAACCAGAAAAAATGAATGTAAAGGTTGACCAATTGGTTCTTGTGATGCAGGATGTGCTTTTGTTGGAGAATCAGATACCGTACCAAGTACTGAAACTGTTATGGAGATGCAACGAATTCACGTTGTTAGAAACCATGAGAAATTTCCTTCGTTGTCATCATTGGGCAGAAAGAAACGGTTCTGATCATCATGCCATCAGGAATGCAGTAGTGGTATTCCTCGAGGATCCACCTACTCATCTCCTTGATCTTCAGCGCAGAATCATCTTGCCTGATCATCACGCTCCTCCCAAGGTATCGAATAATTAGTTAGTTAGCTAGCTTAGTTACAATTAATTCACTAAATGTATCTTCATGAGTCAAGAAATAAAGGGAAAGAGAGGGAAGCAAAAGATTTATTTGAAGAAGAGTACGGGCAACACACTCTTTGACACACTCTTTCTAACCCATTCCATGTGATTGGTCGAAAGTCACATAGCTTCCACCACATTGATTGTGAGACCCACATAATTTGGTGTGACTCATGTGAATTTTAACTGTGTTAGAAAGAGTGTGTTAAAGAGAGTGTTGCTAGCACTCCTCTTATTCGAAACCTTAAGGAGTTAGTTATTTATCAGTTATTCTTTCTGTTAGTACTTTCTTATATCTGTTAGGAGTTAGTTATTAATTATTAATTAGTTATTCTTTCTGTTAGTATCTTTAGTATTTTCTGCTAGTTTCCCGCCACATCATGAGTCTATATATATATATATTTAATATTAATTCTCATATATTTATCAAAACTCAGACTCAATGCAATGAAGCTAATGAGGAGGAACAGAATCAGAATAATCCAAACGAAAACCATGACAAAGCTAATCAGGAGAAACAGAATCAGAATGATTCAAATGAAAACAGTGACATGGTAACATATAGGAACATACAAGAGTTAAAAGAAGCAGGGATAAGACTAAAGTCAAGCAAGACACGTAGGCCGAGAGATGTATCTTTCTCCCATGGTTGGCTTGCTGCAGAATTGACGCTTCCTGAGATTGTTGTGGATGACACCACACCTGCTACTTTTCTTAACTTGGTAGCATATGAGATGTGTCCAGATTTTGAAAACGATTATGGTATTTGCTCTTTTGTAGCTTTCATGGACTCGCTTATTGACCATCCAGAGGATGTGAAGGCATTGAGATCAGAAGGGATTTTGCTTAACTCTCTTGGGAGTGATGAGGAAGTGGCCAAATTGTTCAATATGATAAGCACTGATTTGGTACCTGACTCAGTAGCATATGCTGATGTTAGAGCTCAAATTGACAAGCATTATAGGAATAAATGGAAGACTTGCGTAGCAGTAGGTTATCATACCTATTTTAATAACCCTTGGGCCATTATTGCCTTCCTTGCTGCAGTTTTGGCACTTGTTCTCACTTTTGTCCAAACGTGGTTTGCTATTTACCCGGCTGGATGCTAGCTGGTTAACATTGTGAGTTGTGTGCGCGTGTGTGAATGGACATGGGTGACTCCCTGTGGCATAGCTACCAATAAATGTTGTTGTATATGATTGAAATTTTGTAATAAAAAATGGTTGAATGTGTGTTGTTGATGTACTATAATAATTATCTTATATATGGAAACCATTTTCTTTGGATTGTGTAGACTAAGGATGCCTTGGGTTGGTTCCTTTCTTAGTTGTGAGTGTCTTAGTAAATTAAGATTATGTTAGGTGTCTGTTAGTGTTACTATGAGGGTTAATTACTTAATCAGGTTAGTTATTATTGCCTATAAATAAGTGGAGTTGTTAAGACTAGCTATCTTGTCATATGAAAGGAAATTAAGGCCTTAGGCATAGGGAGGTGCAGACCTCAAAGATTTGTTGTATGTTTAGGTTTGTAGTTAGGGGAACTCTTCGCTATTTTTTAATAAAATAATAGGTTCCTATAAACTAGTATTAATTAGAGCTTCAATCTTGAAAATCTAGGAGTTGGAGTGGTTTAACTAAAAAGAAGAAGCAAATTCATGATGACTAAGGGTCGGTTTAGATTAGTTTTCCATCTTATAGTAGTTTTTCAATTGTGATGAGTGCTTGAATTCCAAATTGTAAAAAAAATTATAGACTCACGCGATGTGTGGGTTGTTATCTATCTATAATACTACACGGGACTTGGTTTTTGAATACTTTTCACTCAAGGTTGTTTTTTTTTTTACCAAAAAAAGGTTGTTATTTTTTTGGCCACACGTGAAAAGTTTTTTAATTGGTTCACTCAAGGTCATTCTTTTTGGTCACACATGGACATGTCTCCTTCATAAAAAATGATTTTTTAATGAACCATACTGGTATCCTACACAGGAGGTAATCCTGCTCCTGCTGTTTTCTTTTTATTTTTTATCACACTTTCATTTTCTTTTTTATTATTATATTAAAACAATTATCTCTCTATTTTAATTATTAATGTTTTCACTTATTATCTCTCTTATCTATTCTATATACTACCAAAGAGTTGTGGCTCAGTTGGCAACGCAGGCTGAGATTGTGAGAAGAGCTCTCGGGTTCGATCCCCACTAAACACATTCTTGGGAGAGGTGAAGAGCCTTAACTGTGACTAAGCTCCGAATAGGATTGCTCCTGGTAATAGGGGATACCATTAGTTTAAACCAAAATAAAAATCTATTATATATACTCCATATTAAAATTGTTCTCTCACTTCCGTTATTTATACTTTTTTTATGAACCCATATACTCTCCACAGAAGGCAGTCATGTGTGAACATCAACGTAATTGTGGTGTTAACTCTTCCAACAACGGTTTCATACACTTTATATAGGTTTTAAGTGACTAAGAGGAGAGATGTCAAATATCAATATAATTTAAATTTATAATTATATCGATTTTTCTAACTTTTGCAATATTGCACAAGATAATAAAGTAAAAGTGGAAATATTTTATTGGGAATTACAATCATTAACATTACCAATGCATTGGGTGTTGTAGTAGTTTTTTTAATGAACAATGTATATCCTCAAAATGAAATAGTTCTGGTTCTATTGTTTTCTTTTTTTATCACACTTTAATTTTCTTTTTTTATTATATTTAAAAAAATCTTTTATTATTCATTCCTGTTTATCTGTTTCATTACATAAAAAAAATTAAAAACACACATTAAGAGATGCAATAAGTGTGTTGATTTACATTAAATTTGATGTATTTTTTTAAATATATTATTTATCTCTCTACTTTATTCATTAATGTTTTCACATATTATTTCTTTTATCTATTATATGTATCTATTTACTCTATATTAAAAATGCTCCCACCATACATGTGTCATGTTTTTTACTTGATTTTTTCTAAGTTTTTTTATTCTCACTTCAATATGGTGATTTTTTTATGAACCACATTTACCCTTCACAGGAGGTAGTCATGTTGCTGCCGTTTTCTTTTTTCTTTTTCTTTTTGTTACTTATCACAGTTTCAATTTCTTTTTATTATTATATTAAAATATTTTCTCTTTTCCTATTAATCTGTTTCATTACAAAGTTATTTTTTAATGAACCATGTATATCCTCCACAAGAAATAATTCTGGTTCAATTGTTTTCTTTTTTATCACACTTTAATTTTTTATTATTATTACTAATTGTTAAAATAAATTCTCCCATTATTCATTCCTATTTATCTGTTTTATTACATAAAAACGCACATTAAGAAATACAATAAGTGTGTTGATTTACATTAAATTTAATGTGTTTTTTTCAATTTATTATTTATCTCTCTGTTTTATCCGTTAATGATTTTACTTATTATCTTTCTTTATCTATTCTACTTATATATTTACTTTATATTAAAATTGTTCAACAATTACATGTGTCATGTTTTCTTACTTGCATTTTTTTAGTTTTTTATTCTCACTTCGTGATTTTTTTTAACATGAGTATCCCCACGAGAGCAGTTATGCTCCTGCCGTTTTCTTTTCTTTTTCTTTTCTTATTTTTTATCACACTTTCATTTTCTTATTTTAACATTATATTACAATGTTTATCTCTCTATTTAATCATCATAGTCATGTCTTAAAAAAATACAGATGTTATTATACTTAAATTATTTCTATTAACATATGCTAAATTGTTGATTTCCTTAAAAGAAGATAAATATTATAGATTATTGATCTTAGACATTGTATTTTAAACTTAATACACGTGCATCGCACGAGTTAGATACTAGATAATACCCGAGTGAATTCTTACATTAGGTGATGGTGATTTAGGCACTTATGGTGATGATGCGACTAATACTGAAATATCGAAGGATTTACTAATGAATTATACAGGTAATACAATTTGAGATATAGTTTTGTTTGCATACCCTAAGTTACTTTCTAATTTTGGAAACATTGTCTTTGTTTAGGATAAAACAATTATTGCTCCTACATTAGATGTTGTTTATTCAATTAATGAATATGCCATGATATTATTTACTAGAGAAGAGAGAGTGTGTTTGAGTCCTGACATTATATAGAAGGCAGATGAGGAGATTGGTATTGGAGTTGAGGTGTTCTGCACTTCCTTATCATAAGTTGGTGTTAAAAATGGGAGTGTCTATCATGCTAATGAGTAATATTGATTTATCTGCTGGACTTTGCAATGGAACCAGATTAATAAAAGTGAAGGTCAAATTAATATTATCACATATTAGTGTGTATTTACCAAAATCAGTTTTCTTGCATGGTCAATTACTTATTGTTATATCTAGGGTTTAGTCTCAACAAGAACTTATGATCAGTATATGTGATGACAATTTTAAGTGTTGTATTGTGACAAAAAAATATAGTGTACAAGAACACATTTTAAAAAATATAAATGAAACAAAATTTATAATATTTTCCATTTTTAATTATTAATGTTTTCTATTTAATTTTCCAAATCCATTTTTTATTTTATATTTTTTTAATATTCTTTATATACTGATAAGTATAGAATTAAATATTAAAAAGAAATAAATCATTATTATTTTTTAATTATACATATTTAATAAACTATTAAAATAATAATATTCGTGCATCGCACGGGTAGAACACTAGTAATCTTACAATTCACTTCTAATAAAAGGAAAAAAAGAATGAGATAATAAGAATAAGAATAATTTTAATTATATCCCATTAAACACACTCTTAGGGAAATAGGGAATGGTGAAAATCAAAAAAGAATAATTTCTAATTACATATAATTTAGACGTGATTCAAAGGTTAGTAGTGGTTTGATTTTTTTAATGGGTTGTACATAAAGTAATAAATTGTATTTATAATAACTTACATTGACATAATGATAAAATAATGATTAAAAATGACAATTTTGGAATATTAAAAGAATTATTAAGAATTGTAAGTGGATATATGATATATTATACTCTCTCTGGTCACACTTAACCAAATTACACATACCAATAAAAATAGTTAAAGTTGGTTAATTTTATTAGAGTTTTAAAAATTGTTTCACTTTCTAATTTTATCCTTATTTAATATCACTAACTAACTCCACTACCATTTGATAATTGAAAATACATTAAAGTTAATAAGGGTAAGTAAGAAAAATGATAATAAATTCTGCCTTGAAAATGTAAATTGTCTTATAAAAAGGACCACAAAAACTTGTAAAAAGGTGTCTTATAAAAAGAACCAAAGGGAATAATAGATAATATATTGCAAGTAAAGTCAAAATGTAGAGGTGACCTCTCATATTATTGTTGATGTGGTAAAATTAGACATAGATGGTGATTTGAGAGTTGATGTGGAAACTACATAGTCCGCGATTCAGCTTTAACATATAATATATAATAGACAAAATGTGCAAAAATTTATGTGGATGAATAAATAATATTATAATTTTTTTTAAATAAAAAATATAATATTAAATATATAAAATATAATGATAATATAATTGATATTTTTATGTTAAGTTGAGTAAAAGTGTTTTAACTTCCCATATTAATTATAAGGGATAAAGAAAATTAAATGATAAATCGTGTAAATTTTAATTACTATAAGAGGAGAGTATGGAGAGATTATTGCAAGTTGAGAAAGTGAAATGATGCAACCTTAAAATGGTGACACGTATGATAAAATGGTAAGATGGCAACAATAGTGTATGTTAGCGCAAAAACCCTCTGAGATTTGGTTTTAATGACAACAAACCTTTTGACCAAACTTAAGGTTTTCTGTTCTTGAAGTTACTGATGTTTTGTTATGTAAGATCTTAGAAAGACATGATTCTCATGAAGAATTCAGAAAGATCAATCACGACCAAGCTCAGACTAAAATTGAGAGGCAACCACAGATTGAGACTGGTAGTAGTCCTCAGACTTAAGATGAAGATAAAAGTCAGCCTGAGATTGAGCAAATCAGTGCAAGTCTTTCATGAGATGCAAAAAGATCAGAATCCAAATGATAAGAAACATCAGACTTCAGAATTGTCTTTGAAGAATAGGCAGAGCTTAGAAGTTCTATATGTTGAAGGTCATTTCAGAAGAAAGCCTCAAGAAATATCCTATCAGAAAGTCTTCAGAAGTTTTAAATGGAAGTTAGCCTAAGTTGAGAGAGGTGCACATCAGAGTGAAGTCTCAGCTACAATCAGAAAAAGTCTCTACTAGAAATACAAATCATCAAGTCAAGTCAAGATGAGCTCAAACAGTGAACTAAGTTGCATCAAGAAGACCAATATTTGAAACTCAAGATGAGACGCGAACTCAAGCATAGATGCTATCTCATGTTCAGATGCAAACTCAGTCTAAATCAGCTTAAGACTAATGCTCAAAGAAGAGACTCATCTACAAACTTAAAAGGAAGGATCAACAGTCAGATGCAAGATCTGCCAAGAGATGAGACTCTAACTTAGCTTCAGAATCAAGAGATAAGATCAGAATAGAAGATGCCAAACAAAGAAGATATTCAAAGTCAGCTTGAGACAAGCTCAAACTGTAAAGTCAGATTGAGACAAGCCCAAATTCATTGTAAGATCATACTCAGTCCAAGCATGACAAAGAAGCACTTTGAAATATGAAGCTGAGCAAATATGAGATTCAAAGTTAGACTTGAGATGCAGACTCAACAGAGATGCAGAATCAGACTTGAGATGTAGAATCAACTTGAGATGCAGAATCAGACATGAGACGGTCTCAGATCAGATGTAGTCTCAAGATCAGATGCAGTCTCAAGTTCAGACGCAGAGATGCAGATGCAGACATGAGACGGTCTCAGATCAGATGCAGTCTCATGATCAGACACATAGATCAGATGAAGACATGAGACTCAGACTTGGGACGCAGACATGAGATGCAGACATTAGACTCAGCTCATCAGAGACGCAGCAGCAAAAAGCTAGTCAACGCGAGTACACTGTCACAGCAGAGACTGCACCAGAAAAATACTGAGCTCATGACTGAAAAGTGAAAGACAACTTCTCTCTCTCTTCCAACGGCTAGTTAACGGCTAGTTTTCTGAAGACTATAAAAGGAAGTCTCATTATGATGAGATAGGTGAGAGACACAGTGAGACTCAGCAGAGATGCTGCTGCACAACCAGAAAAATCCAAGTCTCAAGTGAATCTCAACCTACCTACCTATGCTATCTTAGCTAATATCATGTAGTAGGTTTAGCTCTTGTTTTGTACTGATTTATATACATTCTTTGAGTGATTTAGAGAGCTACCATCTAGCTGAGCTCATGGTTTATCCATACTTTGTATGTAGTCTAAGCTAGATCAATCACATCTCATCTCATCCCACCAAGTCTCAACTAAGTCAGGAGGTGCCTGAGCTTAGTGTGAGCTATTGTAAAGCCTGGAGAGGCACTGTAACAAGAATACTCACTGAGTTGCCTGGAGAGGCAGTTGAAAAAAAAGAATACTGCATGCGTTGCCTGGAGAGGCAGTTGAAAACAAAGAATACTGCATGAGTTTCCTGAAGAGGCAGTTGAGAACAAAGAATACTTGAGACTCAACCAAGGTTGGAGTGCCTATGCTTGGTGTGAGGGGCGTCCTGAAGAGGCTGTAAGAATACTTGTAATTGACGGGTTTGTCAATAGTGGAAATCTCACGAGTTGTGAGGATTGGACGTAGCCCAAGGTTGTGGGTGAACCAGTATAAATTTCCGTGTGCATCTCTTCTCTCTTATCTCTTTATTTACATAGCACATCTTACATCTCAAATCTGTTTTCTAAAATAAATCAAATCTATTCAGAGATAATCAAGTTTCATTAACTAACAAATCATCTTTACTTGATTACAAAATTACTGTTGAGACAACATCTCATTTTACATCTCAAGTCTATCTCATCTCACTTGAGATCAATCAGTAGTCTCACTCACTCTCTTTTGACGTCTTAACTTTTGTTAAGATGAGTTTAACATTTACTGAGATAAGCCTAACCTTTTGCTGAGCTTAAGCTTTCTTAATTCTAACATTCCGCTGAGCTAAGAATCAATCTGAGTTCCAAGTCACAGACTTGAGATCCACCTCAGATTGAATCTGAATTTCCAGGTACAATATTTTTCAAGTCTCTATTCAACCCCCCCTTCTAGAGACGTTCATCCAACTTCAGTGTACAAGTGGCAACACCATACTTCGCGACTCAGTTTTAATATATTATATAATAGATCCTTGTAAGTTGATAGATATTTACAAAGAGGTTAGATGAGATAACTCTTGAAAAATTTGAGTTGCAAAGACTAATTTAAACTTATGAAAGAAGATAAATTTATTTTTGTTAGAACACAAGAAAACACAAGAAGGGAGCTCAATTGTGTTTCTAAAGACTTTTCAATTTCCTTAAAAGTTATAGAAAGAATCTCAATTCTCCCATCATGCTCATCTCAAATTCTCCCTGCATTAAACTAAAGAACTCTCTACACAAGGATTCATCAATAGCTCCAAAAATGATATTGATGGGTTTCTGGCAAGCGAACCAAAAGTCCAGTAGTATAATAGTAAGAAAGATATCGTATCCACAGGGAACGATCAATTCACGTAGACTGTGATCTAATTATCAAGGGAAAACAACGGTTTAGAGATAATGTTGCGGAATTGTAAATAACAGATAGAATATTAATAGAATTAGAAAGGAAGAGTTAGAGACACTTTACTTGGATCAGGATTGGACTTCATCTCATCTCTCCCCTTGTGCATGTAAAGACTATCTATTATTTTAGGTTTACTCTATAATACTGTAGACAAACTTTATTGCTAAGACCCCGAGTTACCAGCGATCTCACATACTCAAAGATAATCCATGCGGGCTCTCCCAAGCGACAGATTTACCCTCGACTAATTTTGCTCTTTTTTTTAGTCAGTTTGTAAAGGAACTTAGTTGATAAACGAGGCCAACGCTGTAGACGCACCTTCGCTCAAGTACTATCACTACCCTTACTCATTAGGACACACCTATGTTCGAATCCTGGAATTACAATCAACTACCCCTTACTATCGATACACAGGCCTAATCCTGTGAACGCCCTTCGCTAGAGTACTCACACTACCCATCGCTCATTAGAAACGCTCATGTGTCGGTTTTTTGATATCAAGTACTCTTATTCAATCAGAGAGTGAGTTTCTATGGAAGCTACTTCTCAACTCTCAGTCCTAATCAAAACTAACCTAGTTAGTTGAGACTAGCCTATAACTCCAGACGCAAGCGTGGGAATTAGGGATTAAGTACAGAATAAGAAATATCAATATTATAGATAGGGAGCTTAGAAATAATAATATAAAATTTATATACACTCAGGGATAGAATCGATTACATCTAATCCTACTAGAGAGATAACTACATGAAGTAGCCATACAAATCACCGAAGATGCTGTCACCATCTTCAATCCTCGTGAAGCGCTCCTCCTCTCCTACTCTAAACTTAGCTTTGGTACATAATCACTGAACTATAGACTAGATTACAATGATTGACGACCTTTGAAAGGGTGCAAGAGGTTCTTATTTATAGACTAAGGAAAGACAACGCAGATTGGGAAGAGATCTATCTAAAAACGGCAACAAGGACGAAATCAGCGTAACCTGCGCTCCAGGCTGCGCTATAGCGCAGGAGTGAGCGCAACTTCCAGAGAGTCTGCGTTTCACCTGCGCTATAGCGCGGGGTGAAACGCAGGTAGCGTCCTGCAGCTCCAACTTTCTCTTTTTAATCTTGATCTCTCCCCGAGACTGGTTTTCGCATATTTGTCTTCCCTTGTTTCCCTTTATTTGATGATATCCTTGCATTTAATGAGCAATCCTTGGTTTATTTGGGAAGCTTGTCTGCAGAATCCTTGATTGATTGGCAATGATCTCCTCATTAATGACTTCAAATCTTCTTTAAATATCTTCAATCAATCTCAAATCTTGCAGATATCTTCCTCATTTGATGCCATCTATCCTCCAAATTAAATCTTTGCAATATCCTGCAAAAATCAGCAATATTTCTATCAAAATAGCATCAAATTCAAATCTAGGATTAATAAATACAATTTATCTAATATTAAATAAAAAGAGATTAAATTGGGGCAAAATTATCATTTTATCCTTGATAAGTGAAATAAAAAATGCTCTAATTTATCAACTAATTTTCACTTATCAGATATCATCAACATAATTTTGAACTATTATCATTTGATTCTTAACTGTTTTCTTGAAGAGAGTTGTATCCACCACACCTCTATTAAAACCATTTTTAGTTAAGAAGGAATTGAGTCTGTCATACTTTAGACCATACAGAGCCTTGCTCAGCTTCAAAACATGGTTAGGGTAAGATGCATTTTTAAAACCAGGGGATTGGCAGACATAAACTACTTCTTCAATTAAACTATTTAAAAATGCACTTTTAACTTCCATTTAGTAAAGTTTAAAGTCTTTGTAGGCTGCAAAAGCAAGAAGGATTCGAATTGCTTCTAAGTTGGCCACAGGGGAAAATGTTTCATCATAGTCAACTCCTTCCTGTTGATTGTAACCTTGAGCAAATAACCCTGCTTTGTTTTTCACCACTTTACCTTGCTGATTCAGCTTGTTTCTGTAGACCCATCTGATTCCAATCACATCTTGATGCTTCGGAGTTGGAACAAGGATCCAAACTTGGTTCTTTTCGAACTGCTTCAATTCCTCTTCCATAGCAGCAATCCATGAGTCATCTTCCAGTGCTTCATGTATGGATTTGGGCTCAATCTCAGACAGAAGAGCCACATGTTCTGGTTTCTATTAAAGGAGCTTCTGGTTCTGACTCCTTCTAATGGTTCTCTTATGATTTTATCCTCTGGATGTGAATGAATGTATTTCTAGCTTCTTGGTAGTTCAGAAGCATGTCTGAATTGAGTTTGCGAGTTAGGCTCAAATGCATCTGAGGTGTCTCTTGGGTTCTCAGTTGCATTCTCTTCTTCTGACTTCTTTTGACCATCCAATGTGAGTTGTTGAAATTCATCATCCAAATCTGCAACCTTTCTTCTTACGAGTGAAGGATCAAATTCATTGAATATAATGTGCATGCTTTCTTCAATAGTTTTGCTTCTTAGGTTGTATGCTCTATAAGCTTTAGAAGTAGTGCAATAACCTAAGAAGATTCCTTTGTCTGACTTAGAGTAAAATTTTCCCAAACTATCTTTGGTGTTTAGGATGTACCAATCACATCCAAACACATATAAATAAGAAATATTTGGCTTTCTTTCTTTCCAAAGCTCATAACGAGTTTTGTTCAAGATGCTTCTGACTGTGACTCTGTTTAAGATATAGCAAGAAGTGTTCACAGCTTCTGCCCAAAAAAAAATTTCAATACCAAATTCACATAGAAAAGTTCGAGCATTTTCTTGAATGGTTTTATTTTTTCTTTCCACTACTCCATTTTGTTGGGGAATTCTTGGACATGAGAAGTCATGAAAGATGCCATTAGAAGCAAAGAAGTCTTTTAAAGATGCATTCTCAAATTCTCCTCCATGGTCACTTCTAACTGCACCTATGTTGTAACATTTCTCATTTTAAACTTTCTTACAAAATATTTTAAAGTTTTCAAAAGATTCATCTTTTTGAGAGAGGAACAACACCCAAATAAACCTTGAGAAGTCATCTACAATGACAAATCCATATTTTTTTCCACTTATACTTTGAATTTTAGTTGGTCCAAATAGATCTACGTGTAGTAGCTCTAGTGGCCATGTGGTGCTGACCACATTTTTGGGTTTAAAACTGGATCAGATATGTTTGCTTCTGGCACAGGCATCACACACAAAGTATTTATCATACTTGATCTTTGGAAGTCCCTTCATAAGATCCTGATAAGACAATTGAGCAATGGTTTTCATGTTTATTTGACCAACTCTCTTGTGCCACAACCATTTGCCACTCTGTTGTGATACAAGACAGGTTGCTTCCGATAGGTTCTCAAAACTGATCGTATAAATATTTTTGTGTCTTTACCAAGAGAAAATTACTTCATCAGTCTTGGAATCCTTAACTTCACAAAAGGTAGGTTGAAAATTCACATAAAAACCATTGTCACACAATTCACTAATACTAAGTAAATTGTGTCTGAGACCTTCCACATAAAACACATTTTGAATTTGGGTGTGATTGTTCTTACCAACAGATCCTACACCTAGGATCTTTGCTTTGTCATTGTCTCCAAAAGAGACAACTCCATCTTCCCTTGATCTAACTGACAAGAATTTGTTTCTGTCTCCTGTCATATGCCTTAAGCGCCCGCTTTCTAGCACCCACACAACTTTGGGTCCAACTGGGTTAGAAACCTTTCTTTTCTAACTTTGCTTTTGAGTAAGCAGTTAGAGCTCTTAGGAGGCTCAAAGAAAGGTAATTATAGGGTGGACCCTTTGAGTTTGGGTCCACCGTAGGCCTTTACCATAAATAGTATAAATTTAATATTAAAAAAATTATTAATACATATTATAAAATGAAAATTACTTTTTATACTAAAAAGGTCAGTGGTCTATGGTGGATCCAAACTAGAAAGGTCCACCCTATAATTACCCCATAAAGAAACTCTTGTACAAGATTTCATTTTCATATTTTTCGAATCCCAGTCCAACTTTGTCAAATAGACCTATTTGAGACCATACGAGCCTGTCAAGATTCTTGGTGCCATTTACAAAGTTGGCTAAGTCTTTTTCAAGAATAGAAATGTGTTTTTTGGTGTGCTAGTTTTCAAGTTTCACTTTGTTCACCTCAAAAGCAGACTGATCTTCTTTGACAACCTTCACCTCAAGAGATAACTTTAGATGCAATTGCATCAAGGAGTTATTCTTTTCATACAAATTATCTCTTTCAAGCTTAAGAGCATTAATTTCTTTGAAAGCTTCAGATAATTTAGATTTTAATTGTGTTCTCATTTTAGCTAGAAAGTTTTGAATCAGTAAGAAAGTTATTAAAAGTTGTCTTTAGATCATCATAAGAAGGGTCAGAATCATCTACATCATCATCATCAGATGCATCTGTGTTTGCCATGAGACAGAGGTTAGCCTCTTTAGAGTCTTCCTCATCTTGGGCAGATTCTTCTGCTTCTGAGTCGTCCCAAGTGACCATCACGTCTTTCTTCTTCTGGTCCTTCTTGGGATTCCTCTTGAACGGAGGGTGATGAGGATTTGGCAAGTGTACCAATCGTATCAAGTAGACAAGTGATAAGTAGAGTATCATTTCCACAAGGATTGAGAATTCAAGTACCAAAATTACAGAGAATTTGACTAATTGAAATAAAGAATCACAAATATACCAATGTAATAAAATATAATGCAGAAAATAAAACTAGAAACTTTAAATCAAGATGTTTAGAATGCAGGAGAAAAGACAAAAATTGTGAAAAGCAATATAAAAAATAAGGGTTAAATATGTTTTTGGTCCCTAAACTTTGACCCCTCTTTGGTTTTGGTCCTCAAACTTTTTTTTCGTTGGATTTCGTCCCTGTCTCTTTCAATTCATTGGATTTGGTCCCTACCGTCTGTTCCGTTAACTTTCGTTATGACCTGGCAAACGGAAGTGAAAAAGACAGGGACTAAATCCAACGAAAAAAAAAGTTTGAGGACCAAAACCAAATAGGGGTCAAAGTTTAGGGACCAAAATTCCTGACTAAGCAAGTTGACTAATCACTTCCGTTTGCCACGACATCACGAAAGTTAACGGAACAGACGGTAGGGACCAAATCCAATGAATTGAAAAAGACAGGGACTAAATCCAACGAAAAAAAAGTTTGAGGACCAAAACCAAATAGGGGTCAAAGTTTAGGGACCAAAAACATATTTAACCCAAAAAATAATTAGGGGTTGGTTCCTCTTAATTCTTCCTCTATGGAATTCAATAGCATATTCAATCCAGTGGTTATGATTCAATTCATTATCCAATTTACAAATATATATATATATAGTTAAGTCCCAATTCCTTGGTGAATTAACCATATATCATCAACTAATTAAGAACCCTAATTCCTTAGGTGAACTCAATGGAGACATGCATTAATATCAAGAATTGATATAGATCACACAAGAATCAATTCCTATCCATAGGTAATTAACTTCTTATGTTGTTTGCTTCAGATCCAAGTTTTTCCCCAATTTCCCAATTGTGAGAGTCACTCTAAGTTCATGCAATTGAGTGGCCAAACCAATTGAAGCATTAAAGGTAGAAGAAATCAATGTAATTGGATCACAATACTTTGAATTAAAAGATAAAATAGAATTCACATAGAGTTTGAACTAAGATTCTCCAATCCCTAACCTAAAGGATTTAGAAATCCATTACAATTGAAAAGCAAAGAGAGAAAAGAGAGACAAATTCTGAAGAAGAACTCATTCTAAAGAGATTTGAAAACCCTAATCTCAAAAAGAGAAAAATCTATGTTTTCCAATCCTAATCTAAGAGAAAGAATCCTAAAAGTCCTCATTTTAAGAGGATAAAAGAGCCTATTTATATATTGTCAGCGCGTATGGTCGCGAATTTACTTTGTTGTCCCCACAGGCTCATTCAAAGGCATTCTCTTCTTATCCTTTTGCTTCATTTAATCAAATACCTACAAAAACACAAAATTAATAACCAATTAAAGCATATTTACTCAAATTTAATTACTACCACCTAAATAACACAAATATGCATTCCTAAACATTTTTAATTGATTTTTCACCTACTTTAATAACCTAAATGACTAAAATTACCTACAACTAACCTATAAATCCACTAATGTTGTGGATTTATCACAACCCCAAACTTAAAACTTTGCTTGTCCTCAAGCAAATCGTTAGAGCTCATTCAAAATATTTACAAAATCACACCAAGGGGTTGGAATCCACAAATGAACTTTCACAATTTTCTTCCAAAATTAATCATTTTACTATTAATTTAATTCATCAAACAAATACTTTCCACAATGGTTCTTAGTTCCACTCTTGAAACATCACAAAATAATATGTGTTATAGCTTCACAAAATAAATAATGAATTGCATTCATCATCCTCATCGGTCTAGTGTTTCACACACCACTCTTGAGTGTTAAAGGACAGTGTTTACTCTCATAGATTGCTACTCAACTTAAGAGCCACTACCATAGGCTTGACAATATTCTAAAATCTCTACTGCTTATGCAAAAACAACCACACATCATGAGGACTTTTATTGGGTTGTAATGGGGCTAGGGACTAGGTAGATATGCTTTAGGTTTTAAGGTTGAACCAAAAGAAAATCAAGGGATATAGGTGATGAGTAAAGAAATAATATGGAATTAGGTGTTGATCTCACTTCAATCCCTTTTTTATTTCTTTTTCTTTTTTACCTCCCTTTTCCTTTTTCAGCACTTTTCTTCTTTCTTTCTTTCTTTTTTTTTTGTATGCACAAAAAAATATTTACATTTGTAAACAAAAGCAAGTAGCTCTTGCTACTCCACCTCAAACTTAAGATATTTGCTTGCCCTCAAGCAAAGAGAATATATAACCCTAAACTTAATTCAAAACTCATTTCTTAATGTAACATATATCCCTTAATCCTCAATGGTTGGGAGGTATATGGTTTTTCACTTAAAGTTTGTAATGAGTTTAAAAACAAAGTGGGGAAACAGGCACAAAAGGGCTAAGCAAAGGATATAAATATAGTGTGGTTTATTTGGCTAACTAGGTAAACAGAAAGAAAAATGCCTCAATCACACATCTGAATGCATAAACACTTGCAATTTTGATCAAGAAACATGTCAAGTTCTGAAGTGAAATCCTAAGTGAGAGTTGAACACACAGAAGCAACAATGAAAGTGTATAGGCTCAAATCCTCTCAGTTTAAATTGTGAAAGCAATCCGTGAAATTCAATGTTCCATTACTAACGCAGAAATAAAGCAGAGTTCTAATGTCCCAGAATGGCCAGCACATAGTTAAGAAATTGAAGCTCCCTTATGAAAATTATTTTCAAAAAGAACCAACAACAATATGACTAATCAGGAATAACAAGAAAATGTCAAATCCCACAACCAAATGCAAAGAACCAAACACAACAGCAACATGAAAATGACAATTTAGTAAATAAACAAAGCAAAGAATAGAAAGACACTCCCTAGGATGTTTGAGAGTGCAGTTGTCCCTGTGAGTATACAAATCATCTTGTGGCTGCTCGAGATGAAGAAATAAGGACTTTTTACATGAGGACATTCACACACCAGTAGCTTTTAGCCTTCAAGTAGTCTCTTTTCTGCATTGAACAAAAATAAAAAGTTAACAAGAAAACTACTAAAGCAATGATTACGCATATAAATTCCTACCAACCTAGATCCTAATTATAGTTAGTTGCTAGAAGAAATAACACTAAGTGAGATGGGTCCGATAAAACATAACTAAACCAGAATAATTAAAACTAAAGTAAATCAACATAAATGAAAAAAACTATGGGTTGCCTCCCATATAGCGCTTGTTTAACGTCATTAGCTTTACACAAAACTCCTTTTTTATGGTGGCTGAAGGCGGGAGGAAGATTTTACTCCCTTTTTCTTCATAGCATTGTATTTCAAATATGAAGGAAGAAACTTCAACTCAAACTTTGGATTTTCTTGCACCACATCTTCTTTTTCTATCTTCTGTTTCTTTAAAGATGAATCTACTGCATCAACTCTCAAACATTGTTGCTTGTCATCCAACTGTTGTGTACCTTCAAAAACATTGAAGGTAACTTTCTCATCTTGTACCCTTAGAATTAATTTTCCCTCCTGCACATCTACGAGAGCTATTCCAGTTGCTAAGAATGGTCCACCAAGTATAAGTGGCACATTAGAATCTTTGTCCATGTCAAGAACAAACAAAGTCTGCGGGAAAAATAAACTTATCCACTTTTATAAGAACGTTCTCCACAAATCTATATGGATGCTTGATTGATCTATCAACCATTTGAAGAGCTATCTTTGTAGGCTTAACCTCTCATACTCCCAACTTCTTCAAGATTGATAAAGGCATTATATTTATACTTGCCCCTAAGTCACAAAGAGCTTTGTTAATAAAAACACTTCCAATAGTGCATGGAATTGTGAAGCTGCCAGGATCTTTGAGTTTAGGAGGGAGCTTCCTTTGCAATATGGCACTGCACTCTTCTGTCTAGGCCACTATTTCATCTTCTTTTAGCATTCTCTTCTTACTAAACAACTCTTTAATGAACTTGGCATAGGAAGGCGTTTGATCTAATGCTTCTACAAAAGGAATATTAATTTGTAGTTTCTTAAATATGTCTAGAAACTTAGCAAATTGCTCATCTTTTTCCTTCTTTTTGCTCACATGAGGATATAGGAGTTTCACATAAGGAGGTATTTCTTGTTTATGCTCCGAATCTCTCAATAACTGTTTCTTTATTTTCTTCCAAGGTGCATTTTCATTAACCAACTTAAGCTTAGGGTCCTCTTGTTTTGGTTCTTCATCTGCTTCATTTTCTGCAGCAACTTCTTCTTGCTTGAGTCTCATTGATTAATGGCTCGATCACTATACCACCTCTTGTAGTTATGGAATTGCAATGCTCCTTCGAGTTGACTATAGTGTTCCCTGAAAATCCTCTTTGCGATAGTTCAGCCATTTGTTTAGAAAGTTGGCCTATTTGATGCTCCAATTTTTTTATGGAAGACTCCTGATTCTTGAATATCGTCCTTGTTTCCTGCATAAAAGAAGTTTGTTGAGTTAGTTGAAGAACTGCATTTTCTAAAGTAGACACTTTAACTGATAGTTGAGATTTTGGTGCAGCATGAGAATTTTGTTGCACAAATGCTCCTCCTTGCTGAAATTGTGTATTATTGGGTTGAGGAATTGGCTGCCTTTGTGCATATTTCTGATTGAATGTGTTGCTCTGCTGGTAAGGCTGCCTGGGAGCAAATTTCTATTGTCTTTGAAATTTCCTCATGAAATTCACTTGTTCTTAATTTTGTTGTTGGAAGAATCCATCTTCCAAATCACATGCTCCATTTGGATGATCACCTTGTCAAAAATCACAAACAAGCTGCACTTGCTTGCTTGTTTCTTTTTGCATTCCTTCAAACTTGTCATGAAGATAGTTTATCCTCTGAGTGAGTATCTTCTGTTGGGCTAGCATTGCATCCAAAGAGTTAAGCTCTATAACTCCTTTCTTAGAAGTATCTCTTTCCTTGGCCACATTGTAATTGTATCAGCCATAGTCTCAATTAGTTCAACAGTTTCTTCTGGAGTTTTCTTCTTTATTGCACCTCTAGTTGCTCTTGTGCTCTCATTAAGACCATCACAAAACGTTCTAATCTGCAGCCAGTCTGGTATCTCATTGTGAGTGTAACATCCCAAAATTAGGATCTAGGAAAATATAATGGAAGCCTTAGGCGGGGAATCCGACCAAGGGAAGGGATTAGTTAGAGAGATATGTTTTAGTATTTTTATTTAAGAAAGGATCTTAAAATAGGCTAGGAATGGTGAGATTATAGAGATTAGAGGGAAGGTAATACCAATTTTAGGATAATTATAATATTTTAATTTGAGTATGCATAAGGATAGTATAAACGAGGATAGTGTAGTATCATGGATTATAAATAATTAAATTAAGGAAATTGAATAACACTGCATTGTAATAATAGTAATATTAGTTAAAATAATAATATGTTAGAAAATGGGTCAAATAGTGAGTTATAAAACAAGGTATATATTTAATAAAGATATGATATCTAAACCTTAATTTTAATCAAGTGAAATGAATTTCACTTTATCAAAATAAATATAGTTTATCTTTAAGAGATAACAAATTAAATTAAATCAATCTCGTAATTCAAAATAGGACTAGAGAATAGTTTCATGGAAGTAACTAGGAAAAGAGGATGGGAGAAAATGCCCAAAAATTGAGAAACCGACTTGAGGTATCACTTAAATACTTGGAGAGGGCTCTTAAGTTAGGGAGAGAAACAATAGAGTAGAGAAAAAGAAAGAGGGACACCAACACTTTGAGAGAGAAAAGGGGAGAAAGTCATTCTCGTATTTCCACAGAACTGCTGCGGGAAAATCGCTCCTGCAGATTCGTTCACGATTGGATCGGGCTGAAACTTTGACAGCCGGTTCAGAACACATGATTCTTCATCTTGAACGGTCGGATCGTTGATACGAGATCTGAGTAAAGAGATATCCAGATCGTACAGTAGCTGTTCTTTTGGGGTTTTTCATCTTCCTTGTTCTCTCTATTAGGGGAAAGAAGAGGAAAAAGAGGAAGCCATGGATTTCTTTCCACCCAGCCTTCTTCAACCTCCTCTCCCTTCTCCATTTTAAGCTCCATTAGAAGTGAGTAGAGCTCACACACTTCACCTCCCCCTTGTGAGAAATCCTCCACGAACCCATTTCTTCCTCTCCCTTTCTCTAGGTTTTATGTGCTTATTCATGATATTTCACCGATTGATTTTAGTTGTTTTGGGTATTTGAAAGAGATTGAAGTTAGAACCCTGCTTAGGGTTTAGAATTGAGGATTTTTCTAGGGTTGGGAGCTTTTGCTTGTATTTGTTGGATATTATAAATATGATGGATGTATGTATTGTGTTGAATATGATTGAGACTCATTGATGGAGAACCCTAGGTTAGGGGACTTGATATAATGGTTTGAATTCATGATATTGTTGCATGATTAGAAACCTAGATTATGATTCATTGTTCAAGTGGCTCATGCTCATGTTCATATTCATGTTCATTATCAAATACACATGTTTTCATGAATCATGATCAAGTTCAAAGAAATATCATTCATGTTTTCAAGTACTCAAGTATTTCAAGTGACAAGAAAATCATGTTAGGCTTCGGCCATCACGGGTCCTGGACCATCATGTTCAAGTAATCAAGCTACTTAATATTCAAGTGAAAGATTCATGTTAAGGCTTCGGTCATCACGGGTCTTGGACCAATCATGTTAAAACTTGGCTTCGGTCGTCATGGTAACGGTGGCGACGTTATGTCCCCAAGGGAGATATCCCTTGTAGTCTGAGCTCAGTCTAACTGCATGGCAAGTGATAAGACCCTTGCTGCTGGGTTAGCAGTTCATGTTAAAATGATTTTCAAGCTATCATGTTAAACTTATTTTCTAAAATATCATGGTCATTAGAGTCCAACATTGCATCCTGTCATATGTGCATCATGTCAACATTCATGTTTATTAGCACTGATTATTTGATTTGAGTTGTTATCACGTGTCACCTTTATCTTGTTATGCTCACTGGATAGATGTCATGTATGTATGCACTGCTTTGCTCACTGAGGCATTAGTCTCACCCAGTCGTGGGTTTACATTTAGATTCCCAGGCAGGTCGTGAGGATCATGGTACAGTTGCAACGTCGAAGTTCCGTTGGCTTTAGAGCCTCCTATTTTATTGTATTATCTTGAATAAATGTAAATGTATATTATTTTTTTATGGAAGGATTTTCAGTACATGTGTCGTTCTTATGCTTCCGCTTGTTGAGGCACATGTATTGTAAAATCCTTTATGTGATTGTATGAAATAATCCACAGGTCATGTTTAAATAAACGGATATAGTTAAGTATGCCTGTAACATAGTTATTGATATTGTTAATATCGCGAAAATGATCCCCTTAATTTGGAACTTATGCTTCTAATGGGCAAAATTTCTAAATTCTGGGAATTATGACGTTACAGTGAGGGCTTTTACTTTGTAATTCTTTGAATCTTTCCCATGCCTCATGTAAGGATTCATTCTCCCTTTGAGTGAACGAGAGAATTTCTTGTCTCTACTTAGTTGTCTTAGAGGGAGGGAAATATTTAGCTAAGAATATGGCTTCAAGATCATCCCTAATGGTGATGCTTCCTTGTGGTAAAGATCGTATCTAACTCTTAGCCTTGTCCTTTAGTGAAAATGGAAAAAGTCTCAACTTGATTGCTTCATCACTTACACAATTTATCTTGATCATATCACAAGCTGATAGGAAGTTTTGAATATGATCATTTGGATCCTCAGAAGGGGGCCCCATGATTGATCTTGTTGCACTAGTTGTAGAAGAATTGGCTTGACTTCAAAATTATTGGCTTGGATTGGAGGTCTCACATGTACAATAGATGCAGTGTTTCCTCTTGGGCGAGGAAGTAAGTAATCCTCCAATGTCCTCCTGTCACCGTCTCCATTGTTTGCCATGATTAGTGATCCTTGATTATCCCTCTTTGGTAGAGAGAAGTTTGTAGCAGAAAGATGAGTGCTTGGTTGCCCTACTAAAGTGTCTGATCCTTCTTTGTCCTTCCTCTTGAAGTGAATAAGTGGTAAATCAAGCTATGGATCAAGAAATACTACAACTATTTGTTTGGTTTTTCCTCGCATAAAAGAAAAGAAAAGAAAAGAAAAAGTTAAACTAAATAAATCAAAATAGAAAAAGAATCCAATCTAGTAAATTCACTGTTACTAATGATATTGAATTTATCAATCCCTGGCTACGGTGTTAGAAAACTTAATGAGGATTTGGCAAGTGTATCAATCATATCAAGTAGATAAGTGATAAGTAGAATATCGTCTCCACAAGGATTAAGAATTCAAGTACCAAAATACAGAGAATTTGGATAGTTGAAATAAAGAATCACAAATATACCAATGTAACAAAATATAATGTAGAAAATAAAACTAGGAACTTTAAATCAAGATGTTTAAAATGCAAGGGAAAAGACAAAGATTGTGAAAAGCAATATAAAAAACAATTAGGGGTTGGTTCCTCTTAATTCTCCCTTTATGGAATTAAATAGCATATTCAATCCAGTGATTATGATTCATTTCATGATCCAATTCACAAATATAGTTAAGTACCAATTCTTTGGTGAATTAACCATATATCATCAACCAAGAACCCTAATTCCTTAGGTGAACTCAATGGAGACATGCATTAATATCAAGAATTGATAAAGATCACACAAGAATCAATTCTCATCCCTAGGTAATTAACTTCTTATGTTGTTTACTTCAGATCCAAGTTTTTCCCCAATTTCCCAATTGTGAGAATCACTCTAAGTTGATGCAATTGAGTTGCCAAATCAATTGAAGCGTTAAGGGTAGAAGAAAACAATATAATTGGATCACAATACTTTGAATTAAAATAGAAAATAGAATTCACATGGATTTTGAACTAAGATTCCCCAATCCCTAACCTAAATAATTTAGAAATCCAGTACAATTGAAAAGCAAAGAGAGAAAAGAGAGAAAAATTGTAAGGAAGAACTCATTCTAAAAAGATTTGAAACCATAATCTCCAAAAGAGAAATCTCTATGTTTTCCATCCGTAATATATGAGAAAGATTCCTAAAAGTCCCCCTTTTAAAAGGATAAAAGAGGCTATTTATATATTGTCAGCGTGTGTGGTCGCGAATTTACTTTCTTGTTCCCACAAGCTCATCCAAAGGCATTCTCTTCTCATCCTTTTGCTTCACTTAATCAAATACCTGCAACAACACAAAATTAACAACCAATTAAAATATATTTACTCAAATTTAATTACCACCACCTAAATATTTAGGCATTTGTCTGCTTTACATCATTAGTCAATGTAATGGTTAGATTTTTTATTTTGTTCCATTTCTTTGGATTTTTGTATTTGTATATGGGTTGGAGTACCCCTTGTACTTCCTTTTAATATATTTCCCTTTGCCTAGCAAAAAAAAATTACTACCACCTAAATAACACAAATATGTATTCCTGAACATTTTTAATTGATTTTTCACCTACTTTAATAACCTAATTGACTAAAATTACCTACAACTAACCTATAAATCCACTAATATTGTGGATTTATCCGAGGGCACTTAAATCTGATGTGACCGGGTTTATTGCATTCATTACAAGTGATGTGTGCCTTCTTCTCTTCTTTCTGAAGTGGTCTTCTAAATGATGAAGGCAAGCTCATCATCACCTTTTTCATCTTCATCTTCTTCTTCTAAATCATCTTCAGACTCTAGTGATGAAGCTAAGAATGAGAGCTTCTGACCGCCTTCCCTTTCCGTTGCTTCTAAGTTGTCTTCAAGGCGATCATCTTGTTTTTCTTTGGCAGGTCCTCCTTAGGTAGTTCTTGCTCATGCACTTTAAGAGATCCCAACAACTCATCAATCTTAAGTGTTGATAGATCTGTTGCTTCTTGGATTGCCGTGACCTTTGGCCTCCACTATTTAGGTAAGCTTCCGAGGGTCTTTCTAACTATCTCTGAGTTTGAGTATGCTTTGCCCAAGGATTTTAGATCATTCACTATGACGGTGAATCTTCTTATCATATTGTCAATGCATTCATCCTCACTTATCTTGAACAGTTCATACTGTCTGACTAGGATGTTGATCTTGGCCTCCTTAACTTGTTTTGTTCCCTCATGTACAATAAGCAAGGTGTTCCAAACATCCTTTGTTGTCATGCACATTGCTACTTTATCATACTCACTTCTGTTGAGAGCATAGGTGAGATAGAACCTTGCCTTGTGTAACATTTTAATTCCGTGGACCTAGAAATAATGTCCGTTGGAGACACTTTTTTAAGTTTCTGAAATTATTTCGCGCCATGATCAATATCGTTCTACAAACCACATAAGTGCTTAGGCAATCCAACGTTTACTTAAACTTCCACAAAATTTATACATCAATACGATCAAGATAAATTGCCCTCAAGGCTCAACATAACTGAATTTGTTAGTACAAACATCATAATATCCTTCCCCAAATAATCGCATCTTATGCAATACCCCAGAAGTCCAGAATTTCATTTACAATTACAAGACTACAACATTCCACTCAAATAAATCCTCAACTCTTCCGCCAAGCACTTGGACAACAACCTGCACAACTAAATATAATTCCCACATCGTGGGATGAGAATACGTCCCAATGAGTGCGATAAAAGTGTGTGTAATGTGGGGAATCAGGCAAGTGAAACGCAACATGCATACATACACACGCGCGCGCGCGCACACACACATATATTTCATAATTCCATTCAGAGTACACACACATGAGGGTAAGTAAATAACATCTGAAATTCTAGTACATATCCAATATCTATGAAATGATGCAAACATTGTTGTGATGTATTTTTACCCGACACCCGGGGTCTTTTCGCTAACTATGACTGTGATTGAACGCTCGACCATGTGACCAAGGACCGTCGTCCAGGGCCACCTATGATTAAGTTTTATTAAGCATGCATGGATCATGACTGTGATTATTTTTAGGGTGAGGATCCCCCATCTTCCCCTTGGCTGAGAGGTCGATGAGATCACCTCGTCTTTCTTAAACATGGTTGCCGAAGGCCTGTGATGGTCTGAAGACCCTGTGATAGCCCGAAAGCTCTATGAAATCCTGAAGGCACTATGATAACTCGAAGGCACTATGATGGTCCAAGGACCCTTGCAATATGTTCAATGATGGCCAAAGTCCCATGAATGCTCAAGAGTATAGTCAATATATTCACCAGTACAAAATCCCCAAATCTACTAACCTAGGGTTTGGAATCCAAGCACATACAACCAATCCATTCAGAAATCCACCCTAGGCATGTCTATAATCACTCATAATCAACAATAATAGAAAGTGGGAGTAAAAATATGGGTCATACATAGATTATCAAACAACAATGAAAGTGAGTGAGAACCACACTCACTTCTAATGGAGGAAATAGAGAAGAATGGAGGTATGAGGATGAAGATCCAAGCTCCTTGAACGGTGTGGGTATCTCCAATCCATGATTCCTCCTTCAATCTACCCCTTCTCTCTCTAGTTCCTCTCTCTAGAATGAGAGAAATGAGAGGAAATAAGGGCTGGAAGCCCTAGATCCCCGTTTTTAAAAACCAGACTCGCATATTCTCGCTCAAGCGAAATAATTTCGCTTGAGCGAAATTAAAAAGGTGACATTCTGCCAGATTTTCGCCTGAGCAAGAGGATTCTCGCTCAAGCGAAATTGACAACATTTCGAATCCTATTTCTGCTGATATTTTCGCTCAAGCGAGCAAGTTCTCGCTTGAGCAAGAATGAATCTGTTTGAAGGTACGAATGAGATCGGAATACTGTCAAATTGAATCCCTGGATCTTAGCTTTCTAATGCAAGTGAAATCACCTCAATTGGACACCCACAACTCTAGATATTATCAAATTAATGCACCAAGGTCATTAAGCTTAAAACCCAAAATTATGCAATAATCTTGGTTGAAGCCTAACGGGGCACACTTTACATGAATCATGTTATAACTCATCAATTCACTCTGATAAGGCCCACGTTAAGGGTTCTAAGTGTCCATGAGACTAAGCTCCTCTATTCCCTTATTCCTTTCCATAAGATCACCTTCTACCCCGGTTCCTTGAGTCTACGCCTCTCCTCTTCCTTCCCGTCAATTCTCTTAAGCTTAGTTCCTTCCGTCTTAATCTAATTTCCTAGTTCCAATGTCTCTACTTCCTTCCTCACCTCTTCACCATGCTAGCCTTTCTACCACCGGGTGTGATTCCTCCTATGCTAACTCCACAACATTCTTGAAAGGGCGGTTAATTTTTTATAGTGTGATGATTACTAATAAAATTATAGAGGAGGCCAAAAGAAAGAAGAAGCAATGTTTGCTGTTCAAAGTTGATTTTGAGAAGACTTATGATTCCATCAGTTAGGATTATACTTATTGTTTGTTATGGAGAGAATGAGGTTCCCAATGCTGTAAAGGAGGTGGATAACAGAGTGTTTAGCAACTGGTTGAGTTTCTGTTCCTGTCAATGGGAGTCCATTTAATGAATTTGGGGTTGGTAGAGGACTGAGGCAAGGTGACCCACTGGCACCTTTTTTCGTTTCTGATTGTTGCAGAATGGTTGTCTTCTTTGATGTCAAAAGCAGTGCAGGAATGTGTGTTTGCAAGCTATCTTGTTGGCAGGGATGCAGTGCCAGTCTCACATCTTCAATATACTGATGATACCACCATTGTGGGTGATGCTACTCTAAGTAATGTTTGGGCTATTAAAGTTATTTTACAGTTGTTTGAGTTAGTAGCCGACCTCAAAGTTAATTTTTTTAAAAGTCAGCTCTTAGGTGTAAATGTTGATTCGCCGGTTGGAGTCTATGGCTCAGTTCCTAAATTGTAAAGTTGGGTATTTTTCGTGCTCATATTTGGGGTTACCATTTGGAGCTAATCCCACCCGTTTGAAGACTTGGCAGCCCGTGGTGTGGAAGGTAGAAAAAAGATTATCTAAATGGAAGAACAAATTGTTGTCCTTTGGTGGTAGGCTTGTCCTCTTGAATCTGATCTTCATTTCGTCCCGATCTATTTTCTTTCCTTCTTCAAGGCTCCCAAAGGTATCATTTCTCATCTTGAATCTTTATTTAAAAATTTTTTGTGGGGAAGGGATGATGAACATAAGAAATTAGCTTGTGTTTCTTGGGTTGATGTGTGTAGAGAGAAACAGTATGGGGCCTAGGTTTGAGAGATTTGAGAGCTTTCAATTTTACTTTATTAGGTAAGTGGAGGTGGCGTTTGCTAGTTGAGAGATAGGTTGTGGAATAGAGTTTTAACTTCTATATATGGAGTACCATCCTTGACTAAGGAAGGTAGAAGGGGATGTGAGTCTAGGTGGTGGTTAGACTTATGGAGTATTGATGTGTGTGATAGTATCTCTTGGGATTGGTTTTCTACAATGTGTGTAAGAGTTGTGAGTAATGGGCGAAACATTTCTTTTTGGAGAGATTCTTGGTGTAGTGCAACTCCTTTTTGTGTGCGGTATGGTAGGCTCTTCTCTGTTACTGACAATCCAGAGGCAACTG
Source organism: Sesbania bispinosa (assembly GCA_026901365.1). Lineage (NCBI taxonomy): Eukaryota > Viridiplantae > Streptophyta > Magnoliopsida > Fabales > Fabaceae > Sesbania > Sesbania bispinosa. The sequence continues at coordinate 412,652 of QLOH01000702.1, read as the reverse complement.
TTGCCGATACGTTCTTTGGTAGGGAGGGGGTGTTGAGTGGAATTGGAGGTGGAGAAGGCCTCTATTCCAGTGGGAATTGGAACAATTGGATCTTCTAGCATTTGATCTATGTAGGTTTCAGGTGCAAGAGTGTGTTCATGATTCTTGGTGCTGGAAAGCTGACTCAGACAACACATATTCTGTCAAATCAGCTTATCATGTTATTGTGAATGATTATATTTTTGTAGAAATACCATTACACAAGTTTATTTGGTGTCGTTTGGTGCCCCATAAGGTCTCCTGCTTTGCTTGGAGGGCAATGTTACATAGAATCCCTTCAAAAGTAAATCTTGCTAAGAGACATGTTCTTCCTGCTTCTGTTACTTCCTGTGTTTGGTGTCACCATAGGATGGAGACTTCTTCTCATTTATTCTTTGATTGTTCTTTTGCCTATCATGTTTGGATTCTTTCCTTAGAGTGGTGTGGTTTCACTTCTATGTTGTCAAATAACCTTATTGCTCATTATGAACAATTTCTTGGGTTGCCTAATTGTAATTCAAGAATGAGGTACAGGTGGGTTGTGATCTGGTTGACTGTGCTTTGGAGTATTTGGCTAGCAAGAAATGCTCTTATTTTTTTCTGGCAAGGTGTTATCTACATCAGATGTGCTTGAGATGGTTAAACTCTGCTCTTGGAAATGGTTAAAAGCGAAGGATAATACCTTTTCATATCATTTCTCTTCTTGGTCTGAGTCACCTTGTGCATGCCTTAATTTTTATTAAGTTGACCTTTGTTGGTGAATTTTGTTATTGTTTGTTCGCTAGAAGGCTTGTACCAAGTTGTGTGCTTTGATTAAGTTGTTGGAATGCTACAACTTTGGTCTACAACGGTTCCTGTTGGTGGGTTTTATCATACGGGGAGTGACAACATTTTCCACAATTGGCCCAAGTAGTTGGAGTAGCTTTTTACTGAAATACGTTCGGCCTATCTGTTATGTCATCTTAGGTGTCTTGTTTATAATTTGCTCATTACTTTAGACATTTTTTTGTTGTAAGAAAGTCCTTCTTTTATCTTTCGTTATTTGTTGTGTATATGGGTTGGAGTAACTTTGTACTTTCTTTTAATTAATTCTTTTTTGCTTAAAAAATGAAAAATAAATTAATTAACACAAATGAAAAATAAATTAATTAAAACAATTGTCTCTTTCCTTTATAAAAATTAAATAAGAGTGTGGTCCTTCTCCCCGAGAAAAATAGAAGTCCCTTTTATCTCATTTCCACAACTTCCAAGTTCCATACTCACTCTCACAGTCTCACTCTTTGCTGCACTCTGCTCTGTTAGCGTAGAAATGCTGAGAACTCTATTTCTCAGACGTTCCCTTCCTCTCCACCATAACCACTACCACTCTTCAACTCCTTCACATTCCCACCCTCTCCGTACCCTCACCACCGCTACCCCTCAAAACCCCCTTCTCCGCCGATTCTCCTCTTCCCCGGAACCCTCCTCCACCCCCGCCGCCACCGATGCCGAAATCCGCAAGTATATGGGCTACGCGGCCCTCCTCCTGTTCTGCGGCGCCGCCACGTATTACACCTTCCCCTTGCCAGATAACGCGAAGCACAAGAAGGCCCAGATGTTCCGTTACGCCCCTTTGCCTGAGGACCTTCACACCGTCTCCAACTGGAGCGGCACCCACGAGGTCCAGACCCGCAACTTCCACCAGCCCGAGAACCTGGAGCAGCTGGAGCGCGTGGTGGCCGAGGCCCACCAGAACAAGGCCCGGATCCGGCCCGTCGGATCGGGTCTCTCCCCCAATGGGATTGGGCTTTCCAGGGCTGGCATGGTGAACTTGAGTTTGATGGATGAAATATTGGAAGTGGATAAGCAGAAGAAGACTGTGAGGGTGCAGGCTGGGATTAGGGTGCAGCAGCTTGTGGATGGAATTAAGGACCATGGCCTTACTCTGCAGAATTTTGCATCTATTAGGGAGCAGCAAATTGGTGGTATCATTCAGGTTTTTAATTTGATTCATTCAAGTACAGTATATATGTTGTCTCATAGTTGAACTTAGAGTCATTGTTCACAGTTTTGACAATATTCAAGCGTTTAAATATCCATGAAAATGTGAACTTCTTTTGTTAGTGAATAGTTAAATCAGTCCTTAAAAGATATGACATTTTCATGTTAGTCCATGAATAATGGAAGTTATGTTACAGGTTCTTGAATGACACTTTATGTGTCAAATTAATTCATGAAGGTGTATTTTATTAGTCAAATTAGTCCCTGTAACCTTACCTGTGGACTAGTTTGACTAACAAAATACATATTTAGGGACTTTAAACATAATTTCAATTATTCAGGGCTAATATGATAGATGTTATATCTTTCGGGGACTAATTTGACTATTCACTTTTCTGTGTGCATTTGTTTGAGTATGGGTTTTAGTTGAGGAAAGTGTAAATGGTAATTGAAAAGGAACGCATAATTTTCTGCCTGCTCTATCTCGAGGTTTTTGTTTTTTTCCCCTGTGCTTGATGTAGTTTAGTGAACAGAGTTCTATCCCTCCCTATCATCATCCATATAAAACATGCCTCTTTGCATTCATGTGCTTTAGGTTGGTGCACATGGCACTGGTGCAAGATTGCCTCCTATTGATGAGCAAGTGATTGCCTTGAAACTGGTCACCCCTGCCAAGGGGACAATAGAGGTCTCAAAAGAAAAGGATCCTGAGCTGTTTTATCTTGCTCGTTGTGGTCTTGGGGGACTTGGAGTTGTGGCTGAAGTCACCCTTCAGTGTGTTGATCGACAGGAGCTAGTGGAGCACACAGTTATCTCAACCATGGATGAGATAAAGAAAAATCATAAGTAATTGCTGGAGGTTTTTCTTTTCTTTTCTTATGTGTTTTTTTGTTGGGGGGGGGGGGGGTTACATGATTACATCAATCTATTCACAAATATATCAATTATCATTACCACATAATTTGAGCTGTTGTTTGTAACATGGAACTAAGATCAAGAACTTGCTATGTTTATTAATAATATGGTTTTGATAAAATCAGTCCTTAGGGCTGAGGATAAGACTTCTAATAATGAAATGTTTTTATTAAAATAGAAACTTAGAAAGTATTTATGGTTCATTTATGTAGCTGATGTAATTAATACTTTCTATTTTAATGATTTATTTATTTTTACTTTTGGAAGTCTTATCCTCAGCCGTATGGGCTGATTTTATCAAAAATGTTAATTAATAATAGTAATAGTAATAAAACCCCTAAATTGGTCCAGAGAAGACTTTGAAGCACAGCTACTTAATTTTGTGAACCATACCCCTACTGGGTACGCACCAAAACTTTTTTTAATAAAATAAAAATGGACGTATGAGTTGGATACAGCTAGGTATGTTTGGGTACCAATTAAGTCATTTTTTTGTAAATATAACAATGTTTTTCAATTAAGATTAGATTTCCCCCTCTTTCTCTCTATTTTTCATTTGTGTCCTTACCCAATTGGACCCATTTAACAAGTTTCTTTTATTTTTTAATATTTTGAATTTGGTTAACTTATGAGTTTGTATATTTCTTATACTATAAGTCTATAATTGTTTTCTCAACAATCAACAAATATTTTACTCCTTTTGTATTTTATGTTATGTTATGCTATAAAATTTATGTACTTTTTTTTATCTTTCATGCAATTTTGTTATGTTTTATTATTTAAATTCTAATCTCCTATTTATATATTAATTGTTTTTTATCCCATACCTACCTGTATCCGTGCAACATAGTCTAAAGATTGCTCCACAAAGATTTTTGTCAAAGTATTAGTCCCTAAAAAATTTCTCACCAAACTATTTTCTATCCTTGAGGGATTAATTTGGTGACAAAAATCTCTAAAGTGACTTAGTAGTCTTCAAAGTACTAGTTTAAAGATTTATTTTAACTATAGTGACTTAGTGCACAAGGATCCCACACCATTGTGGGGTTTGAGTAGGTCAAATGCATGCATCCTTAACCTCATCAATGAGAGGCTATTTCTGCAATTAGAACCTATGACCTCCATGTTCCAGATGATATATTCAGACTACGTGTTTAATGATGCTTTAAATTCAGAGAAATTATCAAATTAATAATATAATCAATTAGATGTTCATTTTGTTCCTCCATAGGTATATCTATATCACACTGTTTCTCTTTTTTTAAATATATCAAATCATTCTTATAAAGATATATGTAACGACAAATTGGTCCACAAAATGACTTCAAATTTGTCTTTGAATGACAAAACTGATAGTGGTAATTATCATTAAATGACCAAGTTGATGTCACTGATAAATGGTGCTCCAATATGATATTACATATATCTTGCGAGGGCCAAAACATGCATTTTCCCTAATATAATCTTCTAAGTAATGTTTATCCATTCTTTACCTGCCTCCAAAGACTTAGATTATCCATTTTCTATCTTATGCAGGAAATTGCTATCTGAGAATAAGCATGTCAAGTATCTTTATATCCCTTATACTGACTCGGTTGTGGTTGTGAGATGCAATCCTGTTTCAAAATGGAAAGGTCCTCCCAAGTTCAAACCAAAATATACTAAAGATGAAGCTATACAGCATGTGCGCGACCTTTATAAGGAGTCCCTCCAGAAATATGGGTACAGTTTCACTTAGTATATTGATTGTATGATTAATCAATTTATTTTGATTGGGAATACTAAACTACTAAGGTATCTTGTATATGAGACTAAACTATTGGTATGACTCCAGAGGTAGAGGATGATACATGGGGCAAACCACTCCTCAGGAATTCGAGAGACCCTGACCCTCTCCTATTCTGCCTTGTGAATCTAAACCTTTGTTTACCACCCTTTTCTCCTGTATATATAATAGAAATTCTGACTGACTCTAGGTATTACAATCAGTCAGGTGGGGTATTATCTCCAGTTGTCTGTCTGTTTTTCCAAATGTGGACCTTTTTTTTATATTAATGGCCTGCTATCAATACTCTGCCGACTGCCTCAAAGCTTTCACCTTGTCCTATGGGAAGATTCTGTTGGATTTCTGTAAGGAGCTCCCAAGACATCTCACAATTGGGCAGGTTTTGTTAATGTACTAGCAATTCAGCTTCCCCTTGAGCATTGTGCATAGGTCCAATATCCCCTTAGGCCATGTCTGTAATTCCCAATCATCTGTCAATGCTCTGTGCAAGAGCTGAGGACTGTAGGAGCTTGGTACAGCATTCTTCAAACTGACATGAAACATAGGATAAACTCTGCATGTGACTGTAATTGCAGCTTATAAGCCACCTCCCCAATCCTTTGGATGACTTGGGTTAATAGAATCATTAACTGAATTTCGCATTGCTTCTCTTTGCCAAGGATCGATAACTATATGGATGGGCTTTCAGATACATCCAATCCCCTGCCTGCAAAGTTTTTTCTCTTCTCTTACTGGCCTGCAGTTTCATTCTCTGCTTAGTTGAAATTATGCTTCAACTGATCTAAAGTTATGTCTCTTTCAGCTGAGAGTTGATTCACTGCTTCCATGTTTAAGGGAAATGTTTTCCCTTTCGTATGAAGAGTATGGCATACTAAATAACTATGGTGTTTACCTTTTTTCATTAATGGTCTGCTATCGGACTTTCATTCTCTTTTATATCTTTAGTTAATTGTGTTTTTATTTTACTGTTGATATGTTGTGAACTTTTCTCGTTTAAGTCACACGTGAGTTCTTATTTTTGTTTACAGAGCAGAAGGTGAACAAAATATAGATGAGCTTTCTTTCACAGAATTGAGAGATAAGCTAATCGCCCTTGATCCTCTCAATAAAAAGCACATCATCAAGGTCAATCAAGCTGAGGCTGAGTTCTGGAAGAAGTCAGAAGGATATAGGGTTGGATGGAGTGATGAAATATTGGGCTTTGATTGTGGAGGCCAACAGTGGGTATCAGAGACATGCTTCCCTGCTGGAAAACTGGCTAAGCCAAGCATGAGGGACCTTGAATACATTGATGAGCTGAAGCAACTTATAGAGAAAGAAGAGATACCTGCACCTGCTCCAATTGAGCAGCGATGGACAGCTAGCAGCAGGAGTCCCTTGAGTCCTGCTTCAAGCCCATCAGAGGATGATATATTTTCTTGGGTAATATAATCCTGTCCTAAGTATAGATATCGTTCTAAATTCTTATCTATGCCAGGATGGGCAAACTGGTATTACATAATCGTATTAATTGAGCTTAGCATTATGTTCGTCTTAATGTTTGTACCGTTTTAGTTGACAAAAATTGAAATACATGAGCTTCTTGCTAATTCAGTAAGAAGTTTGTTTAAAAAATGTATTTCATTTCTTAGACAGGTGGTAAGTAGTGATCTTTTGATCTAGCCTAAGTGCATGTTTGGATGAGCTTTTTTTATTATTATTATTTAAAGAAACTTTTGGGGGTGCAGGTAGCATTTAAAATTTTCATGCAGCATTCAAAAAAGGATGAAAATGACTTGTTAAAAGCTAAAACTTTGGCTTCTTCAAACATGCATTCTTCTGGTGGACAAAGATAACTTCTTTGCTGAAAAAATCCAATAGGCATTAAACCACTTCATGGTTTTTGTTAGTCAAATTTTTTTAGTATTGTCTCTCATTATCTATAGTTTCAAGTTTCTAAATCAATTGAAATATAGCCTTGGCTTCTTCCATGAATTTTAACATTATAATGCTCTTTGGAGGATTTTGGTGGACAATTATACTTCTGATTGTGTTTCAGGTTGGTATAATCATGTACCTCCCTACCATGGATGCTCGCCAGAGAAAAGATATAACGGAAGAATTCTTTCATTACAGGCATCTGACTCAAAAAAAATTATGGGATCATTACTCTGCCTATGAACACTGGGCAAAGATTGAGGTAATTATCTAAGCATCATAAATAATGAAAAATGATCCAACATGGTATTTAGATCTGATATACCAATTATTGTCTTAATCTGACTCATTTGATGTTTGACCTAATTTCCTCATATTTAATTACCTATTTGACTTGTCCTACATTATATCTTGCATCTATGCTATATGGGATTCTCCCTCTTGCACGTTTAGGATACACACAAAAATAAGTTCACATGGTCATGTTCGTATATAGGGTTTGTATGCTGAACTGTAAATTAAACATCTTACCCTTGAATGCTAAATACCAGCTCAGGTGTTAAACGTGCATCTAGCTGATGTCACCAAAGATTTCAATAGGAAAAATAAAAGGAAAATATTTGAACTGTACTTAATATCTGTACTATTGTCTGCTCTCTAGGTTCCAAAGGACAAGGAGGAGCTTGTAGCTCTCCAAGCGAGGCTAAGAAAGCGGTTTCCTGTGGACGCATACAATAAGGCAAGAAAGGAATTGGACCCTAATAGGATCCTTTCGAATAACATGGTGGAAAAGCTCTTCCCACAATCAGAAACCATATAAAATTCTGGGTTGGTGATTTGTCTAAACCTTGCCTTTTCCTTTTAAATTTTGAGTATATCTTCAACTTAAGTTCTTGACTGCAGCCACACATTTGGAACTTTGGGATGCAAAATATTTGTTGCACAATCAGGATTATTATACATAAATACATTCTTTCAGTTTGTTGCCTGCATGGGAGATGCCCTGAACTCAAATAAGCTTTAAGAATTCTGATGTAGTGTATTAGGAAGAACTGGATTGTTTTATACATTATGTTGTTATTCATCCCATCAGAAAGAGGAAGCATAAAGAAGGGGGGAAATTGGATGACAAAAATCTGCTGTTAATATACTTATATGAATTGCATCCCTTTAGGTATGAACTGTGTCCATAATGGTTGATATTTGTGCATTTGATTAGGCAGGGCACTATGCAGTTCCCTCTTGTTTTCCTAAGGCACGTTCCGCCATAATTTACATTTCAAGGTTTTAGGTAGGATCTTACTGTTGGTGCTATTATCACACGATTTATTCTCTCCCTCTTCCAATCTTAGGTAGGATCTTGATTTTGACTACATTGTCAGCAAGAGTTGTATTGGAAAACAGATTAATGTTTGTGCAAATAAATTAATTTAGAGGATAGATTGCATTATGATTATCCAAGTCATTGTCTAATGAATGTGAAGTAGCAAGTGGAAGCTTCTCTTCATCTTCTGGCTGTAAGTTAATTTGTTTTTTACCATGTGACATTTCCACATGTATTCATTTCAATATAAATTAAATGAATTTGTGATTAATTTATGCTTTGTATAGACAATTAATGTACACACTGATATATACATCTATGCCTAATTTAAGTATTACTAATTAAGTATTAGATGCTTACTATCCCCCAACGAAGCCTCTTTCTCCTTTCTTCTGGTAAGGGGATTCAGTTGGTATCATGACATTAAAGAATGATAAAGGGAATTGTGTTAGATCTTAAAATTAGATAGATTGTGTTTGTGCATGTTCTGTGTGAGAGGTTGATGATGTGTACAGGTGGATCTGGTTTTCTTGAGTCACTCTGGCTTCTGCATTTTATAAAATGTAGAGTTAATGTGGTGTTTTTCGTTGGACTTGTATCCAGGTGTTTGTCTATTACTCTATTTGATGCTACAATGGCGATATTCTAGTTGTCAGTATATACCCTCCATGACATGCTCTGTTATATCTTGGGAGCATCATGATCCTCGTACTTAGCTCACATTCGAGATGGGTCAAACCAGATTCCCTTCATGTCTGAAACTCACGACACTCTTGTTAGGCGACATAATTAGCACAACATATCATAAAAGTAGCATGAAGGGATCCTATATCGAATTAAGTATCGTGCTATGTACATAGGATGAAACCTTCAATACCAAGTAAACAATTTTTATCCTAGAGTTATTACCTTTTGAGTTTTGAATTGAGTGTGTTGCAAATATGTACTTTCATATCAAGAACCAAGTATATGAGTATGTTTGGTTTAGTGTTGGAGTTTAATAAAATCACATTTTCAACATTATAAATAATTGTCTTGAGAGATCTTAATTTAAATTTGGTTACCTCTTAATGCTAAATCAAACCTACTTAGACATACACTAAGCACTTGTTTGGTGAGGGTGAAATACCGTAGAAATGAAATAGGTAGAAATGAAATAGGTAGCGAGAAATGAAGTAGAAATACGTCTTCAATTGTGTTTGATGGGTTGCAAAAATGTTGAAGAAATAGCATAAAGTTGTGGACCCCACTATTTTTTTATTTCTTCGCAACATGGGTGAGAAAAGCGAAGAAATGTTGCTCTCCATTGTTGCTTCTCTCTGCTTCATACTTGGCTATGGCTGGAGTCTTCTTCCCTAGCAATCCCTCCACGTTGTCCATGTCATGGCCTCGCCGGAACACTTCACTGCGGTCATCCATTGTTGTTGTGTCGTTCATTGACAGCGAAGGAAGAGAGACGAGACCGGAGAAGAACGACCGAAACACAACGGAGGATGACGTAAGGAAGAGATGAGACTCAAGCGGAGTAGCAGCTACTATGGGTGGGCGACGCGGGGAAGAGAGACGACAAGGAGGACGATCGGAGGTGGGCGACACTGCAGAGGAACGAGTGGAGGATGAGACGAGGGTGGGCGGCGTCGGCGTTGTTGTGTTCACTCTCTCTCTCTCTCCCCACACACTGAGGTACACATTTCAAATTCATAAAAATCGACTATCTTGAACATATAATCGATTTTCACAACAATATTGGCGGAAATATTTCATAAAATTAATAAACAAATTAATTTCTCTTCCATCTTTTCAATCAAAACAAACAACTCATTTTCAGATCTCTTCTATTTCTCATGTATTTCTTTCACCAACCAATGTTTAAATCATCACTATCTCTTCCCTATTTCTTTTCTTCTCATTTTTCTTCTCTCTATTTCCCTAAGCACATCAAACAAAACATAAGTAGGATGATGAACCATCAACTTTAAAATAGGACCAGATCACATATGTAAATGATAATTCTCAAATCTATACCATAATAATATGAATTGTTGGAGTAAATAAGTCATCCATTCCTCTTTTTCTTTTTGTGCACCAAGAGTATTTTTTAATCTAGTTATTTTTTTAGTGTAAGACCACATATTTTTTAATCTATAGTTATGATTAATTCATTTCGAGATGTTGATACCACCAAAAGTGGATTTTACATTTCCCGCTAAATGAAAATTCAAACCAAAAATTTTATTAATTTCCCGATAAGAACATTATATATGAGGCATTATTCATATTTAGCAATTTTCAACCTTGTTTCTGTCCAAAGCCTTCAAATTTTTTTATAGTTCACCCGGCATCATATTCTTGCATAGTTGGTTAAACAGATAAATCTATTGCACCTTACCATGTCACACCATGCTCGTTCCTCCTACATTCTTTTATCAAAAGTTCCAAACATAGAGGTAAGTTTTAAATAAAAAATGTGACAAATGTAGGAAGTGAGGCTAACTAATAAAAACTCGTACAAAATATAAAGTAAATTGTACAAAATTATTATTCGTAATTTCATAATTGACTACCAGGAACTTCTTATTCAGTACCAAAAACTTGACTAGCTTCTATCATCAATTATGTATGAAAATTTGACCAAGTCAAGTAATGGAAGAAAAACATAATAATTTGAGCATTGCAATAATTGATCTGATCGACTTTTTTTTCCCTTCTGTTTAATTTAAAGCTTCTGAATCATCAAAGCTTTGAATTCGATGCAATATAGAATATACTACAAGAGAATACACACGCACACTGTGGCTTGCATGACCGTACGCTAGCTCACATATCAAGTGAGAGCAACATAAATTTTATATCATAGTTTTTTTAGTGAGTAAATTTGGGCATTAGTTTTATATAGATAATTAATATTATATTATAAACTAAAAGTCATTAAAATTTTTAAAGAAGTCATCATACTAAATTTTAACCCTAATATTGACGCATACGATATTATCTACTAATCAAAATTGACCCTTCTCAATCTCGAACAAGTTAAATTTGTGTATTTGGAGGGAAATGAAAGAAACAAAAGATTAACATTATGCCACAGTAAACAATATGATATAAAAGATACCAATTCCGTGCGGAATTTTTGGGTGAACTTAATTAATAGGATAGGTACCCCTCTACTCTACCTATGAACGTTAACAACCTAAAGGTCACGAAAATAATTAAGCGAATTTGGCCTTTCTATTGATTCCATTGAGTGGAAACTGGAAGGAATTCTATGTTTTGGAGTGAATTCACGTGAAGAGATGCTTTTGAGTTTTGAATAAATTCTCTGTGTCGTCTTTCAAATGTGCAATTTCTTCACTTGCATTCGCAAACAGTATATATATATATAATTACTTAAATACAACTATATTATTAAATCATTGTGTACACACTAACGAGATTGATTTAAGTGGTGGATGTTTGATTCTGCACCTCTCATGTTCATGTATGGTATATGTGGTTCACACCAAATAAACATTGTGGACAGCCGGACACAAATAAATGACTATATTCTTAATTAGTTTCTTCCAAAAGTAATTTGTACGTAGCTAGCAAAAGAACACCAACAAAATACTTCTTTAATTTCTTCACAGCTCTATTTTCTTTAATTTCTTCACAGCTCTATTTTATCCAAACTCATTTGTCTAAAATAGAGCTGAGAACATTTCACCTTTCAATGGTATTTAATAACTTTTATCTAAAATGTGAAATTAACCAATATAACTAATGGATCATATTATTATAGTACATTAATTTTCATGTATATATACAAAATTTCAAATTGTAGAACTATATCCAAACCATTGAAGTACAAATAGTTCAAAACATTAGTTGTGTTGTGTTATGTCCAGTGCCAAACATGTATGAGCATGTATTCGTATAGATACTTTTTGAACACTTCAGATACTTCTAGTTGTAGTATAATAATTAGATAAATGAAAACATTTTATTATATCTATAATGATTCAAGCTAACTTTAAATCATTGATTCTCTCTTGTATCATAAGATTTATGTTTTTATATTAATTTCATATATTATACTCATGTCATGCATGTCCTATAATTTTTAGTTTTTTTCTCCATGTATTGTTATCCAATAAACATAATATAAAATTCTTAGAGTGAATCACCATTAATTTTTATCCCTAACCTTAATTAGCAATTAGCATGCATTATCATTTTAATTCGTACACTAAAAAACATGAATAAAAGTCCCCAAAACCTTTACATATCAGTGGCAAAGAATTAACATGACCAACCAAAACATAAGTTAAGGACTAACGTGATTGAGAAAAAGATGAGTAAGATGTCGGTCCAACGTTTCTCGGTGAATTTTATGATAAAACATTTTTCACCTTTTAATATATTAATATATAGTGCATGTTTGTTAGGATAATTTTTTAAAAAAATTAAAATATAATTATCTTTTTAAATAAATAAATATACTTCCACTGACATAATAGATCGAGTCTAATAAATTAAAATGACATGGTTATATATATATGTGTGTGTGTGTGTGTGTACGTATGTATATAGACACACATACACAAACACATACACTCATTAAAGAACAAATTTCTACACTCAACCAAGTACAAAAAATAGATTGAGAGAGTAATAAAGAATAGGTAATATCAATATATATAGCATAACTTGAAGAAAAAAGGTCACAAAAAAGAAAGAAAATGATCAATTTTAAAAATGGATATAATCAATTATTTATGAGAAAAGAAAGAAAATTGTGATAAAATGAGTTTTTTTAGGAAAAAACCTTAGTTACTCTTAATAATTTAATATTACTTATAATTAAATAATTATTTGCTATTTTTATATTTTTTATAAAATATTAATAGTAAATAAAATATCTTTTAGGTGCCTAAGGTAAAGATTTTTTGGGGTCTTAAAGTGGGGGCTTTATCCGCGTTAAGATTGGGTCAGGCCGGGCATGAGTTGAGGATTAATATATTTATGTTTCTTTGGTGTTAAGGACTAATTAATTTAATAAAATTATGTGCACCAAAGTTGAAGGAAAAAATGGGAGTTTACTCAAAATCCTTGAGTCAAGGGTAATTCCCAATCCATTATTAGGAAATGGGTCGTCAAGTGTTACACTTATGTGAATGTTTCTAGCTAAGGTGCTATGTGACTTGAGGCATGTGCAAGTTAGTTTCTCCTAGTGTTTGTGTAGATATCAAAATGTCACTCTTTCTCTAGACTAAATAGGAAATGGGCCAATTGTTACACTTATGTGAATGTTTTTAGCTGAGGTGCTATGCGACTCGAGGCATGAGGCATGTGCAAGTTAGTTTCTCCTAGTGTTTGTGTAGATATCAAAATGTCACTCTTTCTCTAGAATGTATATCCTCCTTTAATCTGGAGTTTGTTCTTTCACTCCCTCTTTAGAGGAGCTAGGAAAGGCACAAGTTCATCATCGTCATATACTTCTAGGAGGGCCAGTGTTGAATGAGAGGGGAAAGAGAGCACAAAGGAAATAGTTAGTTAGAGGAGAGAAATAGGAGAGTTTAGGTTTTGAAAAAATATAAATTATGCTCTTAGCCCAAAATAAGATTCTGATGCGGCAAAGTACGTAACGACAAAGCTAATGTTAAGAGAAGTATGTTGTCCTTAGCTTTTCACCTTAAGTCCTTTATATAGGTGTAACCAGTTGACCTACAATCTACGCAGATTATATGATTCCCAGATTATCAGCACCTTGGCTTTACCTGACTGTTTTGAATACTTTCCTTATTGAGTTCAGTCTGTCCCCCTAAGTCAATATGTTGATTTATATGATTTGCCTTGATTGGGATTCAGATACTACTAAGTTGGTTCAATGTATCTGGACCCCTTTCAGTGATTCTCAATGTCGGCCAGTAGAAACCTAGGCGTAATTTTTTTGCCGCTAGGGATCTACCTCCCACATGACTCGCACAAACTCCATCATGAACTTCTTTTAGTATGTATTCTTGTTGATTTTCAGGAATGCATTCCAACAATTGTGACGACTAACCCCTTCTGTATAGTTGTCCGTTCACAATGACATAAAAAACTGGCATGATAAAATACCCTTCGCGCCTCGGTCGGGTCATCAGGAAATTACTCGTGCTGGAAGAACTGGATAAATGGTGTCATCCACGAACTGTCCGTGTTAATATTTAAAAATTTCTTCCTCCTCTATACTCGGCTTCTGAAGGTTTCTTGGATGATTGTCTTATTACATCCTGACTTTTTTGTGCTTGCCATTTTTTATAACAGATCAGCTCTAATGTTCTGTTCTCTTGTGATATGTTTAATTTTGAACTCCACAAAACTGGAAACTAAAGTTTTAAACTTAATCAAATACCTGGTAAGTTGTGGATCTTTGGTTTGATACTCTCCTCCGACTTGGCCAGTGACTAGTTGAGAATCACTGAAAACAACAATTGAAGCTGCTCCAACTTCTTTTTCCAGGGTCAACCCAACTATAATTATTTTTTTATTCCGCTTGGTTGTTGCTTGCTCTGAACTCGAACCGGAGAGATTGTTCTAAAATCAAGTTATTCTGCTTCCTTTGATGTTTGATGCGTCGTCTACATACAAAGTCCAGTAGGCCTCCTTTTGTTCCTCCTCGAGTGGTGTCAATTCTACCAAAAAGTCAGCCAGGATTTGAGATTTTATGGGTCCCCTTGGTTGGTATTGGATACCTAATTCTTAGAGTTCTACCGACCACTTGATCATTCTCCCTGCCAACTCTGGTTTGTGTAAGATTTGTTTGATGGGTTGATCGGTTTTGACTACGACTTAATGTGTTTGAAAATATGGTCTTAACCTTCTTGCAGCTGTTATCAAGGAGATAATCACCTTTTCAATTTTCTGGTACCTCAGCTCGGGTCCCTGGAGAGCTTGGCTTACAAAGTATATTGGTTGTTGTCCTTCTGTGTACTCTTGTACCATCACTGCACTGATTGTTTGGTCACTTACTGCTAAATATAGTAAGAAGTCCTTCTCTAGATCATGTTTCTTCAAAATCGGAGGTGTTGATAAGTACTGTTTGATTTGTTGAAACGCTTGTTCACATTCTTCCGTCCACTGAAATTTGCTTCCATGTTTAATGGATTGAAAAAAGGGTCATAAACACTCCCCGAACATGGATAAGAAAGTGATAATACCACTATCCTTCCAGCTAATCTTGGTACTTCCTTTATGTTTGAGGGGCTTTTTATTGACAAAATTGCTTGACACTTTTCTGGTTTCACCTCAATTCCTCGGTCAGTGAGCATGAAACCTAAGAATTTCCCAGACTGAACAGCAAAAGAGAATTTTCCTGGGTTCAATCACATTGGATTTTCTTAATTTGGCAAAGATTTCTTCCAAATCTTCAGCGTGACTTCTTTCAGCAGGTGATTTAACGACCAAGTCGTCCATATACACTTCAATATTTTTCCCAATTTGCTCAGAGAAAACCTTGTCCATCAATCTCTGATAGGTCGCTCCAACATTTTTTAAACCGAAAGTCATAACTTTATAACAATAGTTTGCCATATCAATTATAAAAGCTATTTTTTCTTCATCATGCTGGGTTCATACGGATTTGATTGTATCCTGAATACGTATCCATGATACTCAGATACTTATATCCTGAAGCTACATCAACTAGATGATCAACGTTGGGTAAAGTATATGTACTATCCTTTGGGCATGCTTTGTTTAAATCGGTGAAATCAATGCACATTCTTCCTCTTGCTTTTTTTACCATCACCATATTTGACAACCAGGTTGTGCATTCTATTTCTCTGATAAAACCTGCACTCAGCAATTTCTTTAAATCTTCCAAAGCTGCATTTCTTCATTCTTCTTCGAGTCTTCTCTTATTTTGGGAAACTACTTTGCATTTCGGATCTATCATTAGCTTGTGGCATACGAAATTAGGATAAATTTCCGGCATATCAGTAGGAATCCAGGCAAATAAGTTTGAATTGGCCTTCAATATCTCGGTAAGTTGTTGCTCCTCCTGCAAAGAAAGGTTAGTTCCCAATCGTGTTGTTTGACCGAGTTCCTTACCAGCCTGTACCGACTTCAGCTCCTCAGTCGGCTGAGGTCTCTCGTATGAAAAGTCTTCCCTAGGGTCCAATTCTGTGGAGCGTATCCCAAGCTGTTCCTTAGAACTACTTAGTCCTCTTTGAGTTTTTTAAAACTTTAGGCTATTTGCATAGCACTTTCTGGCCTTGTCTTATTCTGCTTTCATCACCCATATTCTTTGTTCATCCATAGGAAACTTCATAGTTAAATGTAGAATCGAGACGACCGCCCCTAAGGCATTTAAGGTCGGCCTCCCAACGATAATGTTGTAAGAAGTAATAGCATTAACTAATAAATACTTTACATTTACCATCTTGTAAACCCCATTGGATTCGGAAGTTGTCCTAAGATTTACATACCCTCGTACCTCTACCTGTGTTCTCCTGAGAATCCGACTATAGGCTACCCTCAAATGGGTGTGCTACATTGGTCGGTAGAGATAGATCTTCGTAAGTCTTCTAGAACAATACATCTGTCGAGCTGCCTTGATTGATCAGGACTTTCCTGACCGAGCATCCTTCTATATTTACTCGGACGACCATTAGATCGTCTTGATAGATATCTTTCAGTCATTCAAAATCCTTGTTAGAAAAAGAAATTGTAGGATAATATTTACCTGGGGAAACGATTCTCTCTTCGTTAACCGAGCAAACATTCCTGAGATGCCTCCTCCTAGAAGAGGAAGATGGTCATCCACCTGCAAATCCTCCTGAAATCATATGTATAGAACCTACTCGAGGCCTCGGAGTGCTCGGTCCTGGGTTCCGGTCGAGGGAATCATCTCTATTTCTTCTCCTGGGATAGTCCACTTTTGTTGTCTTTTTTCTTTCTCTTTGTTTTCCATCATGAACATACCGACCGAGATGTCCTAGCCTGATCAGCTGCTTAAGTTGGTTTTTCAGGGTCCAGCAATCTTGTGTCATGATCGAATGTCCTATGAAACTCACATATTTTAGTTTTATCCACACCTTCAGGTATATTTTTCAGAGGGGGGAGTTCAATAATCTTGAAATTGTGGACTCCGTGCAGTATTTGGCCTCTTCTAGCAGTCAAAGGGGTAAATCGATCAAGTGCGGGCTCTGGTCTGAGTGGCTTATTCGGTCATCCAACTTTCTTGACATGATCGTTACGGAAGGGAAAAGTTGTTTGATATTGCTGCAGGGGTACTGGAATATCGTTCTGAATTTGATCCTTTCCTAAGGGCTTGGTTAACATAACCATTAAGCATCTTTTAGCCACAACTGCTTCTTCAGCATCAATCTGACCTGAAGCCTTTTGTCTGAAGTCTGATATGTCGGTTGGCTTGGATTTCACCAATTCATCAGTGAACTGTCATTCTTTCAAACCATTGGTGATCGCCCTGAAATGTATTTTCAGATCAAGTTTCTTAACCTCCATGGCTTCTTTGTTGAATCGTTTGATGTAGTCTTTGTTTGGTTCGTCGTCCCCTTGTATGATGTTGATTAAGCTATCTTCTCTCTTTTTAAATGGACAATAAGATGAAAACTGGTTTAGAAAATTTGTGTTGAACTCGTCAAAGCCTCTGATGGAACAATGTACTAATATCGAGTACCACTGTAAAGCGGGCCCTGTAAGAGTACTTGGAAAAATCTTACACAAAATAAGGCCAGTAGCACCTGTTGTAAACATAATGGTGTGGAACCTGGTAAGGTGAGAATTTGGACTTGTAGTTCCATCATAAATTGGTAAGCCTGGAAATTTAAAATACCTAGGTAAAGGAATTGACATAATTATAAAATTAGAGAAAGGATGAAAATATGTATCTGTTGGTGGGTTCTGGCCCACACGTTGTTCTTCTCGGTTATAGGGTGGACGTGCTTTTGATGAATGTGATGTATCCTCTCTTTCTCCATCTTCCCATGCATTATGCAAGTCTTCGATAAGTTGTTGCATTGCTCTATTTTCATCCTGAACTTGTTGATTCTCCAGTCTGAGTTGCTCAAGTTGCTGGACAAGCTCTTGTAACGTTGGGCCTTCTCCATATTGTTGTTATTGTTGTTTCTTATTCTTACTATCGTTATGACTAAACTTGTGGTTCTCTGGGAAAGTTTTACCAGAGCCCCACGGTAAGCGCCGAATGTTCTTACAAAGCCTAAATCCTACTCTACTAGACAAAAATAAGATTTCGGTGCGCCAGAGTAACGGAAAAGTTAATTTTGAGAGGTATGTTCTCCTTAGCTTTTCTCCTGAAGTCCTTTTATAGGTGTAAATAGTTGGCCTACTATCTGCGCAAATTATGATTCCCGAATTGTCAACACCTTGACTTCAGTTGTCTTTTTTGAATACTTTCCTTGTTGAGTTCAGTCTGTCCCCCTAAGTCAATATGTTGATTGATATGATTTTCCTTGATTGGGATTCAGATACTACTAAGTTGGTTCAATGTACCTAGACACCTTTCCTTGAGACGACCGATGTGTTCTAGGAAGACCGGGGTGAATTGCTGCAGATCTGTACGATACAAATTATATATGAATCTAAGTTGTTTAGAAAAAAAGAAAGAATTAAGTTTTTAATCCAAATAAAAATGTGTAACTCGCTAATATATATATGTGTGTGTGTCATTTCTTAAAAACAAGTAAAAGTGTGTGCACAGAGAGTTGTGAATATACTCATACTTATTTTTTTAAAAAGGGAGTATATCAACCATCAACACCTTTATTTGCATAAAAGATAAAACCCTTTTCTTTCATTTTAAATTAACTTAAAATGATGGAATATTAATATAAATCATAAATATTTTTTTGGAACCTAAAAAAAAATTATACTTTCTAATTCTCTTTTTTTACATCGGTCTCTATGTCATTGTGAATTTCATTTTTATATGAAAGTAAGAAAAAAAATTGAATCATAATGTTTTTTTATTGACAAAAGAATATTTATTATAAATGGAATACAAAGGATATCCCCCAATGCTTACATCAAACTCAAAATTCCCGCTGGGAAAGTTAGCTCCACCATGATGTGGATGTTCCCGGTGATAAGTGCCAATTATATGATTATTCTTGTATTTTTACTGCACTTATCAAGGGTAAAATAGTAATTTATGTCCCAAAAAAATTCCTTTTTATTAATAATTGTAATAATTGTGTTTATTTAATTTAAATTTGAAATTGATGCTATTTTAATAGAAAATCTGTTGATTTTGCAGATTTATGAGAGAGATTTAAATGAAAAAAGAAGATAACATTATTTGAGGAGAGAATCTGCAGCTAAGGAGTTTAAATGAGAGCAAATAAAGATAAGTTCACCAGCCATTTAAACAAGGATTCCACGGTTAACTTTCCCCAATTGAAATCAAAAACAAAATAAACACAGGATCAAGCCAAAAAGAGGGAAACAAGGAAAGCCAAGCAAACAAGGATAAGATCAGGAAAAAGTCAAGCTGTTAAAGGAGGAAGCAAAGAAGGCTGTAGCGTGTTTCATGGTCCACCTGCGCTGAGCGCAGGGTAGAGCGCATCACTCTGGAATCTACGCTTCATCTGCGCTGAGCGCAGCAACAAGAATCAATTTTTCAAATACAATTTCAAACATATTCCTTCCAGATTTCAGATAGCTTTCCTTCATCTATAAATAGGACCTTTTGCAAAGATCAGGAGAGCGGAGTGAGCGGAGATAGAGTTTAGGGCTCAAATTTCCAGTGGAGACACCGAAGGGCTGCCGAGATAGCAACACTAGGATTGAAGGAAAGTGTGACAGTTTCTTCATTGGTCTGTAATGGCTACCATGTGTAGCTAAACTCTCCAATAGGATTGAATGTAGTTGATTCAATCCCCAACTGTATGTGAATTCTCTTTATTGTTTATGAATTCCTATTCTATGATATCGATACTTTTATACTTTGCTTAATGTGTAGCTTTCGCCTGTGTGTCAGAGTTATAGGTTGCTTTTATAAAATACATTGGAAAATGGTTTTGTGAATTCAACAGCGAGTTTGGGGGAACCGATACTTAAGAAACTTGAACTCTGATTGGTAAAAGTACTCATAGTAGTCGCTATAGGAATATAGGATGAATTGATAGTGTTAACGATCGGAAAAATAGAGCAATCAAGTCGGGGTAATTTGTCACCTAGGAGAACCCACATGGATTATCTTCAAGTATTTTACTACTGGTGACTCGGGGTAAAATAATATAATTTGGTTAGGGTATCATAGAAATATATTCATAAATAATATTGAGGTTCACATACAAAAGGGGTGCGATGATACGAAGTTCAATCCTGATCCAAGTAATGCTATCTTACTCTACTCTACTCTCCATATTTCCTTTTATGCATTTAATTTCCGCAACACAAACATCTAATAATGTTTCTTACTTGATAGTTTGATCACTAATCATTACGAGTTGAACCGTTCCCTATGGATACAATACTCTTTACTTACTATACTGCTGGAATTTTGGTAGCTTGCCTAAATCTCATCAAGTATTTTTGGCGCCGTTGCCGGGGAACGGTGTATCAATTCGTATAGACTTGGAGGTCTAACTATCAAGTTGTATATACTCTATCTTAGGATTCTAGATTTTTATTTTTTTTAGGAATGTTTTAGGAAAATTTTCTTTTTATTTTTTATAAAAATTCTCTTCCACACTTACCCTTTTCAAGTTTTCTTGATTTATGCTCTTGAGAGGTCAGGTGTCCCCAAATCAGCTACAATTTGATCCAGAAATAGAAAGGACATCAAGGAGCAACATGAGTAGAAACAAGAGAAGGAGAAGAAGGAGGCTTGAGGAAGAACTCAAAAATATGGAAGAAGAACAACCAAGAAGAAGAACTTTGGGAGATTATGTCATGCATCAAGGACCTCGCCATTATTCGAGCATTGTTTTACCCGTAACAGCGAAGTCCTTGGAGTTGAAGGCTACTCACCTCAATCTTATCAGTGCCCATCAATTCGTAGGATTGGATCATGAGGATCCACATACACATCTTTCAAACTTTTACGAATTAATTGGCACTATGGGTTTTGAGGAAGGTGATTTAGAGTCTGTATACTTACGCTTATTTCCTTTTTCATTGATAGGTAAAGCTAAGGAGTGGCTGAAGTCGCATCCAAACCAAAGTCTGAACAACTGGGGCGTGGTTGAAGACAAATTCCTGAAAAGATTCTTCCCACCAGGAAGATACATACAAGCCAAGTTAGACATCTCCACATTCAGGCAAGGAACGGATGAACCATTATGTGAAGCTTCGAAGAGATACAAATCTTTGCTGCGCAAATGTCCTAATCATGGCTGTGATGACATTGCTCAACTCAACATTTTCTGCAATGGACTCAAGCCTGATTCCAAATCTTTCATAGATGTTGTAGCAGTAGGAACTATCTTATCAGTGGATGCAGAGCGAGCGATCGCAATCATTGACAACTTTGCTCAGAATGATCAGCAAGCTCAGTGTGGATGACAACCAGCTCAATTACAAAAGAAAGGAGTGTTGGAACTCAACAGTAACGATGCTCTTCTAGCGGAAAACAAGCTTATCAAAAGACAGCTAGAAGCACTCACATAACAATTGGAAGCACTCCCTCAATAGTTAAAAGCTGTCCAATCCCCACCTATTCAAGTCCAACCTTTGATTTGTGAATTTTTCGGAGGCGACCATCCCAATGGTCATTGCTCTTACCAAGAAAATCAAGCCGAACAAGTCAACTTCATGGGTAACCAGGGGAGGCACGAAAATTTCTCCAACAACAACAATCAGTAGTCCCAAGGATGGAGAAATAACCAAAACAACTCTGGATGGGGGCAGAATGGAGGAAACAGACAAACACCATACCAGCAGCAACAACCATCTACGCATGACAGATTGAACAGGTTGGAAGAGAAGATTAATGCCTTCTTACAAGGATTCGATGGATTCAGAAAGAACACAGAAGCATCAATCAAGTCATTGGAAAGCCAAGTGGGCCAATTAGCAATAGAGATGGCAGAAAACAAAAATGGCCACTCTACAGCAAACACTCAAACTAATCCAAAGGAGCACTGCAACTTGATTGCTACTGATGGCAACATTACAGAGGAAACTGATATAGAAGAAAACATCACATTTGAAGAGCAAGTGCCCACAGAAGAGATTGTCGAAAAGAGGGTTCAACAAGAGGAGAAGTCGGAAGTAGATTTGCAGGAAGAAGAAGAAGAACCAGAAGAGGTCTACACCACAGGCAAGTCACTGGACCCAGGTAAGTTCACTGTACCACTTTCTATTTGTAATCAACCAGCCACATATGCTTTATTGGATCTTGGGGCGAGCATCAATTTGATGCCACTATCATATTTTAACAAGCTGGGAATTTTGAAGGTCAAGCCTGCCAATGTGAAGTTACTACTTGCAAATAAGTCCACCCAGAGCCCATATGGGATAATTGAAGACTTACCAATCAAAGTGGACAAATTTGTATATGTTGTTGACTTCTACATTGCAGAGACAGAAGAGGAGGATACTGATGTCCCCTTAATTTTGGGAAGACCCTTCATGAAAGCTGCTAAGGCAATAGTGGATGTTGATAAGGGAAAATACCAAATCAGCTCTAAAGATGAAAGCATTGTGTTTCATATTGATAGAGGAATCCCCAAAGTGCAGAAAACACCAGAAAAATTAAAAATAGATCCTACTGATGGGATCTACAAATTTCAATCTAAATCACATCTGCCAAAGGTAAGAAAGAAAAAAGCTCATCCAAATAATGTTGAGCAAAAGAAGAAAAAGGTTTATGGATTTCTGAGGAAACCAAGAATGAGAGTAAAGCAGCCAGAGTCAATCATGGAGTTCATATTTAAAAAGAGAAAAAGATCAACATCAGATACAGAAGAAGACAGTGATGAGAGTGATGAGAAAACAAGAAATTGGCATGAAGGATGGGAACTAAAAGGAAGAAATGGAACAGAGTCAACCATTATCCTCCAATTGAGGCCACCATAAGTGAATCATGCGTCGAGCTATAAGACGTTAAACAAGCGCTTCCTGGGAGGCAACCCAATATTTTTGTTTTAATTTTGATTTTTCTTTGATTTTTGTTTTGTTTTTGTTTTTAATTTTTTTTAGAGTCAATACCTGTGTAGAATAAGGAACTGTTAGGAATTGGATTGATTTTTAGTAAGGAAAGGATGAGAAACAGTTAAAGTTAGGAAGCAACAGAAAATAGAAAATGAAATTTCAATTCTGTTTTCTGCGCTTTACTTGCGCTGAGCGCAAGTGAAGCGCAGATTTTACAATTTGCCTCTGTTTTCTGCGCTTCACCTACGTTAAGCGTAGGTAAAGCGAAGCTTCACGCTTCATATTCTATGAAGCACGCGCTCCATTTTCATTGAGCGAAAATGGAGCGCGCGTACCCGCTCCAGGATTTATTTGAATCCCGGAGCGAGGGAAGGTCATTTCAACCTTCCCTCAGCTCCTAAACTTTGTTTTTCTCTGAAATCTCAACTTTCCCTCGACCTTTTTACTTCCAAACCTCCTTCCTTTCAATTTTCACTACGCCAATTTTAGGATATTAGACCACTGTCTTTAGGGCGCTCCCGTGTTAGCTAGCGTCTGAAATGATCGTTTTAAAATCAGGGCGCTCCAAAATTTGGGCGGGAGCGCCCTTAAAGGTGACATAGAGGGCGCTCCATTTGCGCGCCCTCGTTTACATGGTATTTGTTTTATTTCCCTGCAATAGAGGGCGCTCCATGGAGCGCCCTCCTTTATTTTTTATTTTTGTGGTGGCAATTTTTTTTCCTTACAATAGAGGGCACTCTCTGAAGCGCCTTGCAATAGAGGGCTGCTTTATTTTTTAATTTTTTTAATTTTTTTTCCTGCCAATAGAGGGCGCTCCCTGAGAGCGCCCTCATTTTTTGTGGAAATTTTTATTTTTTTATTTCCCTGCAATATAGGGCGCTCCCTGGAGCGCCCTCCTTTTATTTTTTATTTAAAATTTTTTTATTTTCCTGCTATAAGGGGCGCTCAATGGAGCGCCCTCCTTTTCTTTCACGTGTTAATTATTATCTGGAATAGAGGGCGCTCCTTGGAGCGCCCTTGTTTCTCATTTAATAGGGCGCTCCATTGAGCGCCCTCTTTGATGTTCAAAATTAATCAAAAACAACTTATTTTCACTTCCAGACTCTTTTACTCATTTCTCCTTCTCCTTCCCGCGCGAGCTTCCTCGTTCTTTTCCTTCTCTTTTCCTTTTCCTTCTCCCTTCCGTGAGCTTCCTCGTTCTCCTTCTCTGTTCCTTCTCCTTCTTCCTCGTTCTCCTTCCCTTCTCCTTCCCTTCCGCGAGCAGCGTCACCCTTCTCTATAGGAACACAGGGAAACACTAGAAGGGGGGTTGAATAGTGTTTCTTTGTATTTTTGAAAGCTTTTTGAAAACAACAAGTTATAAACAGTTTCAGACAGGTTTATCGAGGCTGTCTGAAGTTTTTGAATGTTTCCTGAAAATATATTTTAAAAGGTTTCTTTGCTTTTAAAATATTTAGAATAGCTTTTCAACACCCTTGATATTAATATAAACGAATTGACAAGAGATAAGGGATAGAAAAACTTAGCCAAGGATTTATCCTGGTTCACTCACTACCACTGTGAGCTACCTCCAGTCCCAATGCCAACAAGCACTTGGATTTTCTCTTAATCTTTCACAAAGATTACAAGTATTCTTTTCTATCAAGCCTCTTCAGGCTCTACAACCAAGACAAGCCTCTCTAGGCTCAAACAACACAAGTATTCTTTTCCAGACAAGCCTCTCCAGGCTCAACAACAATTACAGTTAAAAAGAGTTTAAGCTTTTAAACTACACAAGTTTAAAGCTCAAACCTATTACGATGTACAACTTAAAAACTGAGGTATACTCAGGATATGAAAATATAAAGTGTACAAAGAATTTTATCAGAGTGATTTTCTTCAAGAAAATTGCAGCGATGATTCTCTTTTTCTATATACTCTTCTCTGTTTTCTATATACTCTTTTCTGTTCTTGTTGCTTGCTAAATGATGGTCTTCATAAAGGGTATTTATACCCAGACTTTAATCCGTTGAAAAACCACCGTTTAGAGATAGCATTAAATGCTATTCAATCCATTGTGAGACATACTTCTGAGCATCCTGACATTTCTGACACAGTACAAGGTTGCATCTGCCAAAAGGATGCTTCAGGAATTGCTGCGTTGCTGCGTTTACAGAGATTTCCTCAGTGGTGTATGAAATTCAAATGCACTAGGAAAGATCTCTGTGTTTGTTGCCATAAATGTGTTCCAAAACGTACGAGCAGCAGAAACTCAGAAAAGTCTTCACGCAAGGTTTCAGCAAAGATGCCACGTCATTACTAAAGCTTCAGACGGCTTCCAAACTTCAGACGGACTTGGCTCTTCAGACAGCTTCAACACTTAAGACAGGTTGACCACTTCAGAAGGTCTGTTTCCCTCAGATGACTTGAAGCACTTCTTAAAGACTTATAGAGCGTATTGTGGCTTGCTGAAATCACAGATAGATAACTAAACACTTAAGAGTATCTGTGAAAATAAATACTGTAAATTTGTTAATCATTAAAACTTGGAAATATTGCTGTCTTAAAACATCATAAAATCTCTTATGATATTTTTGAGACTCAACATTCTCCTTCCCGTCTCCTTCCCTTCTCCATCTTCGTCCTTCTCCTTCCCTTCTCCGTCCGTGAGCTGCGTCCGTCTTCAGAGAGCCTCCGCGCCGTCCGTCTGTCAGTCGCCTCGTCTCCGTCCCCTAGCAGCTGCAGCAGCCGCGTCTCCGTCTCCAAACAACCGCAGCAGCCGCCGTCAAGGAGGAGGCTAGGGTAAGTAAACCCTAAACCCTACTAGTGCTCTTTTTTTTTTCAACTTGTGTCTGCAACTTTTTTCTTCTACACACCTCAATTTTTCTGTTGCACCATGCTTTCTACAATTGTGTTTTTTTTCTATTAATGTACACTTTTTTTGCCACCTGCACCATATGTTTATGCACTTGTATGTTAGTATTCTTTGCAATTAGTTAGAATAGGATTATTAATATTTTTAAAATAATTAGTATTATTATGTAAATACTAATTTTGTTATATTGGATTATTATGTAAATATTTGAACAAATTGAAACTTCTATGTGTAATTTAGTGATTATTTGAGCTTAATAACTATTATATTAGATTTTGAAATGTTATATAAATATATATTACTCATATTGATCTCTTTTGGACTGGTAGTTGGTGGTTTAGAGTTAAAGTTGTTTTTCCTTAATTTGGAAATGTTAAAGAAATAGATGAAATGCTGCTCAAATTTTTCGGACTACTATTTTTTATTACGAGTATATTTTTTGACTTGTTTTTTTTTCTTAAAGGTATTGTTTCCTAGCTGGTTATAATTCAACACTGCGTATTGGTGACTGACTTTAAACAGGTATATCCTTTATCATGTAATCCTTTTTATGTCAACTATAATTTTTAGGATAGGAATTTGACAAATCTAGATAAGATAGGAACTCTCAACCTTTGCTAGTTAGTATGTTAGGTGTTAATTAAGCATGTAGTTAGTCATTACATCTAAAGAATGTCATATATATTTTTCGAGTTAATTATAAATGATTTCATGTTATGTTGATAGAATTTGGATCGTTCTTGGATGTTTGCAAACCGTCTGACACATGAGTATGAGGAAGGAGTGGAAATGTTTATAAAATTTGCCATTGACCATGCAACAAACACTAGTAGAATTCTCTGCCCTTGTACGAAGTGTTTTTGTTCTAAGCGAGTTAGTGAAACAGAGTTGAGGGACCATCTTTTCTGTTTTGGAATTGATCAGAGTTACACATGTTGGACATTTCATGGTGAGATTAGGAGTGAACAAAGTGGTATGGGAGAGAATAATGTCAATGTTGAACCTAGTGATGATGACTTTGGGACCGGGTGGGAGGATTGCGACCGAATTGATGAGATTCGAAAGGTGGTTGAAGAGGACCTCAGAGATTGTCCCCAAATGTTTGATACCCTAGCCAGTGATGCTGAAAATCCATTGTACAACGGGTGCACCAAGTACACAAGGTTGTCAGCTGTGTTGAAGTTGTATAATTTAAAAGCAACAAATGGTTGGTCTGGCAAGAGTTTCACTGAGTTACTCACCTTGTTGAAGGAGATGTTACCGGAGGACAATGTGCTACCTAACAGAACATATGAGGCAAAGAAGATGTTAAGTTTTATTGGGATGAGCTATGAGAAGATACATGCTTGTCCCAATGATTGCATTTTGTTTAGAAATGAGCATGCGTCATTAAGTGTGTGTCCTAAATGCAATTTGCCTCGTTATAAGAAAGAGACTACACCAGCAAAGGTGGTTTGGTATTTTCCCATAATACCAAGGTTTCGAAGGATGTATCGTAGTGTCATTGATGCAAGGAACTTAACTTGGCATGCAAATGAATGAATCAAGGATGGCATGTTGAGACATCCCGCTGATTCTCCGCAGTGGAGGAGGATTGATGATGAATACCCCTCTTTTGGCGAGGAACCAAGAAATCTTCGCCTTGCTTTATCAACAGATGGAATGAATCCGCATGGTATCCAATCTAGTAGTCGTAGCACATGGCCGGTGGTATTGATAATATATAATCTACCACCATGGCTGTGTATGAAGCGGAAATACATGATGTTATCTATGTTGATATCGGGACCCAGACAATCGGGTAATGATATAGATGTGTACTTGGAACCATTGATTGAAGACCTAAGGCTATTGTGGGATACTGGAGTAGAGGTCTATGATGGCTACAAAGAAGAATCTTTTCAGTTGAGGGCGATGCTGTTTGGAACGATAAATGATTTCCCTGCATATGGTAATTTGTCTGGCTATAGTGTAAAGGGTCAGTGTGCCTGTCCTGTTTGTGAAGAAAATACTACTTGGATGCGCTTGACTCATTGTAAGAAGAATGTATTCATGGGTCATCGTAAGTTTTTGCCTTTATCCCATCGTTATAGGGGATGGAAGAAATCATTCAATGGCAACACCGAAGAGGGTATGACTCCTTCTCCATTGACTGGTGAGCAGTTGTGGGAAAAGGTGGGTAACTTGACCAACAACTTCGACAAACCTTTTGCCGCACAACTCGTTACCGGAGGTTGGAAAAAAAAGTCTATTTTTTTTTGAGTTGCCATATTGGAAGACATTGTTTGTTAGACATTTCCTTGATGTGATGCATATAGAAAAAAAATGTGTGCGAGAGTGTTATTGGCACGTTACTGAATGTCAAAGGCAAAACCAAGGATGGGGTAAATGCGAGATAGGATTTGTTGGCAATGGGTATTAGGAAAGAATTGGTTCCAGACAAAAGGGGATCACGTACATATCTACCCCCGGCGGCTTGTACTCTTAGCAAGAAAGAAAAAGTAACTTTTTGCAAGTTTCTGCAGGCTGTCAAAGTTCTAGAGGGTTTTTCCTCTAACATTAGAAATCTAGTATCACTAAAAGAGCAAAGATTGATAGGTGTCAAGTCTCATGATGATCATGTTCCGATGGGTCATTTGCTTCCGGTTGCAATACACTCAATTCTTCCAAATAAAGTGCATATTACAATTACTAAACTGTGTCATTTCTTCAGAGCTATTTGTAGTAAGGTCATTGACCCTAGGAAGATGCCCATTTTGCAAAGACAAATAGTGGTAACACTGTGTGAGCTTGAAATGTATTTTCCTCCATCTTTTTTTGACATAATGATTCATCTCACAGTTCACCTGGTTCGGGAGACTGAATTGTGTGGACCAGCCTATATGAGATGGATGTACCCGGTTGAGCGATACATGAAGATATTAAAAGGGTATGTTAAGAATCGCAGTCGTCCTGAGGGTTGTATGGTTGAAAGGTACATAGTTGAAGAAGCTGTTGAGTTTTGTACAGAATACCTTAGTGGTGTCAACTCCATAGGGCTTACGGTCTCTAGACACAAGAAAAGCTTACAATTAGGAGGGATTGGGGCAAGCGAAGTCATAAGCATTCAAAGAGAGGAATGGGTTCAAGCACACCTTTATGTCTTGCATAATGATGATGAGGTAGAGCCGTATGTTGAAATTCACAAGGAAATACTTCGGCACTCTAATCCTAATAGAGGAGACAATTGGATCACAAGAGAATACAATCGAAGCTTCATCACATGGTTTAAGTCTAGGATTTTTCATGACATGAACTACAATAATTCTTCAGTCTCTACTAGGCTTAAATTTTTAGCATATGGTCCGAGTTTTAATGTGATATCTTACAAGGCTTACATGATTAATGGCTACACTTTCTACACAAAGGACCATGATGATAGAACAACGGTTCAAAATAGTGGTGTCGCTTTAATTGCCCAAGCATTGCATATGTCAAGTGCAAAAGATAGAAATTCAGTTTATGCAAATATGTTCTATTTTGGGGTCATTGATCGCATATGGGAATTGAATTATACTAACTTCTGGTTGCCTGTCTTCGGTTGTAAGTGGGTCGACAATAATAGTGGTGTTCAGGTTGACAATCTTGGCTTCATGAAAGTTAATTTTAGCAAGCAGGGTTACAAAGATGAACCATTTATCCTAGCTTCCCAAGCTCGGCAAATTTTTTATGTTAGTGATCCCGCAGACAAAAATTGCTCCATAGTGACGTTAAGTAACAAATTCAATGACTCCCCAAATGTGGATGATGACCAACTAGAGGATGTTGAAGATGATCCTTTTGTTACGACAACACACATATTACAAGGTGACTCCACAACAGATGATGTTTGTTACACTAGACCGGACCACGATGAGGGTATTTGGATCAACCCATCAATTCGTATTAGAAATCGACCCACAAGTTTCATACCAACCAGAAAAAGAAAGAGAATGAGTTAGTTAATGTATGCATGTTTATACTTATAAAAATTGCATTTTTATTTATACTTTTAAAAGATTTTAGTAATTAATCTCTTATATTTTTTATGCAGCTGTCATGTCAGGCACGGACGATGATAATCCTCAAAACATGGATAGAAAGCACCGACGTGGGATTACAACAATGGCTCATGTAATCAAAGAAAGAAACAAAGGAAATATAATCAAGGTAAGCACTTATTTGGCACCATTGCTATAATTTATGCCTATTAAGTTGAATTATGTAATTATAAACTTAGTCCCGTTACTTAGGTAGAGTGGAATATAAAGCGCCAACCTGTTGGACCCGGTGGCACGACACTATCTAGTTACATTGGTGCCATTGTTCGTGAAAGGGTACCAATTACAATAAGGTCATGGAGGGACGATGATTGCAAAGGATACAAGGAAATGATTTGGGAGGACATTAAGGTATGTACTATTTCCCCTTAATTTATTAATAAGAATTGGAGGACATAAAAGCACATGACTAACTCATTATCTTATTATGTTTTGTTTTATATGTAGTCCGCATTTGATGTTCAAGAATGTCATAAAAGGTATATTCTTATGTTGGCTGGTAAAAGACATAGATCTTTTAGGTCCACATTATCCACTCATTTTATGCATGACGAAGATGGCAATGTCATCCCACATCCTCCTAAGAGGTATGGGGAGCTAATATCACAGGAGCAATGAGATTATTTTGTTGCCCTACGGTCACAAGAACATTTCAAGGTACTATATTCATTAATACATTATTTTTTTAAACATTGTCAAGTTAACCAGCATTTTTACATGTGTTATTCCAGGAAATAAGTGAAAAAAACAAGGCCAGAGCTTCTAATCCTCAATACCCATATAGAGGTTCACGTAAGGGTTATGCCAGACTTGAGCAAGAACTGGTAATTATTGTCGTTAACATTTTATCCCAATGTAGTATTTTTTAGTATTGATTGTGTCTCAATAATACTTTGCAGTTACAACAAGCGGGGGAAGGAACCTCGGAAGTTTCAAGACATATGTTATGGAGAACCGCTAGGATTAACAAAAAAAAAGATGCGAACAATGAAGGAGTGGAAGAGGTCTTCACACAATGTGTAAGTATATAGTTACTATCATTGTGTGTTAAATTTCATGTATTTCTTGATCGTGGAGTTTATATTTTTGCCCTTATCTTATTAGGAGGAAATATTGTCTCAAACTGCTGAGAGTGGTACCTCTGATGATAGACAAGTTCTTGACCAAGTTCTGAAGAAGGATGTCTATAGGGAACGTGTTCGGGGTGTGGGCTTTGGTGTATATCTCGGACAATATTATAATGCTCCTAAACCCCAACCAAATGTAGTCTCTGAAAATTATCAAGACATCCTTGCGGAATTGAGGGAAATGAAAGTCAGATACATGAACATTCAACAACAACTTGATGAAACAAGAAGAGAGCTTCAAGAAGTTAGGACAGAACGAAGTTGCAGAGATTCTACCTCTTTTAGTAGACCTGGCTTGCCTGAGGTAATTTTTACTTCTTAACAGTTATGTTTTTTTGGCACTAATTATCCATAAACTTGATTACTTGTGTTAATTATATAGGGTGTATTTCAATGTATATTGTACTTGGGAGACTCGGTGTTACGAGTAGTGGGTAAGGGACAAGCATGGAATATCCCAGGGCAGGACCTACACAATTCCCCACTTCCATCCAACTCAATTAAGGTGCTGGTTCAACTTGCTATTGAACCCCATGCGGCGCTTCCATGCCCTGACGCTTACGGGGAACTGAGCACTATTGCTGATGCATTAGGGTGTTTCATCGCATGGCCATCTTCACATGTTGGATTGGATGCATTGGTATGTCTGTATTTTATTTGTGTCAAAAGTGCATTTTTATTATTTCAGCTACAAATATTAATACGTACAAATTGTGGAATTTGTAGCCTACACAATCTTCTGCTGCGGGGCCGCATGTGGAGACTCGTTATTCACCACACTCAACTATGCGGAAGTCTCCCGTTCGTGAATGCCTGCCAGAGGTGGTGACTTCAAAGCCTGCTGCATCTACCAGAACTTCGTTGCAAACATTGGATACGTACTACTCTAAAAAGATGCAAGTAGATGGTGTTGTGATTAATTGCACGACAGTTGCAGGCATTGTTAGTACTGATGAAATGATTGAATGGATCAATCCAGAATGTCTTCATTCGGTTTTGTACCGTGAGTGGTTGGATGCCACCGTGATTAATGTCTATTGCAGGTAATTTCAATCCAAAGCATCTCATAGTTTGTTTATCTCGTTTTTTTTTTTGCTTGGTTTGACATTATGTACATTTTTTCGTATAGTTATTTATATCATTCAGCCTTAGCTCCATCTTCTCGCACGGATCGATATGTTTTCATATCTCCACAAACCACCACAGCATTCAATGCGAACACCAAGCAACATAAGTTGGTGGGACCGGTGTTGTACAATAGACGCGGGCAAGACAAATTGTTCCTGCTTCCATACAATCATGCCGGGTATGTGTAGTATATGTTTATGTCTCAATATTCTTGTTTTTTAAAAACCATTTATTTGACATATTTTACATTGTGGTTGTAGCCGACATTGGATTCTTCTTGCATTGAGTCTCAATGGTTTTGGCAAGGTTTACTTTTTGGACTCTTTGCGTAATCCCCCGGATCATTATGGTCCCATCAAGGATATGATTAAAAAGTAAGTATTCCTTGGCTTACTATCACATTAACATAGTTAAGAGCTCTTATACAATTTACTTGTTATATTGCTTTAGATCTTTAAAAAAAATATAGAAAGTTGAGTGGATTGCAGACACAGAATAGTATTCTACCAGATCCCACATGGTACCGCATTAAGGTAATATTGATCTCTTCTGGACATTTTGTTTCTTCATTACTAAGCGCGTAAGCATCACTTATTTTTAAATTAATTATACTTATAGTGTCCTACCCAAACAAACAATGACGATTGTGGGCTCTTCGTAATGCGTTATATGAAGGAGATCATTGATCAAAACCAACTCATAATACCTAGAGAGGTAATTATGACTTGTGATAGCAAAGTACTTTTTTGGACCCTCATTCACTAGTTTATATACTGAAATCAATTTTTGCCTTTTACAGTACTTTGCTCAGTTCCGATGCTCAACCTACACAACGGAGCAGCTTGATGAGGTTCGAGAAGAATGGGCAAACCATGTAGTTACCAGTTATTTGTAATTGATTTGTACATTATGAGGGTAAGTAAACATGTACATAATGTGAAAAATGCTAAACAAAGTTGTATATCAATGACTTAACTAACGGGTTCAGCAGAGTAGATATGATCACTTTTCTTTTTGCAACTTGAAGATGAGGCTTGTTTGTAATTTGTGCACCTTTTCATATTACATTCCTGACTGGTTTATCACTATTTGACTTATGAATTCTGGCTGCTGGTATGGTTTTGTACAGCTGTTTGATAAATTGGGAAATGTTGAATAAACAGAGTAAACTATGCCAAAAAAATTTTAGTTTAGAAGACTTATAGTTGTTAAGCATGTATATGAGATGCATGTTTATTTACCAACTGAGTTGATTCTTGTGAGATGTCATGTGTTTTGGTTATTTCTATATAGTTGTATAGGTACTTCATACTTTCACCACTTATATCTTTCATAGGAAACTATTCATATTATGACAAGTTTGAATTCTTATTTCAAGTAGATATGTGTGTTGTTTACTAAGTGTTGTTCATAGTATGACTAAGTGTTTGAATTTTAAGGAATTAATATGCATGATTTTGGATTAAGCCATTGGGATCAGACTGAAATAAATATGCAGAATAAATATGCGGGTTAAAGTAGATTAAAAAAACAAAAAATTGAAAAAGAAAGAAAGGAGGGGGCTCCAAGGAGCGCCCTTGTTGTGAAACAAAAATTGAAAAAATAAAAATAAAAAACGAAAGGAGGGCGCTCCTTGGAGCGCCTTTGTTTTAAAGAACCAGGGTGCTTCCTTGGAGCGCCCTTTAAGGTTGCATGGGAGCGCCCTCTTTTTTGCTTCTGTCAGAGCGCTCCAATGAGCGTCCTCGTTTTATTGACCAAACAAGAGCAGATTCTATTAGTGCGCACGGGAGCGCCCTCTAAGGCCTTTTTTGGCATAGTGTTTTGACGCTACACCAGGTATGTTTTCATTGTTTTGTTCATTTTGCACCGATTAAAATTTTCAGTTTTTCATTTATTTGAGCAAAACCTTAGGATAGAAAACTTAGGCTCTTAGGACCCTTTAAAATAAGAACATTTGTCAATAGAGTCTTAGTTTAGTCTACTTGTTACTATGATATGCATGATGGTGTGTTTTGGTATGTCTAGGTGGTAGTTTTTGAAGTGCTCAATGATTTGTTGCAAGTTATTCTGTTTGGTGCATGTATGCTCAATTTGTTCCATATTTTTGCATGACCATATTTGAATAATTGTGCCCTATTGCATGTTGCTGATAACACGATTTTTTTTAGCTTAATGTTGTTACCATTTTTATGCCCTGTTTTTTAATTAACTAGGACTTGCTTTAATTGATCACTTTAACATGCTCTTAATAAATTAATTAATTGGCATTGGGTAACTTAAAAATCAAGATTTTTGTGCACAAGTGCTTGATTGGATGACTACTCTGATTTCTGATTTAAACTGGCCACTTATTTCATTAATTATGAGTCGGTATATTATTTGCATAAAAATGATCTTGGTTTGATTTTGTTTTGCAGATGGCTCGCACTAAGGTGGTTAAGGCAGCAGGCACCTCCAAGAGAGGCAAACGGGGTGCCAAGAGAGCTAGAGAGGCACCCCAAGAGGACAGATTCAAGGACGCTAAGTCCTCAGAAGCTTACAGTTCACTAATGAACTGTAATTTCATCAAGGAGAGGCCAGTGGCTTTGCAGCCTGGCGAATATGAGGAATTTAGAGCTGAGATACACAGGAGGAACTGGGTCCGCCTCAGCCGCCCAGACTCACACTTCGACCCTGACATCGTTAGGGAGTTCTATGCCAATGCCATAGGAGATAATGGCATTGATGTGAGGCGGCAGTCTTATGTTCGAGGGCGCGTGGTTCCTTATGGTCGCGATGCGATCAACACACTTTTATTGTTCCCAAGGCCTGAGGATAGAAGACTCATGGAGTGTCAGTACCATGAGAGGATGAGGGCTGTGGGGATCTATGGGAATGATCCCCTAGATACTCAGACCGCAGAGAGTCTATGCCTGCGGGGACGTTCCTTTGAGAGGAATGTCTATGGTCATGCTGCTCGCATTTACAGGCGCGACTAGAGGGACATAGCGCGGATGTGGACAGTGTTGGTGTTGGCTAACATCCAGCCCACCAACCATGTGTCAGACGTCACCATGGCAGTAGCCCACCTCATCTACAACATCATCATTGGCGCAGACATAGATGTCGCCAGAGTCATCACACAGAAGATAGCAGACTTTGTATCTTCTGTGGGGCGCCGCAGCGCCAACTCCAGGATCAGCTTGGGCTTCCCAGAACTTATCACGGCCCTCTGCAGTTCTAGGGGAGTTGAGGTGTTCCCCTCGGTTCGCATCATGAACCCCATGACTAGAGGGTATATAGAGGCCAACTGCATCCCTGAGGAGGAGGAGGAACAACAGCAGCCACAGGCACCACCACCAGCATCAGCATATCATTCTATTCCTTTCTGGGCTCAGCACATGATAGGCCAGCTGATTTCACTCCACAGGTCCCATGTCCACCTTCAGGAGTATCTTTACTCTATTAGGCCGGACCCGTACCCAGCCATGACACCTGAGCAGTTCAAAGATTACATTCAATGGCCTGGGGACAGGCCTATTCCTCCGGGAGAGGGTGGAGCAGCTGCAGATGGAGCTGAAGATACTGAGCCTAACGACATGGTGGACCATGAGGACTGATTTTTTTTTTGTGCTTTTCTTTTCATTTTCTTTTATTTTCTTCTTTATTTTTGTTTTATTTGATCACTCTGGATATGTACTGTATATATACTCCACTGATACATTATATTACTATGCAGTGCATTTTCAACAATTTCTTTCTTTTTCTTTAAATTTCTAGGATATTTAGGATTTTTTTAAAATTTTTAGGAATTAGGAATTAGAGATTTAAGGGTAAATTTTTCAAAATTCTCTGAAATTAGGCAGTTTAACTAACCAGATTAGGAAAGAAAAAAGGGTTTTGTGATTAATTTCATAATTAGTTAGGATTAGGATTTTTCTCAGGAGAACCTATCAGGGTAGTTTATTAAAACCAGTAAGTGCTTTATCAAGGAATTTAGCCAAAGAGTTGTGAGTCCAAACACTTAAATTGAGAGTTTTTCATTGTTGTTTATCAATTGTTATTGATTGAGTTTTTGGATTTTACTCTGCTCATGGAAAATATGGAAATGATAAAGGCAATTTTTGTTTTTAAAATTATTTGCTCAGTGCCAAAAAAGCCAACCCTTGAAAATTTTTTCCAATTTTTTTGGAAACCCATTTGAGCTCGAATGTTTCTTCTTATGCACCCCAGCCCAAATAATTGTTATATCATGTCCCTTACACACTTGGGATAGAGAGCAAGGTGCAATTTGAAAAAAAAATGGGAGAAAAGGTTGGTTACTTGAAAGGTAAAAGAAATACATAGAGCAGGCACAAGAAAGCAAATGAAGATCACTCCCTCAAAAATAAAAAAGAAAAGGTGAATCAATTGAATAAGTTGGGGGGTGTGCATCTTCAAACAAAGAAAGAGGCCAGCTAAAATAAGACAAATCAAGAATGAGATGGAGAATGGAGAGAAGTTCCATGTTCAAGAAAAATCAAAAGATGCTCTCTATTCTAAGTGTTCTTTGTTTATCCAGAAAAACCATGATTTCTTGATAACCCAGCCTCATTATAATCAAGAGAAGACCTTTTGATCCATATTAACCATGTGCATGTTTAGGAACTAGAAACGACTATCAATTCTAAGTTGCTCAACTGTGGTGGAAAAATTGAGGGAAACACTTACCCGTAAGCATGAGAGAATTCTTTGGTTTATCATTTATTGCTTTAATTGCTATTTCTGAGAAAGTTTAACTGAATTATCGTATCCTGTTCTGATTGAGCATTGGTAACATCTCTTAATTCTGATTTTTTCTGATATTTGAAAAGTGACTTCTGCCTAGTAAAGAGATGATGGAAATTTGTCCTTATTTCTGAGAATTGTAACAGGGGGATAGAATCCATTTTTTTATTGCAAAAAGGTCTCTTACTTGAGAACAAGCAGGAAGTTAAGTTCGGGGGTATTTGATAAGTGCCAATTATATGATTTATTCTTGTATTTTTACTGCACTTATCAAGGGTAAAATAGTAATTTATGCCTCAAAATAATCCATTTTTATTAATAATTGTAATAATTGTGTTTATTTAATTTGAATTTGATGCTATTTTAATAGAAAATCTGTTGATTTTGCAGATTTATGAGAGAGATTTAAATGAGATAGCATTATTGAGGAGAGAATCTGCAGCTAAGGAGTTTAAATTAGAGCAAATAAAGATAAGATCACCAGCCATTTAAACAAGGATTCTGCGGTTAACTTTCCCCATTTGAATTCAAAAACAAAATAAACACAGGATCAAGCCAAAAAGAGGGAAACAAGGAAAGCCAAGCAAACAAGGATAAGATCAGGAAAAAGTCAAGCTGTTAAAGGAGGAAGCAAAGAAGGCTGTAGCGTGTTTCACGCTCCACTTGTGTTGAGTGCAGGGTGGAGCGCAACACTCTGGAATCTGCACTTCATCTGCGCTGAGCGCAGAGTGAAGCGCAACAACACGGATTAGTTTTCAAATACAATTTCAAACATATTTCTTCCAGATTTCAGATAGCTTTCCTTCATCTATAAATAGGACCTTTTGCAAAGATCAGGAGAGCGGAGTGAGCGGAGTTAGAGTTTAGGGCTCAAAGTTCCAGTGGAGACACCGAAGGGCTGCCGAGATAGCAACACTAGGATTGAAGAAAAGTGTGACAGTTTCTTCATTGGTCTGTAATGGCTACCATGCGTAGCTAAACTCTTCAATAAGATTGAATGTAGTTGATTCAAACCCCAACTGTATGTGAATTCTCTTTATTGTTTATGAATCTCTATTCTATGATATCGATACTTTTATACTTTGCTTAATGCGTAGCTTCCGCCTGTGTGCCAGAGTTATAGGTTGCTTTTATAAAATACATTGGAAAATGGTTTTGTTAATTCAACAGCGAGTTTGGGGGAACCGATACTTAGGAAGCTTGAACTCTGATTGGTAAAAGTACTCATAGTAGTCGCTATAGGAATATAGGATGAATTGATAGTGTTAACAAACGAAAAAATAGAGCAATCAAGTCGGGGTAATTTGTCGCCTGGGAGAACCCGCATGGATTATCTTCGAGTATTTTACTACTGGTGACTCGGGGTAAAATAATATAGTTTGGCTAGGGTATCATAGAAATATATTCATAAATAATCTTGAGGTTCACATACAAAAGGGGTGCGATGATACGAAGTTCATCCTGATCCAAGTAACGCTATCTTACTCTACTCTACCCTCCATATTTCCTTTTATGCATTTAATTTCCGCAACACAAACATCAAATACCATTTCTTACTTGATAGTCTAATCACTAATCATTACGAGTTGAACCGTTCCCTGTGAATACGATACTCTTTATTTACTATTATATTGCTGGAATTTTGGTACGCTTGCCTAAATCCCATCACCCGGCTCAAACAGGATTACCTCCCGTGGAGGATACATGTTATCCAATCCACATCCAGGACCTAATATGAACGGTTTGAAAAAAAAAATTAAGACCTAATATGAAGTATATAAATCCAATAATCTATCAAATTCAAAACTAACATTATTGTTGAATATCATTTCATTTCTACATAATCATATAGACCATAAAATTGCAAACCAAACAACCATCCAAATTTGTCTTTTTTTTTCTTGTTATTTACTAATTCAATATGTTGCACAAAGTGCATTTGGCAGCAGTTTTAAGACAGTGTGGTGGTAAATCCAAACCATTCATACAAAAAGAACACCAAAACTCATAATCGTTTTTATAGAAAATACATGCAAGAAGTATCATCCATATCCCACTTATAATTCCCTTCTTAGATCACCTTGTTGAAATCCTATCAAGAGGAACCTTCCAAGCGCAAACAATAACTTTGGATCGGAAGGCACAAATTTGTCCCAAAATTACTTAAAGATATTTATCTACAGCAACACAATCTTTTTTTAAGACAAAAATAGGCAGATTTTACAGAATAAGATCCAAAAACATCATAAGTCCGCTTTCAAGAATTTGACTGGTGTTCCAAATTAATGACAAAGAAGAAATCATTATTATTTTTCCCATTCAAAATATGCTTTACGCCATAGAGGTATTGAATGCCAACACCCTTCACCCATGTCACTGACAGCAACATCCTTATATGTGAATTGAGAAACAGGCTGTTGAATTTTCCTTCTAAAGATTGCTCCCCCACACAAACATCTTTAATTCCACAACCTTTTTTTCCCATTGCCGACCACTCTCTTTACCCCCTCTTTCTCAAACCAACCATCCTAAGTGTTCATGTAACTATTAAATAATTTTTACTATTCATTTATAGTTGTATATATAGTTAAGAGAGAGTTTGAAAATGACATGTTTATAATATTTAATGCTTTGTGCATAAATTAATGTTTAATTTTGTACAAACTTGGGGACTATATATATACATTTCCAGAAATTAATGTATCTACCATCTAATATTTCATGACCAAAAGTTTTGGGAGTATAGATAGGCAGCTAAGCTGTGAGTCCACCAATATATTATCCATAGCCTTTTGATTGTTGTTAGACAAAGCAGTACAATCATAGAGACATAATGGCCCTCCTCTGCCCCCACACCCATCAAACTCCACTCTTTTTTGTAAACTCCCTCACTAATTGGAATTACTATATAAATATATATGTCTGCACAATCATGTATGTGAACTAACCTTTCTTGTTGCACCTGCATTTGCCTATCTATATATATATATACTTACGTTTAATCACGATTCTTCATTTATATGACTTTTAAAATATTAATTAGTAAAGTCAACAAACTTACCATAAATTAAGGGTTGTGATTAACTGTTTGTGTAAAATTTTTTACACTGTCAGTGCACAATCCTTTTTCTCATATATATATATATATATAACATTTACCCACATATAATTAATTTAATAGCGTATGTTGCTGCTATATATACACTTTTTCATTAATTTTATGGATAATATGGTAGCTTTAATTAATTAATTTTGGGTTTTTGGTAGCAGTTAGTTTCTGATTACACAGATGATATTGATATTGATATTGAAACTACAGTGTTTGAGTAAGTATTAGCCAATGTCAGACTTTTCCTATTCAGTCATAATGGCAGATGCGTGTGTCTCTTTGTCTCATCCAACCCACGCGTGCGCCTCACTGATCCACTCAAACAGAGCCATATGCTATTGCTTGCAGTGTATTGTCATCAAAATTTTGTTCGATACATATATATTGGATTTGGATCAAATTAAATCTCTCCTCTTCATTCAGATCACATATATATTCAACATCAACAGATCATACAGAAATTGTTAGCTATATCATACAAGCCCCTGTCTCCCTTTAATTATTTTAAGTATATATATATATATATGAAAAGCAACAAAGGAATAAGGTTATAAGAAAGGAAAATGATAACGTTTTAGATACTTATTAAGGTAGTAAATATAGAAAATTTTTATTGAAGTGTATAAAATTTATTATTATAAACATAATTAATATTATGATTTCT
This sequence comes from Sesbania bispinosa, assembly GCA_026901365.1. NCBI lineage: Eukaryota > Viridiplantae > Streptophyta > Magnoliopsida > Fabales > Fabaceae > Sesbania > Sesbania bispinosa. The sequence goes on along the minus strand of QLOH01000702.1, from coordinate 371,903 downwards.
AATAAAAATATTCTATATATCCTGGCATATTATTAGCAGGATCTCACGGCTGAGGACATGTACACTTGTTAGCCGTACCTAATAAAAAAATGAAAACATTATATATGAGGTTAATTAAGTAGGAATTGTGACAAAGAAGAGATATTGGAATAGAAGTGACTTGCTTTTACTGTGCATGCATGCATGCCTGAGCCTGAATTTTGAATAATAATATTATATATATGATCAGTACAGCCATTTATTAATTGTTTGTTAGAAATTATTCAATGCTAGCTTTTGTTGCAGCTGCAGATTCGGGACAAATGCCAAAAGCCAACTTCGGTCATTGTGTTTGGAAGGTGAAGTACTGTCTTGGTCTTCCCACATTTTTTTATTGTCTCAGATTCAACTTCTTATACTTAATGTATTTAATTAATTGTATTAAATTATAAGGATTCGGGACCAAATTTCATTCTGCATGCTTTACGGTCAAAATAGCAAAAGTATTCAAGGTTTAGAAAGAGAAAGGTGAGGTCTATTGGTAGTTGGTACATGGAACATGTGCATTCCTGGTAATTCTAACCGCAAAGATTACTGTAATCAGAATTAATTATTTTAAAAAAATAAGGTTAAAATATGATTTTAATCCCTCTAAACCTAACTGAAATTGAGTTTAATCCTAGAGCGTGTTTAGTAAGATAATTTAGTCGGATAAAAGCTGAAATTAGTAGCTGAAATCATTTGGTTAATGTAGAGTGTGTTTGGTAAAATTACCTGAAAGTTGAAATGTCAGATGAAAATTGAGTTTTTTTTTAAAAAGATAGCTCAAGTAGCTTCTTAAGAAAAACTAATAGTTATTTAAAAAAGTTACCTTACCAAATATTGATGAAATAGTTCCAACTACTAGTTTCAATTTTATTTAGCTACTCAGCTTTTTTAGGTAGCTTATAGTTTTCTTATGAAGCTACTTATATTTTAAAAAAAACTTCCTTTTTCAGGTATTAGTTGAAAATTTATTACAAATTTATCCCTCAACTACCCTCACTCATCATTATTTAATAATTAATGATGTCTTTATATGTCTTTTTAACATTTTCAGCTAGTTTTACCATGCACTTTCAATCAAATTTGATAATTTTTTTAACTTTCATCTAGTTTTAATTTCAGTTAGTTTTATTAAACACTCTCCGAATAATTTAAACTGGTGTTTCCACTTACTGATTTTTGGAATCACCTCAAATTAAATTAATCATTATCTCCACTTTTTTGAGACTAAAAACACATCTAATTAATACAAAATATTGAGAACTAAAAACATATTTTTATAAGGATCCATTTGGGTGGTTTTAAATAAAGAGGTACTCAAATATTAAATTATGAGGATCGGGACCAAATTAACATTCTGTGTACACGTACACTCTCCGGCTTCTGTTGTAACTTGTAAAGCTTTGGACATAACCTATGACTTGGATGATTTTTTTAACCTTTTTAAGATGGACTCATGTTTGAATTATAAAATAAGATATTCACGTCACATTATTTCTGTTATCTGCAAATTAATTTCATATGATAATAGCTACTATAACATCAAGCACACCGTAATAAACTCGAGAAATAGCCAAAAACTTGAATCTTGGTTTATATGTACTTAACACATTCCTCATTATTTAAGACTATTAACTCTATATTTTTTCATAATTTTATTAATCTTGTATACATGATTAATCTTTTTTTAATATATAAAGTGGTCATGATTTTTAATTTTATGATTTAAAGAATTTTTCTAAAAATTAGTATAACATTAATTACATGAATATATTATATCTAAGTAAGAAATTTTTAATAAAAAAATGTTAATTTTTATCTTATATATCCAATTTTATATAGTGCATCATCACCATATATAGAATAATTAATATCTCATCTTATATAATATAATACCACTAAATATTGACATCTTATACAATCCATCCTATAATTAATATTATGATTTATCCTATTAATTATTCAACAAGACCTAATCCAAATACATGTTCACTAAATGAGAGGATTGAGTTTCTTAACTCGTGTCTAATTTTTTCTCTAATTGTGATTTTAATATTATTAATATATAATTTCAAATCCCTACTATATATTAACGTATTTCAAAACCATTTAAAAAACCAGCCTCTAACTTTGATTATTTTCAAGCAAAATAAATATATGTTGATTTCATCAACATTATATCCACCTGAGGCTAATGAGGTATTAGCTTCAACAACTCCTCGCTATCCTTTACTTGGGGCTAAGAAATTAGTGATAGAAATATTCTCCTCCGTTGAACCCCAATTAGAGTCTCCTACCTACCAATCAAAGGTTATCTTCTCTATTTGAGATCCCAAACACATGTGCTATTTGTTTGGTTTGAGAGTTTGGCAAAAGAGAATTAGGCCAGAGATATAAGGGTGAGAAATTCACACCCCCGTGTTTGATTATACATGAGAGAGAGTTTGTAGAGTCACCATTTATATGTCCTTATGTGCATATTTCTCCTTTGATGTACACTGTGTTTTATGAGAGAATTAGATTGGAATTCAACCTGGTTTTGGTTGAAGGTGGAATGAGAAGAGGATTAATAAAATAGGGTGGGCCCACAACTTTTTCAATCTCCCCCATATTTGGAGAAGAGAGAATGAGAGAGGAAGGGAGGAGGGGTGGCAAGGTACAAAACGACCCACAAAAGGGAGCACCCGGGAGGGGAGCAGAGCACAGAAAAGAAGGTGAGGGGGGGTCCTGGGCAGGAAAGAAAGCCAGGGCGCGCGGGCGAGGGCTGCGGCTAGTCCCAAACCAAAAAACCTCAAAATCGATCCCATTCTCATCACCAGGCTCGCGGGCTAGCGGTCTCAGTCTTTGTTCTCTAGCTCTTTTTTAAACCAAACAGAGGCGTAGAGAAAATGCAAAGAGATGAGGGTGGATCGAAATGACATATTTACCCTTATGAAATTATTGAATGGGACAAAAAGAAATACACAAAACTAAAAAGAACCCAAAGCATGAAAGTGTATTTGTCTTTTTAATTACTTACAAATCGCTCTTCTTTTTATTTTTCAACTATAACAAACATTATCAAAATTAACTTCTCTCTTTATCTCTTCATTTTTCTCTAATATCAAAAACCTCAAATCTATAATTTATTACCATCGCTCTTCCCTATTTCTTCATTTTAACCAAATAAAGAGGTAAATTAAAGTATATAAGGACCAGAAATTTTAATACAAAATAGGTAACAAAATAAGTTTTATGGGTTAAAATACAATTCAAATAAAACACTTATCTTGTTTTGGGATAAAATAATTTAAATTACTAGATTCATTTGTTAGAATGGTTAAAAAAAAGAATTTCAAATGAAAATAAGAAGAGTTTTTTGATAAATAAGAGTAATTTCAAAAGATAAATACATATTAATAGAGAGTTTCAAAATTTCTCTATTATACTTAATTTTTTAATTATTATTTACAAATCTTCCATATTTAAATCTATTTTTAATTATCACTTATTATTAATTTCTAATTTTTAAAATCTCCATCCAAAGATTAGTATATAATATTTAGACAATTCTGTCATACTAATTTATTTTACATCATTCACCAAAATAACTTACAAAATTTTCTGACACTTAAGGGGCTGTTCGGGGTGGTTGCGAGTTTTCAGTTTTTGGTTTTTAAAAATTTTCAATCAAGTTTTTACAACTCAAAACCAAAAAACTGAAAACCATTTTTGTGGTTTTCAAAATGTTTGTTTTGAAAACACAAAAAAATTTTCAGTTTTTGGTTTTAAGTTGTAAAAATTTCATTGAAAATTTTTAAAAACCAAAAACTGAAAACTCGCAACCACCCGAACGGCCCTAAAATGTTGTTGTGTAAACGTTTCGTTTTTTTAAATACTATAATAACATGTGTAAGTGTAGTAGTTTAAGTTAATATATAAATGCGTTTAAAATTTTTCATCAATTTATTAAAAGATTGTAATTTTTATAACAAGCATCATATTTGATTTAGCAATGAACTGTTTTCTTTAATAGTATATTGTCGAGAATCCCATCAAGTAATATACATTTCAAGATATCTTATAAAGAAAAAGCAAAAGAAGTAATGGACACCACTAATTTTGGGCAAATTAACTAGCAATAACTTGGTAATATATATAGTTTACCAACACAATTATGCACCGAGGCATCAGAAGCATTTACACATCAGCATTGATCACACCCAATTAAAATTGAAAACCATTTCTACGGAGAATTATTGAAAGAGGATAGTTGTGAAAGTGGGAAAACCTCATCTTTTGCTTTGGTGAGAAGAAAGAGAAGAAGAGAAGTCAGATCGAAGCATAAAAAAGTATTGTGATTATATGCTTCAACTTGTGTTACAACTTTGGGTGACCAACTTAGGACAAGGAGTAAATACTAAAACCAAAGATATGGAAAATGCCTATCTATGACTGAGAGGGATATAATTAGGTCATGTCTACTTCAATATTATCTCTAGCTATATATAGCAGCTATAGATGGAACTACTACAATTATTTCATGTAATGGAAAATTAATTAAATTAAATAATGCGAATAAATTCAGATGAAATATTTTACTGAAAAGACAAGACACAAAAGATCTTGACTGAGTATTGCATGCACTACTCTAATTAAGATCAATCAGATACATGTATTGAAAGTATAGTTAAGACAATTATATTATATATTCAGTACTGTTGGGGGGTTATATATCATCAGAAAGGGGCCAGTGTTTATTATGTAGGCCGGGAGACAGAATTATTCCAATGTTTTGTCTCAACTTCCGTATACTTTCACATTAATATTTTTTTTACGTTGATAAACAAAATTACATATATGAAAAACAAAATAGGAAAGTGTTGTGGTTCAGTTGGTAGCGCATGAGAGGAGGCCTTAATTATCACACTAAACACATATTAGGGAGGAGTGAGTGGTCTTAATTATGATTAAATCAGAATAGCATTATCCCTGATAATAGAAAACACATGTGATTAATAAAAATGAAAAACAAAGTTGTAACAACAATATAAAAGACAGTATAATCATGCAAAGAAAAACCTAACAAACATGGTAATAATGGGAATGCGTAATGAATTAACATAAAATAATTATATATGTGTCTTGTAAAGTACAAAATCAATAAAAATAATAACCCACGTATGAGTTTCTTCAATTTAGTAATGGGCCTTTACTTAACTCAAATATGTTTTATTAAATTAAAAAAATTTAAAAAATTTAAAAAATAAAAATTGATTGATTGAAATCAGTTTTACTTTTACACCATGGATATATATTGGACCAATCCGATTGATTTTTTATTCTAAGATCAATGAGTTTTTTTAAATTAAGTGATCAAATAAAATACTAATCCTTATTATTGACTCATGTTAACTATTTTTCAAGATTCTTTTAAAAAAAATCTCTTGATTGATTTCATTTTAATTGGTTGGATCAACGGATCCGAACCAATTTTGATAACTATGCTTCTACTTCAAAAGTTCCATTACCTTCACCATGCATAAAATTAAACTCCAAATTATTCTTTGCTCTCAAGAGAAGTCAAAAGGGAGTTAATTTAGTGTGTGCTTGGTTTATAATTGAGTTAAATTGATTCTAAATTTAATGGCTGAAAATAAATAAAGCACGTTTTATAAAAACTTGTTGGATAAAAGTCATTTCAAATCAATTCAATGGAATTGATTCTGCAGTATTAAAGAATTAAAACAAAGAGGGATCGGGGAATCATGTCTAGCTAAAAATCAAATATACCACACAAATTCAGATCTCTTCATATTAAAATTTTCAATCATGATGTCAATGTTAAAATTTTATGACTATCTCTCTTTATATGTGCTCACAAATTTTTTTTACTCTACTTTTTAATACCAAATGGCAAATGGAGATAAACACAAAATTTAAATATGATCGGTGAACATATATATAAGAAAATCCTAAATCGATACCAGGGTATATTAATGAGTATTCACTTCCCACTATTTATATTACAAATTGTAAATCCTCCCAGATTTAGTTAAAAATGCGTTCCGCTCCCAATTTAATTTGAAAGGAGTTGAAAATTTGGAATCTCATGGCCTATCTATCGTGTTTACCCATACCATATATGTATATATTTTCCCCAGCTCTTTTTCAAAATAATATTTGTAAGAAAATCACATATAAACCCTAATTAATATAAAGTTCTCCAACTTATCAAGCACAAAAAAAAATTAAAATTTGTAGTTTATGATTAACATAGAATTCGAAACACTTGAAATTATGATGTAGAAATAGGATGACAATGAATAGAATTAGTAGAGTATATAATGGATACCATTTAGATAGTAATAGAAAATAGAACTAGAATTGGTACGACCTATATTTGCATTAAAAAAAATAACTGTGTCAAAACCCAAATTAACTCAACTGTGTAACATTTTAATATTTATATTCATACCTAATGGGTTTTTATATATCTAAATTCTAAACTCAAATTCACTATCAACATTTTAGTTAAATGATATATTTTTTCTCTAGTTCCCTTTTCAAAAATAAGTAAAGTAAAATACTATTTTAATATACTAAGATTAACTATGAAAATCAACAAAACATAAAACATTGACTAAACATGTAAAATCTAATTCAATTTTTTTAAAAAATTATTTAAACATTGGCTAAGTTGGGTCTTTAGTATCCAAATTTGCATCAGTACCCACAAACTTTTGTGACTAATCACCCAAATTTGGATTCAAATCCACATCATGATAAAATCTCTATACTTACTATAAATATGTATTTTATAAAGATCCATTGGATCCGAATCCAAGTGTCATCCTACATTTTCTAAAAAAGTTGTCATCCTACATAAGAAAAAAAAATACCTTTGCAATATTATACAATTGGTTTAGTGGAAACAGAGATAATAATACATGCAAGATGAACAAGTTATTTACACAATTTATGAGGCAAAGACTATTTTGACACATTCTCCATTACTGATTTAGGTTATATTTGGTAATAATAGCTTATAAGTTAATTAAAATTTAAAAAAACTTGATAGCAAAATGTTAATTTTTAATTAAAAGCTTAAAGTTGATAAGCCAATTTAATAAATCAAAAGTGTTTAGTAAATTTAGTTTTTGAAGTAGCTAATAAATATAAAATGAAAATATATTTATATAATATTTTTTATATAAATTTTAATTTTATTTAATAGATAAAAATATATTTTGGGTATTTATAATTTTAGATTTTTTAAAAAAAATTATCTTAATTACACCTTTTTTAATTTTAATTATTTTATTTTATAGATTATTATAGCCTAAGACTATTTTTCATTTAAATTATTTAGTTTTTTTCATAAAGTGTGTTTAATTTGAAAATGGTTCAAGATATTTTTAAAAACAGAAAGAAATAAAAATGAGATTTTATTAAAATATCAAGGAAAAATGGAAATAAAATAATACATTATAAGTTATACACTAAAAAAAACTAAAAACTACTAAAATAAGTTCCTTTACCAAAAATACCTATAATTTGATCAAATGGCTTATATGTACTAATCAAATACGTTATGAACTAACATATTTGTTTTGATAAACACACCTAATCTTGTCAAGGCAGTTGGTCATCAAAAAACAAGTATCATATATACATATATACATATATAAGTTTATTTGGGATCAATAATAAAAAAGGTATGTGTAACATACTATATATCAAATAAAAATAATATATCAATAGTGTCATGTTTATGCTATAATGGCATCAAGTATAAAACAAATGCCAAAAAAACTATTTATTTTGGGTTCATATGTAGATGAGCCCAAACAATTAAGAAAGACTGACTACAAAAGAAGACCGGTAGGGATATATAGAACTAATCAAGAATCACAACTTCCATTTCAAATAAACAATACCACACACACACACACAGTAAGCAATAGTTCTTTGTTAACATTAATTTTGCATATGCATATGACAATTTTTTAAATAATTTGGGTTGCAAATGCTTCCGGAGGAATTACTTTAAGAGACCTATACGTGGCCTATTTACAAGCAGGAAATTATGGAGTAAACTCAAGAATCTTCAGTACTGACCCACATCTGATTATGAATCTAGACATAAATTAGTAATAATAAAAGAAATTATTACTAATATAAGAGGCTTTTAGCTGTAAAGTAATTTTTTTCTTCTCTGAAGAGGCCTAAAAAAGGCAAGGGGACAAAAAGAGGATTACATGGAAGGAGATAGTGCCAATATTTTAACTTGACATGTGTGGTCACACTCATTGTTGCATTCATGCAAGACAACCAATCAATTTGTCCACAGCCACATCTTTTAATTAATTTAAAAACAATAAACCCCAAAACTAATTAAAATTAATCTTCCAATGGCCTACATAAACATAAAGTTAGAATAAAAAAAGTGTGAATAGAATAGAATAGAAGGGATAGATTAGCTTATATCATCTCTTAACTGCGTAGAACATATATATATACCAAGGTAAGTAACCATGTTCAAACATGCCTTACAAAATTAAACCAAAGGAAAATTAATTCCAATAATTAATTAAGACAAGAAAACCCCTCTACCTAGCAACACCCCAAGCAGGCTAATTGCTAGATTGAAATATAAATAATTTGGGTTAGGAGAAAGTATAGGGTGAAGTGGGACAAGAATTGAAATTACAAAAGCCAAAATGATCATCACACTAACAAGTTGGCATGATATTAGCTAGCATATATAGCAAGGCATTGGTAAATATGATAAAATTAAACAAGGAGTTGACAGGTGAAGGGGAGAGTTTGAAAAGATTGACCTGCGTCTCCTCCATGCACCCTTTCATTTTACAGCAAAAAATTAAAAATTAAACTGATTAGATTCTCCTTGTCGCTTATCCTCATGATCTCCTATGAAACCGCACTTCAAATGGTGACCATTTGAAACGCCTAAAAAAAACCAACATAGACCAGAGAGCCAAAAACAGACAAAACAAAATAGCAGTGTAATGAGATGACTTAATGAACATCAACTGACAAAAATTTAAAATTAAAAAAAAAAAGAAAATTTTTATGCTCCATGATCCATCCATCCATCCATGTCTTTTCTCTCTTGTCCTTTCTCCATCAACACTAACAACCTCCTGCTCCATGTCCTTCTCCTCTCTTTTCCCCCATTTTCAACAACTTTTTAATTATATTAGCAATTTTATGTAGAAATTTGGAACAGCTACTAGCTACTACTAACTAGCTAGTAGTGTCATGCATACATAGATAGCTAGGCTAAGCTAAGCTAAAAGTCATGAGAGTGGTGGTACATTGTTGGGTCACATCCACCACCTTGTGACCCATGACGATTCTGGCTATTATGGCTGCTATCATCATCACCACCACCCATTGTACCTGAAGCACCAAGGTTAAGATACACCAACCTTGAATCCAAATTAAGATTACTAGCAATGTTGTTGTTCCCACTGCTACTACTGCTATGATCTTCACTCATAGGAGGGTACATAGCTGCTGATGAAGAAGCATTGTTATTGTGATTGTTGTTATTATTATTATTAGCATTGGCATTAGCATTGCTTTCTTCACGTGAGAGAACAAGTGCAGCTGATTGAACAAGCTCCAAACACAGCCTTAGCTTATTTGGTTCAATGTGAGTTAATCCAGGGACCGCACCTTTGAAGAGGAAATCAGAGGTTAGGGTTCTGAGAATATCCAAAGGAGTCACACCATCAACCGTTCTCACATTCGGATCCGCATGGTGGTCGAGCAAAACCGCCACCATCTCCGGCGAGACCATCTCGGCGGCGAGATGAAGCGGCGTCTTTCCGGCAGGTCCTGCCGGGAAATTAACATCAGCTGCACCGAGTTCCAACAAGGCTTTCACAACTTCTCTGCTGCAATTCTCAACGGCGTAGTGTAAGGCCAATGCTTCGTCGAGGTTAAGGCCTTCTCCCATTACCATCAGTTTGACGAGTTCCACATCGGAGGAGTCAAGAGCGCGCCTCATTCGCCGGATTTTTGGTCCTCGAGGTCGGCGGCTGCGACGCCGAGGTCGTGGTGGTGGTGGTGATGATGGTGGTGGTGGTGGAGTGGCATTAAGGAGCGGCGTGCTAAGGAAGATTTGAGACGGAGCTCTTCGATCTTTGCGACTACGTCGATTGGGAGGTGTTTGGCTAGGACTTCAGGGGTAAACCTGACTTGGCAACAAGGTGGGAACATGTGGTCCATAGTTGGTGCATTTCTTGCTTTCTTGATGCTATTAGTACTTTCATCACATCGTCTATTGACGCTTTCTCCACCATGCTCGCCAATTGCTTCTGTATATATACATCAATTAACCCCAAATTACAAGAGGAATGAAATGAATCAACTAGGAAATGAATGATGTTATTTTATACAATAACTAATTATGTTTAGTTGAGTGTTGAAACATGATAAACTCGTTTGTGACCCTATAAATAGTTGTACAGAGAGTTTAAACTTGAGTTTGAATTTGTTCAACTTCAACGCTAAACCAAATATGGCATAAATTAATTCCATGAAATTAATTTTGAATGTTTGTAACTGAAAACCATATAACAGGCTTTTGAGGAGTTTGGGGGAAATTGTGGTATTTTCCATGTATGGGAAGTGGAGTGGGAGAATTTTGGTTAAAGGTGAAATTTGTGCAAAGGGAGGAGAAGTATATATGGACAATGGATGGGATGTTTTTGCTAAAAATTATGCGTTTGAGCAAAGAGGACTACTGCTGCGCTTTCTTTTGTTTTGGTTTGTTTTTGTTTTCGAGGCTGAGCCTAAATGAGGAAAGTGAATGTTTGGGAAAGATTTTCGTGTGCTTGCTGTGTGGAAGACAAGATTGGATATTTATCAATCTTAATTTAGAAAACCTTTGGTATGGGTAGAGGTACACCAATTTGAGAAACTCTATCTATGTGTCTCTAAAATATGGGACATGAAATCAAGGGACGTCAACCATGAACGAACTTGTATATAAATAACAAAAATAAATATTGATAGCCTCACCTCAAGCCTATAACCGAAAGTGAAGAAAACAGGTTTAAGAGGAATTCTCTGGAAAGGTAGAAAGTCAAAGAGGATTAATTGTTGAGAAGAGAAGGAATTAATTTCATTGCAGAGAGAAGAATGAGGAGGAGAAATTCATCAACTAACTGCTCCTATGTCCTCATGCGATTGACTGACTCAAAGCACAAATTAGATGGTAGTAACTCAAAATCTCACTCACTCACTCACTCCATCAATCATAACATTATAAAAATATTACCCAAACGGAAGGGAAGAAAATTATAAAAATAAAATTTAAATTTGAATATAAAATAAAATACCCGTTCCCACATTCCAAAAACCACACCCACACTCTCTCTCTTGCTCCTCTCCGGTTGCAGTAATTGTCCAAATTCCCAAGACCCCAGAAAACATAAGACTGGTGACACAAATCAGAGAGACACAACAGAAACAGAAGGCACACAGACAGAGAGTGAGAGAGAGAGAAGAATTAGTAACAAACTTGAGTGAGCAATGCCAGCTGTTCAACGCCAAAGTATCTAGCGGCAGCGAGGGTGTCAAGGGCAAGATCAACGGCTGAGGTGCAATGCGTGTGCCAGCATCCTCTCTCACCACAATTAGGCCTTGGCTCATGCTTCTGAGGGACAATAGAGACTTGTCCACTGTAGAGAAACTGCAGGAGGAGCAAGAACACCTCGTACCCAACCGAGTTCACCGGTATCACGCCGGGCCTGGCTGTCCCAGGCCCGGCCCGAGAGTTCCCTCCTGTCGGGTCGAGCCCAGAAGGCGGGTCAGGCCCACAGAAAAATTTCCGGAAGAAGAGGCTCCTGGCTGCTAAGATGCAGCGATGAGCGTGGACCAAACGACCCTCGACTTGGAAGGTGACGTCACTGAAGGCTTGGCCATTGATGAGAAGGTTGAGGTAGTCAAGGGAGAGAGATCTTAGAGAGTCTTCCAGGGACATGGTGATGGTGGTGCTACTACTGTTACTGTGTTATCTCACTGACTCAAGAGTACTAGTCTCAAACAGTTTTAGGTTGGTCCCTATAACTATGGCTCTATGATAATAACTCCTAAAAGAGAGAGAAAGAGATTAAGAGAAGAAGGAGGAGGAGTGATTGGAATGAAATAGTGAGAGGAGTGAAGAAGAGGTTGGGTTCATTTGTTTTGATGTTTGTGTTGTTTTCGTTGTTGGTGATGATGGCACTGTAATTGTTTTTATGGGATTCTCTATGGGGGTTGTGGCTGTGGAGATGGGAACGCTGTTTTTCTTTTTTTTTTTTTTTTTTTTAATTTCTGTGTGTAGTGTGTTTATTGATAGATATTTCTTTCTAGAGAGAGAATGAAAGAGAGAGCGCAATTTGGGTGGCTATTCTGGGCGGCTGGGGTTTTAAAAAAGGACTTCTAAAATTTAAAATATAAAAATCTCTCTTCCTCTGTTTTTCTTTCTTACCTTTTTTCTTTTTTCTAGAAATTGTATTTGTATGAGACAATAAATTAATATAATACTTTTTTTCTATATTTCTTCGTTAAATCACCTATCACGTTTCACGTTTTCTCTCTTTTTTCTCTTTCTTTCTTTATTTTCTTTAGTTGCATGGTTGTATGAATGTCATTTCTCTTTATATATCATGATGCACAAAAAATAAAAAGAAAATTAGAGAAATGTGATAAAAAGAAATAAAAAAAATTAGATGAATTAATAATATTTTTATTTGTATAATAATATTTTTTCATTTTCTAATATGTGTGATCATGTATTTAATAGAAAGATGATGATTTATGTATAATTCCCCTTAGATAGAGGTATGGATTCAATTCAAATATTGTGTATGAAAAAAAAATTACTAAATGAGTTCTTTTCATTATAATATGTATAATTTTGTTTCAGATAAATTTGTTTACAATAAAAAATATATTAAACGTATACGTATAGATACAAAGAAATGTATAGATTGATCGGGTTAAGCATATATAGCGGTCAGAATTGAAAAGGAGAGGGATAAAGAATTAGTTTGGACCTTTTTGTATATATTCTTACTGCCTAATAATATATGCAATTGTATTGTAATCTTAATCTTAATACAGACAATCTTTACATTATATATACGAAGGTTGTCTATATTGTCGACGCCACGAGTGTAACAGTATTAGCTACCAACAACAACAATAATGGGTTTTCTTCTGTTTTTCTTATATTATGTATAATTTTATAAATTTTGTATTAACCACATATATCTCATCTATATATTCATATTATAATGAGCAATCTTGTGTGATATAGATGGAGGAAAAGAGAAAGAAAAAGAAAAAAAAAAAGAAAAAGTAAATATGTGAAAAGTGATTTGATCAAACACTATAGTCCGTTTGGTTTACAGTTGAGTAGAATTGATTCTAGAAATGAATAGTTGAAATGAATTATGCACGCTTTACGAAGTACATTAGACGGAAATGATTAAAATCACTTTTCAAAACAACGGTTTTGTTCTATCACAATTTAAACAAACAAGCTAATATGATGTGCAGGGGAGAGGTGAGACAGTGAAATAGGAAAGAATCAATATTATTATAATATTATTTATAATTTTAATTAAAGAAGTGAATGAATGAAAGACTATTTCTAACATAAAGTAAGCACATATTGTTATTACTTTAATCTATATTATGCCACATTTTCAATCTGCAAATTTAATTTCTTTCAACTAAAGTACAATGCCATTCACGATGTACCTTTATGACCAAAGAAACGGGAAAATTAATTAATATCACATCATTTTTTCCCCACTTTTGGCAATTTTGAAATTAAAATAGCATCTGACATCAATATATTAATTTTTATCACAATCTTATGTTATGTATCCTTTAATAGAGTCTCTATGTTAAAGACTATGAGTGTGTTTGGTAAAAATAGTTGATAAAACTAGTTAGTAACTGATAAACTAGTTAGTAACTGGAAAACTAGCTGATAAACTAACTAATACGTACTTAAAAAGCTTTCTTTTAGCTGATAGCTAGCTCTGAGCTTATAAGCTAGCTTATTGAATTAAAAGTGTTTAACAAAACTAGGTGATGATAATAAAGGTATAATAACATAAAAGACGTAAAAAAAGTAAATAAAAGATTATATTAAAATATAAGGGATAAAAATGGAAAAATAAATAAATAAGCTAGAAGCTAGAAGCTAAAAGCTCCTAAAATAAGCCAGTATAGTTTGTCTTATCAAACACTTTTATATGTTGGTCAAATCAGCTTATAAGCTAGTCAAATAAGCTAATAGCTAGTTTAGTGACATTACAAAACACACTGTGTATAGAGTAATGATTTTAAAAGTCAAATTTCTAACATTAATTATATCTAAAATTCATTTATAATTAAAGTTTTTTTATTGTAACTAACCATTATTGGGTATTAATCTTTTTTTAAATTTAAAACTTTTTTAAAATGAGAGACTTGTCATATAAGGAAAAATGATAAGTAATAGTAAACATTAATTAAAAAATCAACACTTAAGAATGTGATTATATGCATATAAATGTATAATAAATTAATAATATTTTCGATCAATGATTATAACTTTTCAATTTAACTAAACTTAAATAAAATAAAATTCCACTTTAAAAAGGTCAAACATTTTCATTTTTTGGTGCAAAAATCCTTTTTCATTTTAATATAAAGATTTTCACAAGATTTATCATATGATACAATTTTACAAAAAAATTATATATATTATATAAAAAAAATTGGTGCTATTTTCTTTTCGGCAACATTTTATTATATACTTCGCAACTTTGTTATGATTAATTATAAAACATTTATAGGATATGATGTCGCATATAAGTGGCTGAAGAATTTGAAATAAAAAATGTAATCAGACTATTATTAACAATAAAAAATTTGGAAGGCTTGTTGTATAATTTTAGGCCATGAATTTAATTATTGAGATTTATCTTATCTATCATCTTCATTTATATAGAACCTAAACATACAGGCACGTCAGTGACAGCTTATCATTAGTACAAATAAACAACTAGTTTGTTATTGATGCTTTTTTTTAAAAAAAAAAAATAAAACACACAGGGGACTATGCTCTTTTTCTTTGTTCGATATTCGATCCACACTTGTTCACACTTCACAGAGACACTGAACGAAATAGTCAATTTTTTAATGTACCAACAGAATTAAAAAATATAGTTGTATACTATACTCTAAGGAGGAGGAAAGAGATTATTAAAAAGGAGGGAGAGATGAATGTAATGTATTGGGTAGTTAATAGAGATATAGAAATTAAAATTAAGTGGAAAATGAGATATTAGAAAAAGTTTAATAGATATAAATTGTTTGTGTAAAAATGTTTTATTTTATACTGTCATTTATATATTTCATATCATTTAACGCGATATCACATCTCATGTGTTATTAAACTTAATAAATAACTAGTGTGTCAGCCCGAGCAATGCAAATTTATTCATTCTAATAAAAATTTAATATAAATAAATTTTAATATTTAAAATTATTTAATATATTAATATAATTATGGTAAAATTTTAATTTATAATAATAATATCAATAATTATTTATTATTTATTAAATAAAATCAAAACAATTAGAAAAAATAAGATTGTCCTACATGTAAATCTCACTTTAAGTTGAATAAAATTTATAAAAAATTTAAATTTGAAATTTGTTTTTATATTAATATAATTATATATAAAGGTTAACATATAATTCATAATAATTACACCAGTTTATTGTTTATTGTTTTTTATTTTTTTATTTATTAGATATGTTAAATAAATTTGTAAAACAATTAGAAAAAAAATAAGCTTGTCTTGTAATAAGATTGCCAATGGTTTCAAATAAGAACAACAATGATGATCTGCAGTATTAAAAATTATTCAGATAAATTAGAAAATGAAAGATAAATACCAAACATAAAAAAGACCTACTCTATAAACATCAAAACTAAACACTCGCATAAGATGACCATTTTCAAAGAGAAGGAGGAGGAGAGTATTTTTTTTATTTATGTAGTATATCTATACACTATTATCATAATAAGATTTTTACTACTTTACAAGAAACTATACAAGTTCCAAATTAAGAACAATAATTATGACCTGTAATATTAAAATAACACATATAGCTCAGAAAATGAATAGGATAAATTTCAAACATAAAAAAAAAGAACAATCTCAATCTCGTAAAATTAAAAACCAAAAACATTATCAAACACTTGAAGAAGACAGTAAACTTTCAGAGACGAATAGGATGAGGGTGTTTTTATTTGAGTAAATATACAAACTATTGCCATAATATAGAGTGAGAAATCAAACCAACGTGGATTTGAGAATTATGAGAAAATGAGTAATCAAATCAATTTTTTATTAATTATAAGCACCCTACATAAAATATTTTATTATTAACTATTAATTCAGTCCCCCAAATATTTTATATTATTTAGTATTACCTCTTTATGATTATTTCACAGATTATCTTTACATTTTTTAAATAGAATTAAGTATTAACTTTTCCATATTTTCTTTTTTATATTATTTTTCTATCAATTTATTTTTCTTTATTTAGAGATGATAAGATGACATTCAAAATTAAAGAATAGATTCAGTGAGAAAAATATAAGTTTATAAAGAGATTGTGAGAGATTAATTACAAATATTTAATAATTTGTACAAATTCTATTTGATTCTTTGAAGTAGAAATTGGTAGAGAATACGAAGTGAGAAATTAAAGAAACGTGAATTTGAGGACTATGAGAGAAAGTAATAAAGGAAAGAAAGAAAATTTCTCAAAGATTATGAGAAATAAATTACAAATTTATTACAATTTCTATTTGATTCAGGGAAATAGAAATAAGTGGAGAATTATAAAAACGAGAAATCATATAGGAAACTTTTTAGAAAAGATTGTGTATTTCGTTTATATGAGAGGAACAGTATTCATAAGAAAGGAGGTTTTACATGTGCCGTAAAGTTTTCTATTATAGGAAATAAATGATGACAGATTAATGGCAGGGAGGTGTGGAGAGAGAGTCACCGGACCGGACCGGCCGGTTTAACCGGTCTGACTGGGAATCGGTCCGGTGACCGGTCCATATCAAGCTAAAAACTGGCTGGTTCCAGAACGGTGGGAACCGGCCAAGAACCAGTGAAAACCGGTAAAAATCAGTGTCATAAAATCGGTTGAACCGGTCAATTTTTAAATTTTCAATTTTTTACTTTTTTTATTTAATCTAAAATATTTTTGTGATAAATAAAAAAAGTTTAAGGATTAAACACAAATATTTTTATTTAGTCAATTACTATTCATTTTTTATCTTATAATATATATAATAAGGTCCTTTATATATTTATAATCTTATATATCTTGATTTCTTTATACTTTTAAGCTATTTTATTACTTAAAATATTATATAATATTAAAAAATATATTTGATTATTATCAGTTTAACCACGGTTCGACCACGGTTAAACCATTGAATCGTGAACCGGTGCCTTTACCGGTTCAATCATCGGTCCGGTTTTAAAAATATTACAAAATATAATATAGAGAGTTTATGTGTATTCCATCCTGGAAAACAAACAAAATTTATTTTCTTTAATTACTAAAAATAAAAAACAATACTAATTAATGATACATTTGGACTTTTTTGTCTATAAATTTGATATTGGAAGTCATTGTATGTATTTACATTATTGGTATAAATTAAACCTATAAAATTAAAAAACATATATTTTTATTAAATGGTTATTTAAAAATTATTCAAACAATAATTAATTAATAAATACAATTATTTAATTGTGAAAGAAAACTCACCTAAGTAGGGGAGGGACCTAATATATAAAAACCCTAGTTTTGACCACTTTACCATGTAGGATTGATTATATGAGTGAATTGGATGTTTATTTCGTACTTCACACGACAAATCTTATAAAAATGTGTCACATCAGTTTTTGTTAATAGTGTCTCTAACTCACCATTTTAATCTTTTAGGGACCTAACTGGTGATTGGAATATTTGATCGACTAATGAAGAGCAATTGAGGGACTAACATGGTGACCATATTAAATTTTCAGGGACCTAATTAGTGATTGAAATCTTTGAGTGATCTAACTAGCGACACATATATCTTTCATTGAACTAACTAAGGCTTTACTCTTTTCCTTATTATACGAGTTGAAGAACTTTATCCTATAATTGTCAATTTCATAAATGCATACATGATCTTATTTCAGAGAGAGGAGAAAAAACTTCCTAAATCAAACGAAAAAAAGGTTAAAAACGAGCCAGACTCAAGAGTTATAATTCAAAGAGTATTGTTAGTTGTATGATAATGTATATAACATTTTTTACAACATCACTTTGTCTTTCTATCTTTCTCTATCATATCATTCATTTTATCTCACATTTCTCTCTCTTTTTTCCTACCTCTCTCCTAATTGTTAAAAACATTTTACACTTTGTTTTATGATTATTTTCTCTAATTCAAATTATCAAAATTATCTTTAAATTACTATTATTTTGGATTTAAATTTTAAGAATTCAAACTAAGTCGTCCATAAAACCAACATTTTACATAAGCAACATCCACAAATGGCTAAAGCGCGCCAAACTTGACCAAATGGCCAAGAGTCTCATAAAATTAAGTAAACTAAACTTAGTGACAATAAAATAAACTAAAATGGTTGTCTCTTGGTCAACCGAGTTTCCCAAGCCATGATTCATACTAAACATCCTGCATAACTAAAAATAGTAGTAATCGTGTGATGAGGCTAATGTCCCAATGAGTATAATAAAGCATACATGTGTAGATAAACATACAAATGGCATGCAACGACCATGACACAAATTCAAAATCAATAAACATGATAATCATAATAATAACAAGAAACAAGACATAGAACATGAATCATCTCACTTGACATGAGGAAGGACTTAAGCTTAATTAGAGTCACGACAAGGAGCGTCTCCTTGCGGTCATATAGACCTCTCCATTTAACCCATGATCTCTTATTATTAAACAACATGACATGAGGTTATTTTTATCTTTGACATGATGGTCCAAATTAGTGAGGCTGAAGTCGAACCTGAATGTGTGTTATCAATGACATGAAGCAAAGAAATACATCATTGGAATTCTTAATTAAAATCTTTGTATGAAGTTTGAATAACAGTTTTGAACATGTATCATAACATAAAGTCATACCATCACATCATACTAGATTCAAAATCATACACACTTGACATCCCAACAACAAAACCCTAAGGTTTTGCATCCAAATAACATGACAATTTACCATTTCTACATCAAAAGCATGGTCAATAACATTCATCAATTAAGAAAAAGGCTAAAGAAATAGTGATCCTTGAAGGGAATTTAGTGTGTGAATTACACTCACCTCTAGGGGTGTAATCGGTTCAGGTTGGGTTCTATGTGTTTTGATGTCAAAACCAGTTAAATACCATTGATTTGGGTTAGGTTAGGTTCCTTATTTTTTGACACGCGACCCGAACAGAAACCAACCAGACCAGTAACGGGTTGGTTCGGGTTGGGTCACAGGGTCATAAATAAAAAAAATGAAACATTGGGAATCATGAAAAATGAAAAGGCACTCGTGCGTGAAGACAAAGAGCCACAAACTCAGCAACCTGAAAGCAAAAAAATAGTTTCAACTGATAGGTCTTAGGGTCTTGATTTGAAGTAAGACAAGGTGATGGCGGCACCAGCGGCCAGCAGAGGCACAACTTCCATTGTGAGCCCAGCAACGCGAACAAAACAAGGACAATAGTGATTGAGTGATACATGAGTCATGCATGCGACCAAGGATCTCTTGATGGCGGGGCTGGTTGCGGACAATGAAGGCTAATTGCGACGTAGCAGAACAGGCACAGTAACAATCAAGCGGTGCACGATGCTGCGCGAAAAGGGGAGAGGTGATATGGTTTGATGGTGGGGTGGGAATTGAATCGATGTTGTCCTTGCTACAACACGAGGCACGATTTCACAGGGGGAACAGGGGGACAAACAACTGCAAGTGTGGAATTTCTTGTAGAGCCGCAATTTCACAGTGGCTTCGACGGCGTCGGCGGAGAAGGAGTGCTTTGAGGGAAGTGAAAACGAGAAGAATAAAAGATTGAGACTCTGTGTGCGCAAATTAAGGTTATTTCATGTTTGAGTTATGTCAGTTTGGTTTGGGTAGCTCGGTTCAAAAAATGTGTAACCCGAGACCTAAACTGAGTAGGACCGATTTCAGAGAAATAAACCTGACCCGACCATAACAATCCAACTCATAATTTTGTAATCAGTTCGGGTTAGGGTGATCGAGTTCACGGGTTAACCCATACCCGCTTACACCCCTCCTCACCTCTAAAGTGACTCCACAACGCTTTCACGGTGCGCAGAGCTTTCACTTTACGTCCTTCCTATAAGAGAATCAACGAATCAAGATTCCCTCTTCTCCTTCTCTCTAGTTCGGCAAAGGGTTGAGTGTAATATGAGGGTTTAGGTCAAAACGCATTTAAAAGATCCTAGGGTTAGATATAAAATTTTTAAAAATAGATCACGCTGATTTACACTCAAGGGACACCATTCTCACTTGAGCGAAAATTAGGCAGCATGTCTGCTTGAAATTCGTTCGAGCGAATTTTCCTTCGCTTGAGTGAATTTCTCAAATCTTTTTTTTCCCAAATTGTCTAAAAAATTTTCTCAAGCGAGAAATTCTTCGCATGAGCGAAAATAAGGCAGATTTAACTCTTTTTTAAGGCTTTCCATCCCTTCTTGCATATTCGTATTTTAAATGAAAAGCTTCTTTATTGCTTTAGTGCCCATTTGGTTTACAGTTAGGAAGATTTGATTTTGATAGATTTATATATAGGATGAATGACAAAGATAAAATGATGCACAATTTACAGAGCAGATTGGATGAAAGTAATTTAAAATAATTTTTTGCAAAATTGATTCTTAGTGTTCTTAACTTCTAACCAAACATGCACTTATTAATTATGAAATTGTAAAATTTAGGATGTTATATAACTCCCTACCTTTAAACATTACATTAGTCCTTCCTAACCAAATGTACCATATAAAAGCTAATTAACCATATGACTGTACATATATCCATGCACTTTCTTCTAGTTATCAAGTCATAATGTAAGTTAGTGAAAGTTTGCGATAAAAGGAGGCTCCAAGTATATACTGAAATAGAAATTTTCTAATACCCATAGAAGGATTATCTAATATATAAACTCCAAAATTATAGGTTAGCGAAAGTCTAGGCAAGAAGTTCGTACTTATTAATTTTCTTGTATATGTGTAAGTCAATTTTTTTAGTTTTTTAAAATTAAAAGAAATATTATATAGCAACTAATATATCAAGTTTGTTAATTGTTAAGCATGTGGAGGGTTGAGTCCTTATCTTTTGCTGATAGAATAACTCTTGCACAGACTGTTATGGCCGCTCTCCTAACTATACCATGCAGTCTACATTGCTTCCTAAGAGTGTATGTAGGAAAATTGAGCAGTATTGTCGCTCTTTTGTTTGGGGTGATCTTCCTACGAATAAAAAATGGCATTCTGTTTCTTGGGATGAATTCACCCTTTGTAACATCCCGGAAACTGGAACCTAGAAAACCTAAGAGAATCCTTAGGTGGTGAACTTAGCCCAGAGAGGGAAGTTAGACGTAGGGTAAGAATTCGGAGGTTAAGGGTGATTTCAGACAAGAAATTAGGGAATCCATTAGGAATTATGAGTTTTAAAAGAGTTTAGAAAAGGAAACAGGAATTAAGCTAATTGACTGTGTAGGACCTAGAAGGAACCACACCATGTATCAGAGAGAAGTATAAATGTTTAAGAATGAGAAAATTAGTTTGGTTAAAGAAGAATTAAGTTGAAAGTAAGGATTATGAGAAAAAGTTAGGGAGAAGAGCTACACCCGAGATCTTAGCCATTAAATATGGAAGAATGAGCCTCGTAGTCAAGGGAATAGATTTATCAAGGATTAGAGTGGTGGAGATTTGGATGAGAAGAACTAAGTTAGAAGAAGTTTTGAAGGATAGAAAGTAGGTTTGAGAAGGAGAGAATTGAATTGGAACCAAGAGGGGCACAAACTGAGGTTACTGCTTAATTTTGGGAATTAGGCCTAATGACCTTGGTGTACTAATTCGCAAATATCTAGAGTTGTAGATGTCCGATTGAGGTGATTTCACTCTCATTAAAAAGCTTATTCCGGGGCTTCAGTTTGATAGGTTATATGATAGGGTTTGGATGAAAACTGCACCTTCAAACAGACTCATTTTCGCTCAAGCGCAGCCTGAGCAAGGATATCAGCAAGAAGGGAAAATTACAATCTGGTTTTCTCGCTCGAGCTGAGCTCGAGCGCAGCCTGAGCACGGAAAACAGAGAGCAATTTGAGAATTCAGCTCGAGCTGAGTTCAAGCGCAGCCTAAGCGAGAACTTGCGCTTGAGCTGCGGTCAAGCGAGGCTTGAGCACAGGCCCGATTTCTGCACTTTAAAAACATAAGTTACGATTTCTTTGTTGAATTCTTTCTGTTTCTTCTTCATTTTAGAGAGAGAAAGAGCGGTTTCTAGAGAGAGGAACGCCTTGGGAACTTGGAGGAAGAGGATTAAAGCTAAGGCTCTCCAACCCTAGTCCTCCCCAACCTTCTTCCCTTCTCTTAGGGCTTCTATTGAGGTGGGTGTGACTCTCACTTGTTTGTCTTGATTGTTCTCACAGCATGTTCCCCATTCTTTTTCCCTTTCTTCCATGGAATAATGATGTATGTATGAGATAAGTTTATGAATTATGAATGTATTGATGATTGGATGTCTAGAATTGCAAAACCATAGGGTAGATGATTTGAGTGATTATGTGTTATGAACCTTGAACATGTTATTTATGAAATCACGGGCCTTTGGCCATCACAGTCATGGATTATGAGTTGAGATAATGATGATGTATTATGAACCTTGAATATTTTATTATGAAATCATGGGCCTTTGGCCATCACAGTCATGAATTATGAATTAAGATATCACAGGGCTTATAGCCATCACAGAGCCTCCGGGCTATCACAGGGTCATTGACCGTCACAGGCCTTCGGGCAATCATGTTTAAGAAAGACGAGGTGATCTCATCTAACCCTCGGCCAAGGGGAAGATGGGGGATCCTCAATTATTAAAAATAATCAAGTAATGTGTCATTCATGTTCAAATAAGACTTAATCTCAGGTTTTCCTGGACGACAATCCTTGGATTCTCAGGCCGAGCGCTCATCACAGTCACGTTACAGTGTAAAGACCTCGGGTGTCGGGTAACAACACCTCACAGTCATGCATTGCATCATAAACATTATTTCAATGATGATATATTATGTGTAATTCATTTATTCATGATGCTTTAGATAGATTTGTGTAATTGTGATGATTCTTGATTGTTTTCCCCACACCGCACACACTTGTTACGCTCACTGGGACGTAGTCTCATCCCACGATATGGGAATTATATTTCAGTTGTGCAGGATGAGTTTCAGGATCAGGACGAGAAGTAGAGGATACATGAAGTACCATAGATTAGACCTTTATTTCTTATTATCGTTATTGATTTGCTTAGGACTACCGTAGTCTTTTGTTTCGTTGTTTCCTAGGAAATTACTATGTTAATTTTGATGCATTGTATTGGAGCCTTGACGACAACTTTGTTGGATTTTCTATGTTTTAACTATGTAAAGTAGAGCTTTGGTAATGGTTGGATTACACGAGCGATTATGTTTTATTTTGATACGCGAAATTGACGAATTAATTTTATGAATTTGGAAATAGTGCTCCCAACAGGCATTATTTCTGAATTTAGAAATTAGGACGTTACACCCTTCCTAAATGCTCAAGTGGGTGGGGTTTTAAGGATCTATATAGTTTCAATAAGGCTATGTTAATGAAACTTAATTGGGGCCTTATTAATAACCCAAATGCTCTATGGGTTCAAGTCTTAAGAGGGAAGTATGGTTGTGGGAATGATTATATGCCTATTATCTCTGCTCGAGTAAAGTCTTCAAATGTTTGGAAAGGAATTGTTGCTACTTGGAATCAATTTACTTCAGGGCTTAGGTGGACAGTAGGAAATGGTCAAAGTGTATCTTTTTGGTTTGATAGGTGGCTGCCTTCTAATATTATCCTGAGTAATGTGATCAATAGAAATATTCCGTTGCATTTGGTAAATTTACCTGTATCTGCATTTTCAGGTGAAGACCACTCTTGGGACTTGCAATCTATTAAGGGTATTCTGGATTTTGAATATCAGGAAGAAATTTATGGCTTGCCTCCTCCTTCTCGGTCATTACATGGTGATAGGCTAACGTGGAGGTTCTCTAGTAATGGTTTGTTCTCAACAAAGTCAGCCTATGACTTGATTATGGAAAATAATGAAGACATAAACTCTGGGTTTTGGAAGCATTTCTGGAAACTTAAAATGCCTTATCGCATTAAAAGTTTCATTTGGTTGGTGATGAAAGGTGGTCTCAAGACTAATGTAAAAGAGTCAGCTGCAGAATAGCAAATTATGATATCTGTCCTGTTTGTAAATCTACTACTGAAACTGAGCTTCATATTCTTCGTGATTGCTCCTTTGCGAGTGAAATGTGGGGTAAGATTTGCAATGATTTCCCTCTAAATTGGTCTCAATATGATTTAACCCATTGGATGGAATCTAATTTAATTCATAGTTCGGGTGAGGTGGTCTCTCACTTTTGCTGTTACTATCTGGTTGTTTTGGAAAGCTCGAAATGAGCTATTGTTCACAAATATTATCCCTCAGTCTAATGATTTTTCTGTTCAGGATTAATACTCATGTTAATGAGTTCCGGAGTTGCTTTATTCCTGCTGGGCAGAATTCAGATTTGAGGCCGACTGAAGTCTTGGTTGGTTGGACTCCTCCTGCTGCTGCCTCATCTTGTAAGATAAATACAGATGGGTCTATGAGGAATAATGGCAAAAATGTTGCTTGTGGGGGTGTAATTCAGGACTACTTGAGCAGGTGAATTGTTGGTTTCTCTCAAAATTTAGGCCCATCTTCTGTTTTGATGGCTGAGTTGCGTGGTATTTTATGTTGGTCTTTTTGTAGCTTGGAACCATGGTTTTAAGTCTATTTTGGTTGAGTGTGATTTCAGGATGTTGTGCATCTTATTAAGGAGCATGTTGGCCCTTCCCACCCCTATCATTTCTTGATTATCCAGATCAGAGAACTTATAAATAGAGAGTGGTCAGTGTCTATCTCTCATACTTGGCGCGGAGCAAATTCTGTGGCAGATTAATGGCTGGCTATGGTCACTGTATTTCCTTTGATATCCATTTGTTTTCTTCTCCGCCTGAGTTTACTTTGTTATCTTCATTTTTGGATTCCGCTGGCTGTGTGAAGCCAAGACTCATCTCTATGTAATCCTTTGGCTTTTAGCCTCCTTTTATCCAAAAAATATATATAAATTTAATTACAAGTAAAATCTTATTAATGTGTTATAACAATTGTTTACCAAAAAGTAATATAAAAATATTTAGTAAAGCATTTTAATGATATTTATGATTAGGGAAATAATAAAAAAAATTAAAAAGTGAAACGTTAAGGGTGATAGAACTGACAAGATGGGTCAATCCATAAAAGGCCGTAAAAAAATGTAAGGATCAAATTTTTAATTATTTTATAAGTCTCTATTTTTGTAATCTGGCATGATAAAGTTTATTACTTACAAAATTCGGCAAAACCCGCAAACCTCGCAAAAAAAAAAAGTCCAAAAAAATGTAGGGCTTGAGAATTTATTTTAAAACTTTGAAGAACTCTTAGCTTTTTAGTCTGATCTGCAAAAGTCATCTACCCGCACCGGGTCAGGTCAGGTGGCCCAGATTGACAACCCTAAAGTGTCATTGATTTCACACACTTATAAAAAAATGAGTGATGATTTTTCACTCCTTTTTTATCTTTCTTTTCCTTTCGTATCACATTAAAATACTTTTTAAAATGAACCCAACACCTTAAAATATTATAATATCATTTTAAATGAATCCAACACATTAAAATATTATTTTCTTAATGAATGCTAAATGAGTCTATAATACAACAATCGAAACTTTGAAATATTATTTTTTCTGTAAAATCCGCAAAAAGCCCAAAATTGTAGGACTCAAACATTTATATTAAAAAGTTCAAATAACACAGTTTTTTTAGTCTGGCATGTAAAAGTCCGCTACTCGCATCAAGTCGAATTACCTAAAATATCATTTTAAATTAACCCAACACATTAAAATATTACAAAGTCAGGCCAGCCCGTAAAAACTTGTAAAAGTGTAGGGCTCGGACCATTATTTTAGATATGTGAATAACTCTAAGATTTTTTTTAGCTTGAACCTCCCGATACTCGCAAAAACTCACATGGGCCCTCAAAGCCAGTAAAATAGCTGACAAAACCTATTAAAAGCAAAAAAAAATGTAAGGATCATACCTATATTTAAAAGCACGGATAATTACCTGACTCTGTAACCCATCCCACAAAAGCATGCTACCCACATTTTATTATTTGGGTAACATTATTAATTATTTAAAAAAACATCATTTAAATCATTAACACATTCTCACATATAATTCTATTGGACAAACATAAAGTTTTTTTTTTCTTTTTTAAGTAACAAAGTAAAAAAGAAACAAAAAATGTTTGCTTTGAGCTGAAAAAATAAAATACGTGTATTAATACATTCTAGATAAAGCCGGAAAAATAAGCTAGTCAGACCGGGTCGGCCCGCAAAAGCCTGAAAAAATATGGGACTAGGTCCTTTATTTTTGAAGTCTGAATAACTTCTGCGATTTTTAGCTCGACTTGATACAACTCGTTACTAGCAAAAACGTCAGGTAGCTCGCAAAACTTGCAAAAAAAAATAGGCAACACGCAAAAATATAGGTACATACCTTTATTTTAGAAGCAAAATAATCTTAGGTTTTTATTATTTAGGTAGCCATAAGACCGCACAAGTCTTATGTGCGGTCTTATGTTATTTTTATTATTTGATTGACATTATTAATTGATAAAAACTCATTTAAATCCATAATTAATTTCGATCACTTATAATTTTTTTGAAAAGATACATAGTTTTTTATTTACTGTTTTTAAGTAACTAAGAAAAAAAACAAAAGAAAATTAATTTTGAGATGGAAAAAAAATGTGTTTTTTTGTTCGAATAAATGTGTTTGTTAATACA
The DNA here is from genome assembly GCA_026901365.1 of Sesbania bispinosa. Classification (NCBI taxonomy): domain Eukaryota; kingdom Viridiplantae; phylum Streptophyta; class Magnoliopsida; order Fabales; family Fabaceae; genus Sesbania; species Sesbania bispinosa. The sequence continues at coordinate 344,596 of QLOH01000702.1, read as the reverse complement.
TTATAGATAGAGTCAGTAAAATAGGCTAATCAGACCGCAAAAACCCGTAAAAATATAAAGTTCGATCATTTATTTAGAAATCCGAATAACTTCTAAAGTTTTTAGTCTGATTCCTACCGACAAAATCCCACAAAACAAACTAAAAAAAAAATCGGACTACATAAAATTAACTCATAAAAATGTAAGGCAGCCTTTATTTAAAAGCTCGAATAACTCCATATTTTTTAACCCGCCATAAAAAAATCCATTGGCTGCATTGAGACGGTTGGGATAAAATACTAATGCGCTGATGCTTAAATTCTCATATACCAATTTAAATTTACTTAAATGTTTAAAATAACAATCATTATTCAATGAATAGGAGATAGACAAGAATTGAAACACAAATGTGGAATCAGAATGTTAAAACCAAACATAAGATGAAAGTGACAGATAAAATATATTAGCACAAATTGAGAGAATTGATACGATGGAATGCAGAGCAGTTGTGCTCGTTGAGGCTGTTGAGCATGGAAAAGCGTGTCGGCTGGGTCTGACTAGAGAAAAGAAAAGAAAATGAATCAATAAATATTATATATTATTTAAATAAATAGAAAATAGAACTTTCTTTTCAATATATTGTTTAAACAAAAATAGAAATAACAAAATATATTATATATTTTTATTATTAATAAAATAAGAATGAAGTGAATTTTATGCTAGATAACAAAAATATGTATGCGGGTAATTTTTTTTCCAAAAAATATTATTATCTTTATCAAAATTGATATTTATCCCATTCTAAAAGATAAAACTTTTTATATATTAATTTCAGATTAATTTAATCCATTTTTTTCTTTCTAAATTAAACAAGAAAAAATAATATATGTTTTCTTCTTTTCTCTTCTTCGTTTGACAATTTGTTCAAAGATCCTCAATGTTGCCACTTGACAAATCACGCCATAAACACACTGGTACTTTCATTGCATGTCTAATTATTAATTTGGATATGGTGTTCATACACTTTGGAGGTATGTCCAGAAAAATAGAGAGAGAATTGAATGACATATTTGATAAATAATGTGATTAGAAAGAAGAAAAGATAAAAAGAGTGAAAAAAATATATGATAATGTTAACTTATTATTAATTATATAATTGGTCAATATATTTAGTCAAATTCCCAAGCAGAGATGATAGAATACTTTCATATATTTGTTCCAGAATCTTTATGATTTGTAGATAAGATCTTCCTAAGAAGCATACTTTAAATCGTTATTAATTTAAAAGGTATTTAAACATATTTTTTAGTCATTCTATTATTTAAGAATAAGTTATTCATTCCATTTAATAACTAAAAAGATTAAAAAATATAAAGAGATAGAAGCATTATATATATACAAGTACAATTAATATATGTTTTGTTGGAGTAAAAGGGGTATGGAGTTTTTTTATATCATAAGTATCCCCTATTACAAGTAGGGGTGGGAATAGGCCAGACCGCTCGAAAGGGGCCTACTACCCGACTTACATCAGGCCCAGGCCAGACCAGGTCAATTTATTAAATAGAGCGGGCCAAGGCTTTTTCAAAAGCCTATATAGCAAAACATGTCAGGCTTCAGGCCATCGAAAACGCCTTTTGAGCCTACCAGGCCGGTCTATTTAACTAAATATAAATAAAATACTGATATTTTTTATATTGCTATTATTATTATAAAGTTTTTTTCCTTATAATTATATACTTATTAGCTTGTATAAACATTTAAGTATGTTAAAAACTTGAGCCTATAAGTCTATTCATATATATATGCTTATGATATATTTAAGTACCATACTATAAAACATGCTTCTAAACAGGCACAAACTTTCAGGTCATGTCAGACTTTAAATAGGCCAGACTCAGGCCATAAAATAAAGCTTATGTCAGGTAAACAGGCTAGACTCAAGCCATTGATTTAGGGTGCAGGCCAGGCTCAGGCATTGTAAAGCCTAGCTCGGCTCGGCCTATTCTCATCCCTAATTACAAGAGGTAATCCTATTCGGGGTACAGTTAAGTCTCTTCACTAGTCCATAACAATGCGTTTACTGGGGTTGGAATAAAAGACATATGTAGTTGCACTTCTAAATAGTGTAAAATGGTTATTTTAGAGAAGAATTAATTAACCCTGGTTTTTATAACTTTAATACAAACTCACATGATTAACTTCATAACTAACTTTGATCAAATGTTTTTACAGACTCTTTGGTTTAGATAGAGGAAACGATCGGGTGGATTTTAGTGAAAGAGATATGAAAATTAGGAAGGAAAGAGGGAAAATGAAATATTTTTTGTTTGATTTGGTTGAAAGAAAGAAGAGGAGGAAATAAAAATAATTTAGGATGTTTTAGATTCAATTTTGATTTTAAATTTTTGAAAACTGTTTTATAAAAATATTTTAAAAAACTGTTTTAAATAAATGAAAGGAATTATTTAACACATTTTTATCACAAAAAAAAAAAAATAAAAAACAATTTTTAGAATATCTCATAATAATGTTCAGAATTTCAAATTTTAAAAATAGAAAAATAGTTATAATTTTTAAACTGCTTTTAAAATTAGTATGTCAAACATATTTTCAATTTTCTGTTTTAAAAAATAAAGAAACATGCCCTTAGTATATTATAATATTTTTAAAATACTGCTTTTAAAATTGTTATAAAAAAATATCTTTTTAAAATGTGAAAGAAAAAATAAAAAATCTCATTGATATAAAAATACTTTAAATTTGAGCTTTGCACAATGTGAAAGTGAAGAAGTAGAAGGTTGGTAATAAAATATTGTTAGAAATAATATGTAAGAATTATTTTGAAAATTTAAAAGTGTTAAAGAATATTTTAGTTAACATATTCTACAAATTTTATACCTTTGTTTTCTCCTCCAAATCTCTTAACTTTGGAGGAGAGACAAAAATCAAAGAGGAAAGAATTTTTGGGGCCTTTTACTTTCATAAAATAATTTCTATTTTTAAATTTTAATTATAATTTTTTTAGTTTTGAGTGCAAAAATATCACACTATTTTCATCTTATTTCCTATTTTTAAAGTTTTGTATCGAAAACAATTAAAATTAGGGGTGTTCATGGGACGGGTTTTACCTGTCCCTAACCCGGCCCTAATTTTTTACCGGGCCAATTCTATGGACCCGAACCCGTCCATAGACCCGAAGAGACCCGATGATGTGCGGATCTAAGTAAGACCGGGTCTAAGTAGGACAAGACCGGGTTGGCCCGATATATAAACTAAATGTAATCATGAAATGATCTTATAACAATGTTCAAAAGAAAATAGTTCATACAATTAATAAATATATTGCATACAATAATGTGTGCAATATTTTTACTTTTTTAAAGTTTGAGACATTACTAAACTAAGAATAAACTTATATCACTTTATAATTTTATGTATATAATGTATTTTTAAAGGTAAATAAAGGAAATTTAGACTCAAAAACCCTGTCTAAAATGAAAAAAATAAGGTTTGGACTTTACATAATAGAAAATCATAAGTAATAAATATTATATTTGTATATGAAGGACGGACCGAGTAACCCGAATGTGAACCCGAACCCGTCCTCAACCCGATGCCGGGTCAAAAAATGAGACCCGACGAGACCCGATTTGGTTCTATTCTTCTTGTAGGACAGGAACAAACCCGACCCGAGTAGGACGGGTTGGGACGGGTCAAAGGGACGGACCGGGTCTTGAACACCCCTAATTAAAACAATTTTACATTGATTTCTCTTTTTCATGTATAAAAGTCTAAAACATGAAATAAAATGAAAAAAATAAGTTGACATTGTTTATAATTAAAACTTAAAAACATAAAATGAAAATAGAAAAAAAATTGTCCAGTATCATTCAATAATATGTTGACAAAACATTTAAACTCGTGTGTTATTAAACTCAATACATGATATGACAACACATCGTTAAATAACAATGTAAAATATTGTTACAATTACAATATATATCCATTAATAAATCCTTTGAAGAAACATAGTTAGGTAATATTATTAATTTTTACAATTGTATTATAAAATATAATGGAATGATTAATTGGATTGGTAGATATATTAAAAGAATTACATAATATTATTTAAACTCAAAGAAAATTACATATTTAATTATTATATACATACATATATACATTTTTATACACTTGTATATCAAAACATATTTCATTAACTTTAAAAAATAGAAGAGAAAAATAATTAAAGAAGATACTAGATACACAAAAAAAGCTTTTTTTCCTTTTATTTTTTTAAATAAAGTTCCAATTAAAAAAATTTAATATCATATTAAATTATTTTAAAGCTATCATTCTAATGCATGCCGGGCAGCTGTGTTTTGTTTTGCCTCCCCTGATCTGGTTTTGGATTCTGGCGCAAGACTGATGATCTGCCTGTTTGTTTTGTGAAATGAAAAATTAAATGAAAGGAAAAATCCGATGGATTGACAGCACATCCCACTGCACTGACTGTCTTATGATTTCAAAGACCCTCGATGTGACACTTGACTGTCTTTTCACTCACTCACTCACACTTCTCTTCTCTTCTCTTCCCTTCAATTCAATTCTTCTCCCCACAACTCATTCTCTCTCTCTCTAGTGTGTCTGCAAACTGAATACATTACACGGTTGCACTTGCACACACACACACACTACACTATATACCTTTCAATTTTAGCAGCTTTTGCTTTGTATACGTACCAATTATTTGGTCAAGTTATTATTATTATCCACGCTTCCTCTCTAATAATTTGGATTTTTCTACCTATACTTGGACTTGCCTTATTACGTACTTGACTCAGTGATGGTCCACGCCTTACGGTTTGTTCCTTTTACAATAAGTATAAAAGTTAAATACGTACGTGCATATAACATACAACTTGTATACTGAGTTTGTCGTATATTGGAGATTTTATTCACATTTAAATTCTTAATAATGTACTCATCACTCTTTTCCTTTATTTTTACTAGGGGAGAGAGTTATTGAGTATCTCTATATATTTTAAATAAAAATAAAATAAAAAGATAAACTGTGTAGTTATTTTATAGAAATAATTATTAAAATTTTAAAATAGAGATAAAATCGTCTAATGAGATGTAAAAATTAAAAAAAGGGATCGATATCCTCTCTATTTCCAAGCTTTGCCTTGTTCCTTCTGGGTTCGATACGGCTGGGCCTCTTTAGGAGAGATGAGTAGGGTTTTCTTAGGTTTTGTTTAATTTTCTCTTTTGTCTGCTGGCCATTTGTTAGGTCCCTGTAAGTCATAAAAAAAAGCATGTTTTTCTTGTAGAGTTATGTTTTTTTTTTTTTAAAACCCAATTAATTAGATGCAAAATTAATGTTCTTAATAAGTATGTTTTTATGTAAATCAGAAAAAAATAATACAAGGTAATATATAATTTCAGTCAAAATTTATAATCCTGCGTTATGGTGATGTTGGGTCATTAAAGATTTGTTAAACAAAAATAAAGAAATATACAAGCTTTATTTTCCCTCCCTTTTCTTTGGTCAAACCAATATTCAATTAATTTTTTTATTGTTTTAACGTCAGTTTTATTAATTTTAAGATAATGGTTAGTTCATATGAGATTTGATATTTTTTTAAGCGGAAATCGTGATAGTCATAATTGTGGGTTTAACTCTTGAATCGAGCGTGGTTAGGTAAAACTCTTTTAAGAATGATTATTCAAATTTGAACTCCTTGCAGGTAAAGTCCGTTTGAGTGACACAATACACTTCTACTATGACTAGGTGAAGTGACCAATCACTGTTTGATATATATTGGTGATGTGGAAAAAGACAAATTTTGATATCCGTATATAATTAAATAAACTATATATATATATAAAATAATAATGTTTATTTGGTATAAGGTTTTATTGAATTTTTTTATTATTATCATTTTGGATTGGCAAAAATTTCTAATTTAAATTTTCACAGGCGAATATTTACTCTTTCATTATCAATTTAAGATGTAACTCCTAAAAAATGTATTGATTCTTAGTTAGTTTCGCCATCCCACCTAATGAATGATTAAGATTTATTTTTATTATAATCTTAGATATTTGCAGGTTCCGTCGTTCCCATCACTTCTTGATTTATGGTTAGTTCTTAATTAATAGAAAAAATAAAAAGAAATGAAGAATATTAAATGGGTGTATAAAATTGTTGGGTATCTATATTTTATTGTTTTTAATTTACTATAATATAGTACCAAGAGTAGCCACACACATTATTTTGTATACAAAAAGGGCATGGCCCAAAATCTTTTTATTCATAAAGTGAATATTCCGAGTTAACTAAATCTTATGCTCAAACATTATTGCTATTGAAAATACCAATAAAAAGAGGTCCAGTTAACTAGTAGCTTAAGAGCAGTGGTTAAGGATATGTATAGAGAAAGATTTTATTAAAAATTATTAATTACATTTATAAAATTAAATGCTACCCACTTCAATAATAATTTTTATTTTGATTTTTTAACAAATGTCCTTAAAATAATCGTTTGCAACTTAGCATTTCCCATAAAAAAAAGATGCTATCTGAAGAACTTATTTGACCAAGGTTTATGCATATTTTAGGAGTTTTCGTTCTTAAAAAATTGCGGTTATTGTCTGGAATATTTAAATGGTAAAAGGACAATTTAATTTTATGACTATAATCGACAATCTATTTTAGCAACATATGAAACTTATGAAGCAAATCTGTTCTGACTTATGTAAATTGATCTCTGTTTTCATCACGATTTGTATAATTATAAAAGACACAGTAATAGTATACCAGTATTAGCCAGTCAATATCGTGGAATTCCTCTGACCATAGATTCAGTTAATACTTTGTTTGGTGGAGTAGAGAAATGGAGAGAAAAGAAATGAATAGAAGAGAAGTGGGAAGAAGAGAAATGGAGGGGAAATAGAGGAGAAATAAGGGTTGTTTGGTGTGAGTGAAATAAGTGAGAAATAGAAAAGAAATGTGAAAGTAGGTTGTTTGGTGTGAGTGAAATATGTGAGAAATAGAAGAGAAATGTGAAAGGAGTTGGTGTGGGACCCACCATAAAGTGTATTTCTCATCATTTCTCTGCAGTTTTGAAGAGAAATAAAACTCTGGTGGGACCACCGAAAAAGTGCATTTCTCCATATTTCCATAGCGCCACCAAACAAGGGAAATAGGTTTATTTCCCTCCACTTCCACCCATCTCACTTCTCTTCCACCCTATTTCTATGTAACCAAACAGGGGCTAAAAGACACAGTGTACCACACATAAATAATCAACAATAATATCTTATAAACACTCATTTATTTCATACAACTTTTTTACATCCCCGTCATTTTTTACCTCTTTCCTTTATCATATTTTCTATTCCTATTTTCTTACTGTCCACAACCTCAATGGGTGTCTATGGAATATTTTCCGATAACAAACATGACAGACGACAATTGTCCTTAGTTTTGTTTGAGAAGCTATAGTTGTACCATAAATAAATGAATAATAATGGGTTCACATTTCACATCCCTGGTTGTAAATATCCGCAGTGAGATAAGATCAAAGAGAGAAAATATAAGTGATAGATGTCGTAGCTAATATGATATAATCAGATCAAAGAATAGAGGGAGATAGTATAAAATAAAAATAAGTGATGACATTATTAAAATGTGTATAAATTATTATTATTTTTTTAAAATTTTCACAATATTTTGTGTAATTAAATTAACGAGAGATAAAATAGAGGAGATAAACTCCAAAGGTTGGTCGAATGAAGCAAGATATGGGTCAACCCTCACTCGTTCTCTTGGGGTGAGGTAAAATGTAAGTATCTCTATAAGTGTTTTTTGAGCCCGGGGCATTCCCTGCTTTGGATTGGAGCACTATCTCCTAATCCTAAATTTTTTATTTTTCTCATAATAGAAGGGAAAAAATTAAGATGTAATTGAGAAAAGAAAAAAAAAAGTGTACAGTACAAAATGTTGTAAAAAATTGTTGTGTACAATTAATTTTTATTTTTTAGCATTGTTTTTGTTACACCTACAATAATATACAATATAAAAAGATATAAATAGAAAATAGAGAAAGAAGAGAAGGAAATAAGAGATGTGATGAGTGATATAATAAAGAATATAAAGAGAAAAAATGTATTGTATAAGTTATTGTATATTTTTATTGTATAATTTTATTCTCTCTTTTTATTTTGACCCCAAGTCATAGAAATTTTCCCGCCTTACTCTTGGACTGTATGAAATGAAATGATGTACATGTTTTAATTATAAGGTTGAGTGTAGCACATGTGAAGCATTTTCTCTGCCTTACCTAAACCAACTCAATTCAGCTTGGCCTAATTTAATTTGCTTCACCTGCTTACTTAACTTGAACTGAGCTTTGGCGTGTGGCATTGGTACTATAGCAGTTTTCATCCTCAATAATAACTCGTTGGATGTATCTCCTTGGTGTTACATATAGACTATCAATATTATTAATCTATGTATGACTTTCATAGCATTAGCTAGATATATAGGTGCTTTTATGACAAGTTGGGAAAAATCATCGCAGGCATTCCATAAGGAGATGGCCCTTGAACCTTTTTGTCTACTGAGTAGTCCTATCAAAATATTTAATCAAATTTTCTTTACCTGAAACACTCCTTGTGACATGGAACTACTCCTTCAAAACGATGTGACACATCATTTACTATCGAAGGAAATTACGGAAGTAAAATTAAATAAAACAAAGAAGCCCAATCGATTTCTTAATAAAACACGACAATCTCACATGCACATGCCAAGATGAAAGTGTGTCTTAATTAGCAATGCTACATATATAATGGGATATATGCTTTAAAATTGTGATTTAATTTGAATAGAAACTTAAACTATTTATGCGTCCATTTAATTTATAATTGAATAAAATTAATTCTATAATCAATTTGAGTATTGTAAATGAGTGATATATACTATTTGAAGAAAGTAGGTTAAACAAAAATGATTAATATCAATTTTGTGGAATTGATGTTTAAGTTTATCTAATTGAGAAATAAATTAAACCAACACTACAATGTTCAAAGTTTATGATATGACAAACCTAACATAGTGCATAGCATAGGCTACTAACTAATATAGTAGCTAGGCACACTTGAACTGTGAATAACTGTTTAACTCAAGGCAGCATCAATTCAGTGAGCCATCTCTATCCTATGGAATGAGATTGGATTTTCCATATCTATGACTCGTTTTTGAGAGAAAATATAGGAGGATATATACTAACTAGTGTACTAGTTAAGATTTAAGGATATGATATTCCATAATACTTCCTCTCAACTTAAATATTAGAAAAAAAAACTTCACATATGATGAAACAAAATATATAAAAAAAATTTAACTAATTTCTCTTTATTTGAAATCATCCCAAAATATTTTTTATATAATTCAGATTTTATTTTCAATGATTCTATTTAATGAATCAAATATCAATAGAGAGAGCATTCCATTTGAAACAAATTTCATTAAAGTTAAAGCGTTTCATGAACAAGAACTTATGAAATACAATTATTTTTTAGAGAGAATATAGGAAGATAAAAAAGGAAATACTCATCAAGCCAATGACTAAGAGCTCATTTGATTTACAGTCTATGAAAATTGATTGGGGTAGAATTAATTTTGGTAGAATTGATTTTTGTTTGGATACCTAATTATAAAAGTGGGTTGATACAAATTGATTTTGTTTGGATGAGATAAGATAAAATCACTTTTGGATATAAAATTACTAAAATAGATTTACTATTTATTTTATTAGATAAATATAAGTGGACAAATTTATATAACAGGGGTAGTAAGGTAAAAGAGAGAAACATATTTTTGCAAAATCATATTGCAAACCAATTCCTCTCAACCACGTTTACAAAGTTGCAAAATTGATTCACTGTGCATACAAAATTACCTAAATAATTCGACCAAAATTGTAACCATATTTTGACTAGTCAAAACGTTAAGAGCAACCAAAATCTTAAACAAACAAACGCTAAAGATCTAAAATAGGAAGCTTTATTTGATTGTATAATATTTTAAGTTACAAATTAATGTATTTTCAATGGGTGGGGATCAACTTACTCCAGGAGTAAGTCTGGGTAAAGTTACTCCGCTTAATAACTTCTTATCAACATTGAATTTCATCAATTCAACCGTCATATTAACAGTTTTCATTGAGTAGATCAAGCCTACAAAATTTTAAAAATTTAAAAATCATTTGATGTTTCATCAAATCACTTCAATTTAACGGGCAATATACATTTTAAAATATAAGTAAATGTTCACTCTAAAATTACATACCTATGAATGTCCAATTAATCTAAAATTTGGTGTGCATAATCATCATATTAATAATATAAATCAACGGTTGCATTGATGAAATTCAATGTTGATAAGAAACTATTAAGGGGAACTTACCCAGACTTACTCCTGGAGTAAGTTGATCCCCACCCATTTTCAATTATTATATATATAATATATATATTAGTGATCTTTAAATATTTTTTAATTGAATTATATTTTAATTAGTATGTTTTTCCGCTTTTAATATTAAAATTATTATAATATTCATGTTTTAAAAGTGAAGTTTGTTTATGGAAGATCAAATTTAATTTAATATAAATAAGAACAATGAGTTTGAGTATAACGCTTTGTGTTTATTTTGTTGAATTTGGGTGGATGCAAAATAGTGAATGGAAAATGATAAGATATATAGTATAGGGCTTTGTGTTTGGTTGAGCATGTAAAAGCAATTGAGATGGAAAACATTGCTGGAAAAGTGCACTGTATATTTGCGCCCAAGATTGGCGAAAAAAGTCTATTGAAGTGTGAAAGTTTGTCAAAAGTCCTTACCATTCTCAATAATTTTGGATATAATAATAATAATAACCTTTCAAAATATACATACTAATAATAACAATAATAATAAAAGAAATAGAAATAGTATAGTAGTGATAATAATAACTTTAAAAATAATCATAAAAATTTTAAATATGAGGGTAAATGGGTAATTATATATTATATTCATTTTCCTTTCCCTCACTATTTTTATCATTTTCGATCTCAAGGCAAAAATGTTAAAAAAAATTCTTTATTTCCTTTTCCTTCAATTTTCTTATCTCTCATTTTCACATTTCATTTCTCAATGAATAAGGCCATATCTATCCCAACAACTCTTAAAAGTATCTCAAATCAATATTTTATATTTTTTTACACTTACTCATACTATTATATTATTTTGTTAATTACTTTAAATAATTCAATTACATACTGTTTATCTTCGTCCCCAACAACTCTAAAAAAAACTTTAATGGACCCATATCCTACCAACCAAAACCAATTACACATCATATATGTAATAATTATTTTTTTAAAAAAGTTTAGCATCTGGTGCTTATGCTTCTATAAGCACCTGCTTATGCTTCTATAAGCACCAGTACTAAAATAAGACTAAAAAACACTACATTGTTTCTTGGCAGCTAAGCACCGGGCTCATTTCTAAGATCCAAGCAAGCATCACCGATGCTGATGCTCTAATAAGGATATTGACATATTGGTTATTATTCTCATGGATATAAATTTATATGCATATAGTACTTTTTTAGAAAAAAAAATTCGGGATATAAGAATGAATCCTAAGAGGGTGTTTGATTAAGTTTTATTTTTTAATTTTTGAAAAAAGACAAATTTCAAAATTAATTTTTTATATGAAATGATTTTTTACAGTATTTTAACACAAAAAAATAAAACTATTTTTTTTCAAAAATCTAAAAGAAATTTCAAAATTTTAATTTTTAAAAACTATAAAACAATCACTTTTTAAAACAATTTTTAAAAACTATCTCTCAAAATAGTTTTAGAAACATAAAACATTTTTTTTAATTTTAAAAATGTGAACAAACCTGCCTTAATAGTACCATACCTAAAATCTTTGTCATCCTCCTCAAAACAAATAGGAGTGTGAAAGTTTAGGCACTTGTCTACTTGTTCCTGTCCAATCCCCCATCTTCTCAAAGCTGACCATTGCCCAATCTAATAGAATGAAATTCAAGATCATTTTTGAGTACGAACCCATGCAATTGATCGAGCTAAGTCATATCGCAAAAACATATTGATTGAAATCTTCCTTCTAGTACATTCTCCTCTAAGTTAATGGACAAACGCACGGAATGGTAATACAGATAGATTGTCTGACTATACGAGCATTTTGATGGTAGTAATGAAAGATCTATTTGACCGTTGACCTGACTGATGGGTACCATCCATTCCAATTATTTCTCTCTGTTTCAGTGCCTTTTATGTAAAAAGTAATGTCAATTGACTAATATTTAGATTTAGATTAGATGCGTATAAAATCATTATGTGGGGTTGTTAAATTTTGTATAAATATATATTGTTAAAAGTTAAGACATTTCTTCATAATCATTTATTTTTATTATTAGGGTATTAATACCCTAATAATTAATAGTTAATATTTAGTTACATGTTTCATTTGCTTAAAATATAAAAGTTTACTTAAAAATTTTACATCATCGTCTAATCATATAGATCATTTTTTTAATGAATATAATACCTTATATGTTATTAATTCACTAAATAATTTGACAATTGTAAACTTTTTATATTGATATTATATATTTTCGAATTTAAAATATGAAATTTTCACATTTATTTTAATTAAATAGAACATAATGGAATATTACTATGTAATTACTAAGAATATATCAGTATAATAGAGAAGCCTCTTAAAATTAATATAGTTATGTATGAATTATTTATAAATGTCTAACAAAAATAACAAAATAGTTTTCTATATATTACATATCAAACAATATAATAATCTTATAAAATTCTCATGTATTATCATATTTGGTAAGAGGGTGATTAGATATTTATGTTATTGGAAACGATGGGAATTCCACATATGGGAAGTGGTTGAAACTCAGATTGAATTTGGTGGATGGTGTAAAGTCAAAAATTCCACAATGAAACTTGCGTAGTATGCTATGTAGTGGTGGAATATTATTGGAGTCAGCTCAAAGCCTTTTCATCGATCCATTAGCAATTTCTTATTATATACATTCCACCACTAACCTTTCTCCTCCTCTATCTCAAAAGCATCACTTTTCCTACAATCTACAAAGACCCCCAGATTATGGATTTGAGTAGGAGAGAATTTCTTGTTTTTTCTTTTCAATGGGGGTCGGGGCAATTTTTGACTTAGTGAAATGATCGAATAGACCTGAGATTAAACGTGAGGAACAATAAGATTTGACAATGTTGTTTGTCTCAGCCACATGGATTCTAGGCCATAGATTCTCTAATTGGTCTTCATAAAAATTATTGCCCTTTGACACATACCTCTATAAGGAGCTCAATTCAACGACCATATTGGAAATTCCCAAGTGCCATGTCCATGTAAACACTTTCAATCCTTCTTGCTTACAAGTCATAAATAAGCAATCATGTTGATTAACATGCAAGTTTGAAATATATATTCTCTAGTAACCAAAGAAAACAAATTAAAAGAGATATTCTCTAGTACAAAATTTTATCATCATTTATAAATAATTGAACTAAAAATTAGTAAATCCTGTATTCATTGCAGAATAGTTTAGATTAAATAGCATGATTTATTTATTAGGAATCACTTAATCCTATAATATTTATTTGTTAATTTCTCTTCATACTTCATATGTTTCTAGTACCTACATAAGGGAATTATATGGTAGACCATGTTCCATGATCAATGAACCATTGTGCTTTAAAATTTTCACATTAATAAAATATTCAAGACAATTCTAGGGTGGATTAAACAAAATTCGGTCCACCTAGTCCAACTTACATACTAAATGTGAATGAATAATTTTATTATTTATTAAATGGTCATTATATGACTTTTTGAGTTCAATTTAAGGGAAAATATATGGATTTACAATATAACCTATATATGTTAGTTTCGTTTAGGATCTATCAATTTAATTTGAACATGGAAACTTCTATATTATACGGTATTATTGATTTGTATTTTTGTTTTTTCAACCAATATTTCACAAAAGTAATTGAAAATCGATTTAACATCAATCATTAATATGAACATTAAATTTGATGATAAGAATTTAAATTAATATTTTTACATTTTGAAGTAGTGAACCATGCATGGTTCACCCTAAACACACCCTAAAAGTCATAGGAATATGAATATAATTAAATCCCTAGATAATACCATGATCCACCATGAATCATGTCCACCATATAGAATCCTATGAACAAGGAGTATTCTTCTTTCTAGTTGTCATTTATAAAAGTGAAATTCATTTTTTTAAGAAATTTATAACTGAGTATGAATCTGGAAAAATGACCATTATAATTAATTAATTAAGACAACAAGCATAATTTACTTGTCTTCTTCGTTTCTCTTTGATGATCTTAAAATCAATTCGTTCATGAACCTTGATCATTCATAACTCATGGAACAATATCTACTTATTTAGGGATGAATATAAAATACATATATATGGCTTAATCATAGTATTTGTTTTACAATAAAAAGAAAGGATGTTTCTCAACGAACTGATTTTGCATAAACACTCGCGAATCTAATTAGTAGGAGACAACAACTTATTATATTTGGTTTCCTGTCTATTTTAATTAATTAAGATTGGTTATGAAGCAAGCCAAGTTACCTAAGATCCCTTGAAAGTGACCCAATAAATAATAAATCTCAATTCAAGATCTAATGCGAATTTATAATTTGAAATGCCTAATTAAGTAACCCTTTATTTAATTCATTTAAAATATAATATAATAATTCGATCTAGAAAGGTCGAATGAAAACGACTCCATAATTAAGGCTATTAACATTATTAGTCAAGGTTGGTTCGCATCGCTAGCTATTCTTTATTTAATTAATAAAAAGTTGAAGAAAGAGTTCCTGAATAAGATATTTCCACAAGCTGATTTTGATTGGATTCTAGTTCTACAATTGGAAATTAAGGTTATTCATGTAGCATTATGGTGTTGATTTTTTTTCCTCATAGGTAAAAGATGTCCACTTTTCACATGGGGTAAAGGTAGTACTAGTACTTGACACAAGTGATGATATATGAGGAGCTTTTTGAAAGGGAACAACCTCTAAACATAATTATGAAGAAAAAAAGTGATAATTGCTGCTCCTCAAGAAGAAAAGAAATCATTAACTTTGTTAATTTATTCTCACCATTTCAACACTTAATTGAGTAATGTGAATGTGAGATGGCCTGAGTCACTTATGAGTGATGACCTACCTAGTTTAACTGGGTGGCATGCAAAAAGCTTTGTCATAGCTATAGAGTCATACCAACTTTTATTAGTAATCAAACTCCAATCGGTTTGTGGACCACCTCCAATAATCCTGTTTGCATCGTTGACCATGTACAATTTAGGAGCCTGTCAGCATGGTAAAATAATGTGTGAGGGCCACTCCAATTTCATTTTTTAGATTTTTCAATTCTAACGTTTAAATTATTATTTCTAATTATTGAAAATGAAATTAAGATATTAACCAGTCATTTATTTATCTCTGAGACTTCTTTTACGCATTGTTTGGTTAAGCAGAAAATAGAAGGAAAAAAGAGAAATTGAGAGAATATGGAAATCCTAATTGAGTTTGGTAGAACAGAAATATATGAAGATAGAAATGTACAGGTGGTGGATCCCATATGTTAAAACTTCTTCATTATTTTCAAAGAAATAGCAAAGACATATTGAAGAAATTTCTGAACAGTATCACAGTAGAATTTTTTACCACAGTTGCCCCTTCTTTCCCTTTCCCTTTCCCTTTTGTCTCAGTTATAATTGGCAATAAGTTAGCGTATCGGTATAGTTCCCATATGTGTGTGTATATATATATATATATATATATATATATATATAATCAGGATCCGTTGACACCAGGTGTCAAATTTTATGAGTTACACATCTTAATATCTTTTTGAAACATGTAAATTTGATCAATCCAACCGTTGAATCACATTATATTACCTTCATGATCATGTATATCAAAATTCAGATAATTTGGACATTCGTAGGTATGTTATCTAATAGTAGACTTTTGCTTATATTTTAAAAATATATTATACGTAAAAAAATAGATTTTGATGAAGTATCAATTAGTTTTCGATTTTTATAAAATTTTATAGACTTGATCTACTTTATAAGAACTTTCAGTTCAACGGTTGGATTGGTCAAATTCACATTTTTCAAAATGTTATTAAGAAGTGAACTTATAAAGTTTGACATTTGGTGTCAACGGATCCTGACTCACACCACACACACACACACACACACCCACACACACCACACAACACACCACACACACACACACACACACACACACACACACACAAACACACACACACACACACACACACAACATTCCAATAGCCAAACTTTATTAATTTTTAAATTAATCAAACTTACAAATTTATTAATTTTTTATATAACTTTATGGATTTTATACATAAATTACTTAAATATTATATATAAAGTTAAATATTTTAATTTTTTTATAAATTTTACTTATCAATACGTAAGTAGGGGCATTTTGGTCTTTATATATTATAATCCAATTTTTCTATTTTCTATTTCTCTCCTACCAAACAGAAATACCATTTCTCCACCCTATTTCATCTATTATTTCCTACCAAACAACCAAATTTTCTCTATTTCTCACATATTTCTCTCCACCCCATTTCTCTCTTTCCCATTTCTCTCCACTACCAAACAAAGTGTTAATTTCCTATCACTCTTGAAGCACAGTTAAATGAAAATTTAAACATTAATTCTCTACGAAAAACAATTCAAATTAATAATACATGAACTCTATTGTAGTCTTGTGCAAATAAATTATTACATAATTTTTAGCATTTATTTTAGTCAAATAAATAAATTAAAAATATTGACTCAATTTTAATTATGTTGAAGTAAATTACCCTTTAATTAATAACATGTTTATATAGTTTGAGTACTAACAAAAAAAACCTATAAGTTAGTTAAAAATAAAAAATAATTAAAGTGAATCAGATATATAGAAGACAAGAGAGAGCATTGGCATACATAGTAAAGGGGGCATGTCTTGAAGAAGGGAAGTAAGAAGCGGCAGCGAGGGGAACAGGGGGGGTAACGCCTAGCGGGTCTGTGTGCTATCAATAAGGGAATTAAATCACTCCAGGAGAATATATATCTAAGATATATATTTCTCTATTTTTATTTCTCTTTAGACGTTTACACCCAAGCACATCCACCAAATATTTTCCATATCTTAAATTTATGGGGATCAATCAATATAATACTACCTATAGGCATTAGAAGAAATTGTGGTGAAGAGTGGGAGGAGAAAGTAAATTAATTAGTGGGGTGAATGACCTTGTAGGACTTGAGGAGACCACAAATCACTTATATAGAAGAAAGCAGAAACCCACTTCCTCTAATCACACACACCCCTTTGACCTCCACCAATTAGGGCAACAAAGGTTATCATTACATGGCCACAAAACAATAGACTTGGGTTGGGTGGGAATGCAAGTGACCTCTTTTCTAACGCTCTTCTTAAATTTCTATATCCACATCACATGACCACAAAATTTTTATGGGTCCCACTTAAAATTTTCTGATTTGATGGATTGTCTTCCTAGATTCACCTTATTTGACGTTAATGTTAGAAAACCAGAGATCTGTATTTTCTAGGCATTTGTTTCAGGACTTTTCTCAATTGGAAAATCAACAGTAGTTTTAAATAGGATTAATCAGACCAGTTTTCTAACTGCAAGAGAAGACTAAACATGGAAATGGTATGGTTTTCAGGCAGCATCCAAAATAGTCTCACATAAATAGTTGGCTGAAAAAGGAGTCTACTTTCACCAATTCTGGCCCATCACAGGATTTCCAACCAAATCAAATGCTTAGTCACATAAGAGCAGTGTTTGTTTGTTAACTATAGTATATGCATATGCATGCCGTTATAACTAACTGTACACATTTCATAATATGATTGGGCTGAGCATGTGACCAAAGACTTCATATATCCTTTCTCTAATAAGTAGGTGCTTGCCAATTTTTTAATTACCAATCCCTTGATTTTGCACCAATGAATGGAGTTTGGAATTTAAACTATCAGTTAGCCTAATGGATGTCGAACTCTACCCATCAGGCTTGAATATAATAAAAAAACCACACTAATTAAAAAAAGTTAATTAACATTAATTAATTTTCTTGTTTTCATGTGACAAATGAATTGCATTTCCTAAATTATCCTTAATGGAAATGCTTCAACTTTATTGATATTTGTTTCAAGTAAAAATAATATAATTTCTGTTGGTACGTGGTTTATTAAATAGAGCCATCAAAAAATAAAATATGAATTAAATAAAGAGTATTTTGGATTGATCTCGTTAAATATGATGAAATTAGTTAAATTTTACTTATATTTTAATTCATTATATATGGGTGCTTTTGCTTATATTTGAGTTCAGAGAGAGTATTGATTTAGGTTTGCTTTAACATCTATACCAATTTTGTAACACAATATTTTAAAAATTATTTTTGTGAAAATAAAGTCATATATATATTTAATGTGTCACCTTAACTAAACATACATAAAGATATAATTAAAGTGAGAACAATTTTGTAGAATTAAAATGTTTAATGTATAAATAAAAAAAAATTGTGTTACTCTATTTAGTTAAGAAATTTTCCCAAACAAATTTGTCAGTTTAGGAGGCGCATCTAATTATATATATATATATATATATATATATATATATATTAACACATCAAAAGTGGGGTTCACTATAATTTAATCAAATAAACTATATATGTATGACCAAAAAAAATAAACTATATATGTTAACAATGTAACAGTATGCTGGTTTTAAAAGGTTGGTGTTCAAAAGCTGATTTGAAAAGCTGGTTTGTTATAAGAATATTGTTATATATATGTGTGTGGTGAAAATTACTTGTTAATTTTGAAAAAAAAAAATGTACAAAAAATTCATTTTAACTCATACAAATTCAAGCATATAAAGGTGGTGATGTACGTTTAATTTAACATTGAAAAATAATCAAATTTAAATTCAAATTTCTCAATACAACTAGGGGTCTATCTATGGTGGACCATGGTTCACATGGTCCAAAATGTAAAAATAGTAGTAATTTAAATCTCTAATCACCAAATTCAATGCCCATTTTTATTAATGATTGATATTAAAATAGTTTAAGTTGCTTTTATGAAATATCACTTGAAAATAATAAAAACTCAATTCGATATTACCGTAATAATGTAAAATTTTGCCCTTTAACTTTAAATTGATATATCATCAATGAAATTAGCATAGATTGTATTGTAAATTCATATTTTCTCTTAAATTAAACTCAAATAATCATATAAAGATTATTTAATAAAAAATAAAATTATTCATTCACCTTTTATAAGAAAAAAAATGAAAGTTGGACTAGGTAGACCAAATAACCGTAGAATCGTCCATACAACTATTTATAAATTTAGAAACATGATTTTATTATGTTCAACACTAAATCAAACACACTTAATTAAAGTCATTAATTGATTTAGGTTTAACAATTGAAACTATATATACAAATAAATGTGTGTGTTTGATTATGCGTTACATGTGTTATTGGACATGATTAATTCACATGTCCTATACAAAACAGTAAAATGCATATTAATGCACAAATAGATGGAATAGCAGCAAATAGCATCTTTCTAGCTTGCATGTGTTATTGGACATGATTAAATTACATGTCCTATATATATACAAAACAGTAAAATACATATTAACTTTTTTATATTAATCATTAGTGTTGGAAAAAAACCCTGAAAACACACACATGCACCTACACACCCACAAATTCTTTTAGAGGTAGCATAAATCATAGCGTTTATAAAATTCCTCATTATGATCAATTGTATCAACATTCTAGGACTCCTAGCTAGTCAACTTGCACCATGCGAAGAATCCATGAGTGCTAGCAAGTCAAGCAATTTTTTTTTTTTTATGAGAGCATTTTCACATATGTGATATTAACCTTTGAACATTATTGTGACCAGAAGGCCTCCTTCCTCCCAACAATTGCCCCTTTTATTGTTTAAACTTTATTACTGTTTTGTTAATTATCACTGCACTTAATACTAGTTCTAGCAATTTAAGATGACATAAATATGTAGTTTACATATATAAAGAATCTCTTTCATAAATAGATTATTTTAAAGAAAAGGTATCTCAATTGCTATTTGCTAATAAAAAATTAAGAGTGAATTTTAACGTATCTATAGGTTGCAAAAGCGCGCTGATTTTTCCAACTTTGCGGGCTAGTCAAAGGGAGTAAGTTAGAAAGGTATACATGTTTTTTTTTACTGTGGCATGGTCATTTGGATTCATCTATGGAATATTTTTCAAATAGGAGAGATATCATTTTATTCATATTATGAGATTCATTAAAATTAGATTTTGGATATGGTTATCTAGTAATATAATGGGATTTCATTTTTTTTAGACGGGTGATTATGTTCTATTCGATCGACGTATAAAACATGTGGAAAGATATTGTCTAACATTGCTATGATGTCTTTAATTCGTATAAGGGTTATAGCACCACATTTATACTCTTTTATTAATAAAATAAAATACACTATCAGTGTAAAATAATTTTACACAGTCATATAATGATGTGTTGACAAACTATTTAATGACTTTAATGATGCATGAGGTGTCACATTTATTAATTAATGTGGTAAAATATCATTGGATGACTGCAAAATTTCTTTACATTCTCGTTGTATAATAATTAAACTCTTATCTTTAATATAAACCATCAATTTTCTTATCATTATTAAGATTCTTTATTTTTAAGTGATGACTCAGTTTAAATGAGTGAAATATATTACCGAGCACATAAATAAGCTATAGTCATGATTTTGAATAAAAAAAAATTAAATGAGTCAAATCTCTCGTAAATTAACCCTTTTATCACACGGAGAGACATATTTACCATCATCAAATCTCTCTCTTACATTGGTTTGGCCGCCTTCATATTTTCCGGTGGCAATTTTTTGGAGCCATGTTTGGTTTCTAGCTAACATGTGAGTCAGAGCTGACAAAGAACTACAATAACAATATTAATTAAATATATAGATGTTCTCTTTTACAAAAGCAAATCAAAACTCAAGAGGGTAATTAATATTCATGCTGTTATAATTTCTTACTAATTACAAAGCTAAGTACACTTTTTGCGCTCACCTACTTAGAAGGTGAGTCCCCTAGCTAGGTTCATCAAAATCAAAACAATAATATATATGATGCACACATCATCTTTGTACAAACTACTTTTACATCAATTGTTAAATGTTTTTAGTTAACAACACACACAACACACACACACACATATATATATATTAATGAATATATATTGTCAGTGTAAAAAAAATTTACCGTTATTTAATGATGTGTTGTCATATTATTTAAAAGTTAAGTCATATCTAAGTTATCCAATCTTCATATAACGACTCTAGATGAGTGGTTGCATCAAATCCAGATTCAGGAGTGTAGAGAAGAGAAAGATAAAAAATAAAATGAATAGAAAAAAAAATGAAAGATGTGATAATTGATATGATAAAAAATGAATAAAGAGATAGAAAGAAAAATGGAGGGTAATGGTGCCTCCACATAGTAAGATAGGAAAAGAAATTAAAATAGAGAAATGATAAATATAATATATGATATGATATGATATGATAGGGAGATAAGATGATGATGGATATTAAATGGGTGTATGAAAACTTGAGAGTCTATTAGCCTCTTTGGTTTGATGTTCAACAGTGCAAAATCATGGTTTCGTGGAATTGATTTTAAATCACTTCCGTCAAACGCGCTTTGTAAAACGTGCATCACTCATCTCAACCATTAATTTCTAGAATCAATTATACTCAAATGTAAACCAAATGGATACTATATATCATTATTATTACTGTTATAATGAATGAAAGTTACAACTTTAATTTATAGACACCTAAATAGTATAAAACCCCATTAACACCCCTAATTTCTCTCCATCTATCTAATTTTTTTGGTCATATCACATCAACTATCACATCTATTTTCACTTTTCTTTCTATTTCTATAATATCTTTATGGTTTAATTAAGTTTTTAGTTCATCGAAATATCTTGATTTTCTCATTTGGTTTTGTATTTTTAATTTCTTCAGAAATGGTCCTCCAATATTGTTATTTTGCCAAAAAGTCCCTTTGATTTTTTTTGCCACAAAGTGCTAACGTGACATAGAAAAATGAGATACCATTTAGCAAAATCGTGATATTTTGAGTGATTAATTCAGAAATTGTGATATTTTATAGGGATTAGTTTAAAAATCGTGATGTCTTTTCACGGACAATTTGAAAAAAAATAATTGTACAGAAGAAAGGAGAGAGACCATTTAAAGTAAAAAATCATTTTGTGAGAATTATTCTAAATAGGATTTAATGTATAGTGTAAAAAAGTTATATACGGTCACCCAATGATGTGCTACCACATTATTTATTGAGTTTAATAATACATGAGATGTCATACTTATTAAATGATATGACAACATAACATTAGATGATCGTATAAAAATATTGTTAATATATACTAATTAAACTCTTTAAAAAATAAAAATAAAAAATTAAATAAAAAATTGTGATATTTTGGGAATCAAAATCATAATTAAATCTATCAATTTCCCATGATTTCGGAGGAAGAATTTTCCTTAAGATCCGATCCCAAGGATACGAAACATAAGGTACATCTAATGGAAATATAGGAAATTTAATGGACAGATTATATTAAAAATCAAACCCATCAATATAGTGGTGATTCGAATTTGATTCATATTCTCAATTAAAAGAAGAAAAAGGAAATTTAACACACATAGTAGCTATATGATGAGGCTTAATTTTAAGGAAAGAAAAGCGAATAGATGATGAATGAGAAGGGAAGTGTAATTGGATGATGGTGATAGAGGTAATAAGTTAGAATGATTCCAAATGATTTGACAAGACGAGGAATGCATGTGAGGGATGTGATGCAGACATTTGAACTGACCTTTCGAAGAAAGAAAGCTTAATTAAGGGCAATGAAAAGAAAATAGACAAATAAGTCTATAATGTCTGACTCTGTCCCACGAGCTATGCTTGCTAGCTACTAAAATTTGTATTGTAGCCTTTTCACCCCCAAAACGGTTAAGATCCGTACCATTCTCCTTTGGAAACGGTCTTCTTTATAAGGGGGCCATAATTAATTTATTTCACTCACTCACTCCTTCAATTCAATTCATCATCATCCACCATTGCATTCTTCATTTCTTGCACAGTTACACACTGCTACTTATGGACAATGTACCATTTCGGAGGAAGACAAAGCATTTATGTGTGTGTTTTTTTTAATTTTAATTAATTTGTTAAGTTTGGTGTGGCTGACTGTGGGGGTCTGATATCATGCATGTATGGCACTGACTCCCACGTGCCATCTCTCTTAAATTTCTTGCAGATTGATCAGTGAATCAGAGAGAGGATCGATCGAGAGGTTGAGACTTTTTCATTACAAAAAATATTCTAGAATAATGCAACAAAATTATATATATGTTTAATTTAATTTATTATCGATCAGAATGAGATCATAGCCTCATCCATACGCATACTCTATCGATCACATGTCTCTTCGTAGCTCCTGTTATGTTGAAGTCTCTCTCATTCCTTTTGCCTTACTTACTCTGAGATTGTCATTGAGTTGCTCCATCTTCGATCATCTCTCTCTCTCTCACACACACATAGATTTTGGTCTGTTCGATGACTTTATAATAAGGCCATAGTGTTAACTGTAGTAAAGAGTATGTATAGTCCCCCTTGCCTAATATACATACATGCATGCTGAATCTGCTGATCTCTTATTCTTATATCATTTGAAAAGACAAAAGATGTACTTTTTGAATCATGGTTATTTTACTTAAATTCACTTTGTGTTATATGGTTAAAATTAATTAAGCCATTCCCGGCCTCTCTCACATTTCATTATATATGTCTTATATACATAGAGATATGTCATGTCCGAGGACTGCTTTTAAATAAAAGGAAGATGGTTAAATTTTATCACTGGATTTATTTACTATAAATGTCAAAATTAAATATGTAGTTAGATATCATTTTAAGT
Source organism: Sesbania bispinosa (assembly GCA_026901365.1). Classification (NCBI taxonomy): domain Eukaryota; kingdom Viridiplantae; phylum Streptophyta; class Magnoliopsida; order Fabales; family Fabaceae; genus Sesbania; species Sesbania bispinosa. The sequence continues at coordinate 320,319 of QLOH01000702.1, read as the reverse complement.
GATTATATATTAAATGAATTTTAAATTTGACTATTCATGCATATATAGTTGTTATAATCAAGATAGATTTACTCCATTTTACTTTTATAAAAAAAAATAGCTAGTTTTTTTTTTCACTTGATACATCTATTATCAGTGGCGGAACTTGGATGAAAAATTTGGGGGTGCCAAGTTATGTTTGTTATATATATATATATATATATATATATATATAAAATTAAAAAAAATAATAGATTTTCTCATTTTCTCTACTCAAAACAAACACACATGATATGAGATCCAAGGAAAATTACTATCATTCACTAATCATCTCATAAAAGACTATCATTAACTATCAAAGATTAACTGACATGAAACAAATCAAAGTAGTTGAAGATTATTTTCTAGATTTCTAGGCTGGAATCCAAGATTTCTTTATTGAAATCTACTTGGATGATCATATTTACCATAAAAGGGTAATTTTCTAGGCTTATATAAAAAAGGATAATTTTTAGATGTATTTGATATGGACTCCATTTGAGATGGGCCTTTTGTACCTCATCCATTTGATTTGGTGGGTATTACCAAATTTAAGGGCATTTGCCCAGATCACGTTCCAAAGAATTTTCAAATTCATTATATGTGACTCTGGGAACCTCTAAGAATTGTTTCTCATTTTTTTTCAATTCTTGGATTCTAAGGAAATTTCTCAAGTTCAGTTGGAGTAGAAGTTGCATCTTTTTTTTTTATCTTTGTCACAAGTCTTCCTCTTAAAAAAATCAATTCTTTTACTCTTTACATAATTTTTATAATATAAATTATCACCTCTCAACTATATAGAAAAGCCAAAAATTATCTTCACAATTATTACAATGCAAAACATATCAAGACTCATACCAATATATCACTATAATTAAATAGGCAACACTATAAAAATTGATTAGAACCTCAGTTTTTTAAAACACATTGGTAAATAACACTGGTCCAAATGCATTCTTCTATTTATTTGTATTTCATCAGGATATAAATTCAAAACTTTTAAAATGAAGAAAACATGTCAGTTTTCTCAACTTTAAATTCAAATTGTTAACTCGGTCCAATCACATTCTTCTATTTATCATAATTAAATCTGTTAAAGCATTTTATAAATAAATGCATTTAAGGTTTCTCAACTATCAAATTGATAGCCCTAAACCTCATTCTAAAAGCGGATTAGTTTATACTATAATTAATTTTTTGTTTGTTTACAATTACACGATATGTCGTCGTCGAGGTTAAGAGAAGTCAACTTCCCTTCCCTTCCGGCCCGGCCTTCCCCATGCTACAGCAAGAAAAGCTTGATTTTGCCTTCGAAAATAGTATCGCAATATTGTAAAGTAAAAACAAGAATACAAGAGAGTGGAGACGAGAGATTGGTAGGCTGGTTTGGTCTGGGAGCAAACACAGGGATGGATTTAGACTTTTAAACTTTTTAATATTAACACATATAATATATATATATATATATATATATAATATTAAAATATACATGAATATATATAGAAAAAAAATTTGAGGAAAGTTAGGGGGAGCCGTGGCTCCCCCTGTCACTTAAAAGGTCCGCCCCTGTCTATTATATATTTACATTCATATTTTTTTTGTGAAACTATTATTTACATATATGTGTATTTGTATGTAGAGGTGGCAAAATGGGTCAAGCCCATCGGGCCAACCTAAACACGCCCATTAAATTGTAGGGTTTGATTTTTTAAAAATTGAGCCCAAATTAATATATGATCGTTTTTGCCTAGCCCATTTTTTAAAATTTCGGGCTTAGCCCGCAAAAGCCGCTCAAATATTGGGCTTAGCCTGCATTTTACAGGGCTTGAACACCCTTTTTTGAGCCCTAATTAAATTCGTGCATTTTGGCTCGACTTGCTTTAGCCCTCAGCTTGCATCGGCCGGGTCCAAATCGGGTCTGGTAGCCCATTTTTCCACCTCTATATGTATGTAGAGGTGGAAAAATAGGACAAGCCCATCGGGCCAGCTCGAACCCGTCTGTTAAGTTGTGGGACTTGATTTTTAAAAATTGAGCCTGAATTAATATCAAGTTTTTTAGCCCAACCCGCAAAGGCCGCTCAAATACCAGGCTTTTCCTGCACTTTACAGGGCTTGGGCACCATTTTTTTAGCCCTAATTAAATTCAGGCTTTTTGGCCTAACTTGTTTCAGCTCTCAACCTGCACCAAACGAGCCCAAATCGGGCCGGGTAGCCCATTTTTACCATCTCTATATGTATGTAGAGGTGGAAAAATAGGTCAAGCCCATCAGGCCAGCCCGAACCTGCCTGTTAAATTGTAGGGCTTGATTTTTAAAAATTGAGCTCGAATTAATATTAGACTTTTCTGACCCAACCCGCAAAGGCCGCTCAAATACCGGGCTTGGGAACCATTTTTTGAACCCTAATTAAATTCAATATTCACTGTTATTTGTGTTATATGGTTAAAATTAATAAGCCATTCCCTCTCTCACATTTCATTATATATGTCTTATATACATAGGGATATGTCATGTTTGAGGATTGTTTTTATATAAAAGAAAGATGGTTAAATCTTTATCATTGGATTTTATTATAAATGAAAAAAAAAATTAAAATATGAAGTTAATTACATATGTTTTTAAGTGATTATATATTAAATGAGTTTTAAATTTGACTATTCATGCATATATAGTTGTTTATAATCAAGATAGATTTACTCCATTTACTTTTATAAAAAAATAGTCAGTTTTCTCACTTGATACATCTATTATATATTTACATTTATATTTTTTTTTGTGAGATTGTAATTTAAATGTGTATAAATATGTAGAGGTGAAAAAATGGACCAAGCCCATCAGGCAAGCCTAACCACACCCGTTAAATTGTAGGGTTTAGTTTTTAAAAAGTTGAGCCCAGATTAATAAATGACTAACTTAGCTTAACCCATTTTATCAAAATGTCGGGCTTAGTCCATAAAGGCCGCTCAAATACATTTTACAGGACGCGTTAAGGTCATTTTACAGGGCTTAAGCACCATGTTTTTAGCGCTAATTAAATTTGGGCTTATTGGCCCGACCTATTTTAGCCCGTAACTTGCTTCTTGCAGGTCCAAATCGGGTCGTGTATCCCATTTTGCCACCTCTATATGTATGTAAAGATGGCAAAATGGACCAAGTCCATCGGGCCAATCCGAACTCGCCCGTTAAGTTGTAGGGCTTGTTTTTAAAATTTGAGTCTGAATAACAAGGAAAAACCGTCTCTACAGGTTGCGTAGCGACAACTTAGAGACGGTCACGTGGACGTCGCTAAGTGGCTCGTCGTAACTATAGTAGCGACGACTTCGCCGTTGCTGAAGTCGTATCTAAAAACATGGTCGTCGCTAAGATTAATTCTTTTTTTTTATTTTTTATCTAGAGACGGCTGTAGTGACGGCCACGGCCGTCGCTACAGGTATATATTTTTTCAAATTAAAATTATTATCATTTGTTTTATTTTAATAATTTAATAAATTTATTAATTATTTTATTATTTTATTTTTAAATTAAATTTATTATTACTTATTTCATTATTTATTAAATTTATAATTATAAAAACAATACTAAAAAAAGCATATATATATATATTGACAAACGCTGTTAAAAAATAATACAATAAACATAAATATAAATAAATCAATGGCGACGGCGGCGCTGGGGCTGTGGGGTGGGCTGCTCATCCTCATCATCCACCGATTGGTCATCCATGGCGGGATCATAATGGGGGTAACTGTGCCTGAGCTTGAGCTGGAGCCTCACATGCAGCCTTAGCGTCCAGGATCTGCTGCATCTGTCGTCGGAGTCGTGCTAACTCCTCCTCCAAATCTGCAGTCTTCTCCATGGCCACCCGAGACTGCTCCTTTGCTACTTCGACTTCATGGCGCAACGTCTCCTCTCTAGAATGTCGTGACCTAGACCCGTCAGTACTCTCGCCCGGGTGAGCCCCGGAACTCCTGAGTCAAGCTCGTCACACCTGGACGAATGTTGGAGGCCAAGTCCCTGGTGCCATAACAACGGCCTCGGGTCTTGCCACACGCAACATCCCTCCAGATCTCAAGCTTGGTGGAGGCATCAGTCATGGAGGTGTCCCCCATCTGTGATCCATCTCCCTCAGGCGCTCCTTGTAATTTGTCTGTTGAGGTAAAAGAAATTAATTTTAGTTATATATTCAATTGCATAAATATGAAATTTTATAAAAAACACTTATAAACAAACACTTACATAGGTGGTCTTCGCCCGATCATCTACCCAGCCACCACCCTTTTTGGCGTGGGTGGCAGCAAAGAACTCATCCAGCTCGACCTCCCACCCAAGCTGTCGAGCTTACTCAGGAAAATTGCACAAATTAATTAATTTAACAACAAATAAAAACATAATACAGAAGAGTGTTTGTTTATACATACCATATCCAACGCCACCTCATGGTGGGCCCGCTGACCCGTGGTGTGGACTGCCCCCAACGTTGAGAAGTCCGGTTGCTCTTGTTACGAACGAACATCCCCTTGAATTCCTCAGAGTCCCAATAGGCCAAAAGACCCTCCCAGGTCTCCTCGCCACACCACGTGGGCCACTTCCCAGCCTTTCGAGCCTTGTTCATCATATCTCGAAGGCGACGAGCAACCCTATGCTCGTACACCTTCTTGATTTGGGCCTCATCAGAAGGCTCCCAAGTAACTCGGCTTTACAAATTAAAAATATGGTAAGTCCTGCCAAATTGACATATCTCAAGAAAAAAAATTAAAGTTGATAGGATTTTTAATTAACGTGAACTTCTGCCACCACCTGTCCCTAACATCCTTTGGGGTGATCTCCCAAAGGTAGTAAGGACCCTGGAACTACACACGGATCCCATGACCAATGGTTGTGATAAATGGGGCGTTAGGCACCCATTTGCAAAATAAAATACTCAATATTAACAGTTAAAACAATTAAAGATTCAATATTAATATCAATTCTAAAGAAGAAAATAAAATTAAACAAAACTCACCCTCGGCCAAATGGTCGGATAATAACCCGACCTCGAGCGTCTGTCTCATGAGGTCCGCTTGACCCGACACCCTGTAACCGAGTTGGCTCCTCATCAGTGTGACACCCTTCTACCCCATACTCTTATATGTTTAATAAATTGAAGATATAGAAAAGATAACGTCCCACGATGGGTAAAAGATACACAAAACTCTCTTATTAAAACCTCATTAGTTCGAAAATAACTTAATTAAAAGAAAATAAAACTTCAAATGTAACCAAATACTTATGCAGGCGGAATCTCCAAAGAAATAAAAATAACTAAACATCCTACTTGCCGTGCAAGGCATCCAAAATAGTTTACAAAAACTTCCTAACCAGAAACATAATAAAAGACCCCAAAATTAATTATACCCTGATGTCACATCTATCAGAGCATATTCCCTTTAATCAAACTCGACACCAGTCGTGTCATCATCAACACCTGTAAAAATATCCACAGTATAACGGTGAGGAAAAGAATACTACTCATACATACACATAGGAGGCTACCCTATCCTCACCCACATATAAACAACCTCATCATACATCATACCTCATACCAAAACATCAAATAATCCATCAGATAAGAATCATCTATAAATCTGCATATAGCTATCCATCAATATCAGCATATAAATCCCACACCATCATTCACTAAAAGAATCACATACTCACATAATAATCATTCATCATTAATACTCATAACATCATTTGTAACTCAATATCATCATCAGATATAACACATATACATCCAACATGTATGCACCAAAACTCACCAACATTATTATATAACTCAATTCCATCGTTGAGTATACCAAATTATCATATGCACCAAAACTCATCTCATCACCTACCCAAAGATCATGACATGGAACTCCGCACAATGGGTGCACCTCGTCAATCACTCTAGTTAGTACCAAGATAGTCTACTGGAGTCACCACACACAATCCGATAGGTTGTAGCCCCTCTATGGGCCCGCACAACGACATTTGACCCTAGGTTGCACCCCCTCTATGGGCCAGTACAATCACTCCTAGGTTGCACCCCCTCTATGGGCCCGTGCATCGAACGCCCCATCTTGATCCCCTGAGTTGTACCCCCTCTATGGGCCCGCACAACTCAGTTCACCTCCCGAATTGTACCCCCTCTATGGGCCCGCACAATTCAGGTCTCATCACATATGCTCAAGGCATCTCTCCTAAGTTGTACCCCCTCTATGGGCCCGCACAACTCAGGTAACATCACATATGCACAAAGCATCTCTCCTAAGTTGTACCCCCTCTATGGGCCCGCACAACTTAGGTAACATCATCATTAATCATATTGCATATTCACCAACCATATGCACACCAAAATATCATAAAGCATATTGCATATTCACCAACTGTATGCACACCAAAATATCATCAAGCATATTGCATATTCACCAACTATATGCAAACCAAAATATCATAACGCATATTGCATTTTTACCAACTATATGCACACCAAAATATCATCAAGCATATTGCATATTCACCAACTATATGCACACCAAAATATCATAACGCATATTGCATATTTACCAACTATATGCACACCAAAATATCATCAAGCATATTGCATATTCACCAACTATATGCATACCAAACATCACCTATCATATTGCATATTCACCAACTATATGCACACCAAAATATCGTAAAGCATATTACATAATCACCAACTATATGCACACCAAAATATCATAAAGCATATTACATACTCACCAACTATATGCACACCAAAATAGCATAAAGCATTATCACACACCATCAATACACGTTGTACATCCAATTCATCAACCAACTCACACAACAGTAAGTATTCAACTCAGTTTCACGTTTTTAAATAAATCAATCTGCATGTTGCGCTCAGCCTGCGCTCGGCGCCCATGCAGCGCGAGTTCCAGGGAGCTACGCTCCACTCTCGCTCAGCGCCAATGGAGCGCTGATTCGAAGAACATACGCTTCAGCCTGCGCTCAGCGCCACTAGAGCGTACATATCGCAGAACGCGACTGTTCATACGTTTTTTGCTCCTTTTGACCCCCTTCTTCAACCTTTAATCAATCCTTTTCGATAAACACCATACATAATCGTCAATATTCATCAAACTCATCAAAATCATCAATCTTTAACAGTTTTACATGGATTTCCCATCAAAACCCCAAATCATCAAAACCCTTATTATCCCCATTTCACTATTCTCATTATTATCATTCAAATCACTCAAGATTCGTCAAGAATCATTCAAACAACCATAAATCACAGTTTATATCATCTATTCTCAGTTATAGCATACATAACAACGAATTTATATTCTTAAATCACTACCAAAGCACCCCTACATGCATATACAACCAGCACCCTCTTCCCCACCGTACCTTAAGCGAAGATCGATTACAGCAAGGAAGTCCCTTTCTTGGTTCTGGATGCTCACTCCGCAGCAATCCTCTCTTGAGACTCGGTTTCTCCCCCTCCTTAGCGTTTCGCTCTCTGACGATAATACGAATAAGGATTAGGGTGAACTGATAACCCCTCCTTACTAGAATGCCTAATTGGGCTTGGGCCCATCCTCAACCCCTTATCTTCTTTTTAAATTTTAAACTATCTTTATGGATAAAACTAATAATAATATTAATCCTATCATTTATCCATCTATTTAATTAATTATTTCCTCTACTCATTTATTAAAATCAATTAATATTTTACCTAATAAAATTTAGGATGTTACAATCAGACTCCTGGTCAGCATCCTTATCCAGGTGATCCTGAGCATCGTCAGGGTCATCTCGGGCACAACGTCCTCCTGCACAGGAGGCATCTGAACTAATCCCGGTGTCGGGATGAACCTCATACCATTGAACTGTGCCGAAGCAGATGGTGGAGGAGAGGAAGAAGAAGAAGTCTGCATGGTGCCTGCCGGCGCTGAAGTAGATGGAAGCTCCGGCATCTGATCAGCGTGTGAGTGAGAGAGGTTGGCCCTCTCCCATATCGCGCGAGCTGCCTATTGTCGTAGCTCCTCCCAGATGGAGGGCCCTCCCTCTACTAGGTGGGATCTTCTCTCCACCTCTACCACACATCCTAGGCACCAATTACTATAGACATTATATACAAAATAAATAATTATATAAATTAAAAAAACTAATTACATATTACTAATATACTAGTTAATAAAATAATTACTATAGACATTATAAAACAAATAAACTAATAAAACAAATAAACTAATAATTACAAATAAATTAAATAACTACTAATTACAAATAACCTAATTCCTATATCACATTAATAAAATAATAAAATAAATAAACCTAAATACAAATAAATTAATTAAAACTATTAATTACAAATATACTATTTACAAATAAACTATTAATTACAAATAAACCTAATTACAAAAAATAAATTAATAAAAAAAACTAACAACACAAACTATTAATTACAAATAAACCTAATTCCTATATCACATTAATAAATTAATAAAACAATAAACTGTTAATTTCAAATAAATTGATTAAAGCTTTAAAAAAAACTTACTTGTTGCGACACCGAAAGGGGAATAACTCTGGAACGAGCTCTAACGTCACCTACATGCAACTATTTTGAAAACTGAACGGTTCAAAATGATCCTATAACGGAGAGGAACATTTTAATCGATCAGTTTTTCCAAATAAACGGGATGAGGGGAAAGAAATAGGGGGTGGTTGTATGAGAGGAAAAGGGATTTTGGAGAAAAGGGATTTTGAAGTGGAGGGGGAGGGGAGGGGGAAGGGGTTTTAACGCGTGCAAGTTTTTAACTTAGCGACGGCTTGGCCGTCGCTATATATGTTTTTTAAAAAATGCGCACGCTAATTAAAAATCCATTTTTAATGTAGCGACGACCTACTGTCTCTAAAGTCGTCACTACATTTCATTTTTATTCTTTTCAGAAAAAATAAATAAATTATAATTATAGTGACGGTCCAGCTGTCGCTACTGTCAATTCCTAGCGACGACTAGGTTATCTCTAAGAATTAATTGCACTGAACAGTGCATTTAGTGTTTGTAGCGACGCCTCGGGGTCGTCACAGAGAAGGCGTTGCTAAAAACTGAATGTCTTGTAGTAATCAGAGTTTAATATTTAGCCCAGCCTGCAAAGGCCTCTCAAATACCGGGATTAGCCTGCATTTACATGGCTTGAGATCCATTTTTTAGCCTTAATTAAATTTGAGTTTTTTGGCCTGAACTGTTTTAGCTCAAGGCCTGCATCAGGCGAGCCCAAATCGGGTCGGGTAGCCCATTTTGCCATCTCTATAAGTATGTAGAGGTGGAAAACCAGAACCCGCACTTTAAGTTGTAGGACTTGATTTTTAAAATTTAAGTCTAAACTAATATCAGGATTTTTAAGCCCAACCCACAAATATCACTCAAATTTTGGGGAATGCCCCGCATTTTACAGGGCTTGGGCACCATTTTTTTGAGCCCTAATTAAATTCAGGTTTTGGCCTGATCTGTTTTAGCCTGCAACCTGCATCGGGCGAGCCCAAATCGGGCCGAGTAGCCCATTTTGCCACCTCTATTTGTATGGAGAGGTTTGTAAAATGGGGCAAGCCTATCGGGCCAGCCCAAACCCCGCCTTTAAGTCGCAGGACTTGCTTTTTAAAATTGAGCCCAAATTAATATCAGGCTTTCTTAGTCCAGCCCGTAAATAATGCTCAAATACCGGGCTTAGCCCGCATTCTATAGGGCTTGGGCACCATTTTTTGAGCCATAATTAAATTCGGGCCTTTTGGCCTTACTTGTTTTAGCCTGCAACCTACATTGAGCGAGCCCAAATCGGGTCGGGTAGCCCATTTTGCCACCTCTATATATAGAGGTGACAAAATGGGCCAAGCCAATCGGGTTAGCCCGAACTTGCATGTTAATTAAGTTGTAGGACTGGTTTTTTAAATTGAGCCGAAATTAACATTAGGCTTTTTAGCCCAACCTGCAAAGACCTTTCAAATATCGAGCTTAGCTCGTATTTTACAATTGGACACCATTTTTTGAGACCTAATTAAATTTGCAGAAGCAAGATTTTATAGCCATTAGGAGCATAAACTAGAAGCATTAAATGGTCAAATGGTGATAAAGAATAAGTTTGTCTCATGATAGTGATAACTCCCAAGAAAACATACACTTTGTTTGACCATTTTGAACACCTTATCAACCCTTGTTCATGGCTAGAATCTCTATAAATAAAGTCATTTGAAGCTTAGCAAGATAAGGAGTTGAACACAAAGTCAAAATTGCAAAAACTTTCATTTGAATCCATTTTCAACCTTCTACTGCTTCTAATGACTCCATCTTCTGAGAAATTGTTCTTAAAGTTTTAGAGAGTGAAGTTCATCGTTCTCTAATTTGAAAATTTTATCCGCTCCTTGGGTTATAGAGTGAGATTTTGTAAAATATTTATCCTTTGTCAACAACTACAATCGATCCCAAGCAAGTTAGTGAGAGTTAGTGTTGGTTGAGAGTGTTAAAGTCTACAGAGGTTGTGAGAAAAGAATACCGATTTTGAGTCTGATCGGGAGGCTGTGGGAAAGAATACATTGTAATCAAGCTTGATTAGTGAAAAATCCTATTGAGGCAGGTATTGGATGTGACTATAAATTGTGAGGGTGAGCTGATATAACATTATTGTGCATTGTCTCTTCCCTCCTCAACTCTTTTATTTATCTGCACTAATTTAGTTCAATTTAATTTTTTATTATCCGTGAAAACACAAATCAAATTTTGATAAACTTAAGATTTTTTTTTTATGTTTTTGTAAAAATTACGCCTATACTAGTTTATATACTAATTTGAAAAGCTTCATCAAAATTTGAAATTGACAAGCTCTCCAAAAGCATATTTATTTACTTCTAATATTAAATCTTAACACAAAAATATAAATCTACAAGAAACCTATATTTAAACATTTTTATTATATAATTTGAATCATTATTAACATTGTCTTTCCATAGATCCTAAATATGTAAAAAATAACATGTTACTGTTAGAATATTAGAATAATATATTTAATATTTTAAGAATATCCATTAAGATTAGGTTTAATCCTATAATATCTCCAAGGATTTGTTTCCATATTTCAAGGTAATTATTATGATTTGTTTCCTAATTACTAGTCTATATTGGTCAGTATAAATAAGCATCAATGTATAGTCTTTTCTATCAGTCTATCCATCATCAGTTAATCTATTATCAGTTATCTATTATGAATAATCTTCTCCTCCCTTCTTCCTTTCTATATCCAAAACCCCATAACTTCAACATGGTATCACAGGCCGTACCATCTATCATGACCTGTTCCGCCCCTATTTCGCTGCTGGGTTCCAAAGTTTGGAACTTTTATTTGTTCATCTCTCTCCTCTATATTCATGCCCTTCTTTTATTTCCACCCTCCCTGCCGTGTATCTTTCCGGCGTGCTTTCAAATCATCCACCTTGCCATTTATCGGTGTGCTCTGTCTCATCTCCTCCTTGTCGTGTTTTTTCCGCCCTGTTTTTCTCCTGTTTTTCAGTTGTTCCGGCCGTGGGGGACTCGTCCCGCCATGTTCTCTCTGGATGGTGTCGTTTTGACATTTCTGAGATTTGTACTTGTTGGTCCTCCATGTTGGGCTTGTTTCTTTCTCCTCTGATGGTTTGTTTTCTCTATTACCTGCTGTTCCAGACCCATGACTTTCAGAACTATAGATGTATCTTGCCAGCTACCTAGAGATATCTACCTGGCCCCGTGGCTTTCCCAGAGCAATCTACCTGACCCCGTGGTTTTCCTAGTGCAATCTTCCCCGGCCCCGTGGCTTTCCCAGTGCAATCTTTTACAAAATAATCCTCGTGAAATTAACCTCATTTTGCTACAATATCTCTCTCATTTAGCTTGCTTGCATTGTCGCTTCATCACCATCCTTTTCAATTATGCAACTTTTTGTTTCAATACTTTACTTAATTGAGTTCCATAATTGTTCCCATCCTCACATCATAAAAATAGTTACATTTCTATTCCTATATACCTCCAAAATGGTTTCTTAGGATTTGCAATCGTCTTCAATCTAAGCGAAATCACTTCCTCCCTTATATCTTCAGATTATTCATTGCGAGAATGAAGAAAAGGATGATGACTTCATATTCTCGATGTCTTTTTCTCCCTTGTGGGCTTCACATTGTCTATGGAAAACTCGTATTGATGCAGGGACACTTTATTATGGGAGGAAAGGGAGTTCTAAGCTTCAACAATAGCAAATTTAGGTTCTAGTAAGGAGGGTAACAATTGATTTCAATCTATACCTCATTACAGACACCTAGAACCCATAACTATCTTTGATGGTGTGAAGATGATGATGTTATTGATGAAGGTATAGAGAAGGAATTGAACAAAAAGGTAATGAAGCTATAGTACAAGAAGAATGAGGAGAATTTGATAGAAAAATGATTAACTTCACGAGGACTATTTTAGATAAGATTTATTTTGTTAGGATAATTTTGAAAACGTCAATAATCTTGATACTAGTCACTGACGAATGTTAGAGGATTATTTTTGCCTTTTTTGTATAATCATAGCCTTGTTAGTGAAAGTGGTTTCAAACCTTGTTAATGATCAACTTGGAATGATTTCGAGGTCTCCGTTTTGATGTGATTTCTAATTTATCTTTTAAAGGTCAATATAATTCTGAGTTAATTGAACTATCCTTTTCTGATTATTCTCCTTTAATAATCTTGATTCTTTAAGCGATGCATTGACTTCAATCCAAAGAAATAATGTTCTTTGAATTAATTAAATCAGCTATTTATCTTGGTAAGTACTTGAAATCTCACAATGATTCTAGCCTTGCTCGTGCATTCTTCATAGGTTACTATCTTTAAACTTGAGTTTATCAAGCAAATCTTCTCTTTGTTGCAACTCAATGTCGGTAGCGGTTGTGACTTGCATCAACCCTTGAGTATAGGTAATTGTTGTCTTGAGTTTCTTGAAAGGTTTTGCAAGCTCAAAATAGTTTTGAGTATATGATATTTTGTTTTAAACACTTAAGAAAACTTAGTAACAAAATTGGAAAACTCATAGTGCTTATAAGTTTTATTTATAGTTTGTGAGGGATATATTGTTATCATTAAATCACATAGTCATATTGGAGGGATTCGACCTCAACAAAATTAATAAGTTGTCACACCTTATTATTAAAAGGGTTTGTTCAGGGTGATTGCAAGTTTTCAGTTTTTTATTTTTAAAAATTTTCAATTAAATTTTTATAACTCAAAATAAAAATTGAAAACTTATTTTCTGTGATTATCAAAACATGATATTTTGAAAACCAAAAAATGATTTTCAGTTTTTGGTTATAAAACTTAATTCAAAATTTTTAAAACAAAAAACTTATTAAATAACGAAGTTTGCAAAATTATTTTCAAAGGTAGAAAACTAAAACAACTTATCTCAAAGGCATAAGAAAATTAGTATAATTAATGGCCTTTGTGCATATACTCCCACATGCATTCCCTAAACAAACCTGAAAGGCCAATCCATAGTTGCCCTTTAAAAAAAATTTACGAGGTACTCTAACTTTATACTTACACTACCTAAGTGTTTAATTTCCATGACTCATGTACTTGGTGAAAGCGAGGTTGAAGAATTTACTTTATTTCAATTAGTGGGGTACCCGTGCGAACGCACGGGTCAATACGTTGGTGTGTTCGTTGAAATATTTTGTTTAAAAAATAAAAATAAACTTCATTAAACGGCTAATATAATTATTATATGATATCTATGTAATCATTATTATGTGTTCATATAATATTACTTTCATAATAATTTAACTATGAAGGTGTTTTTATGCAAATTTTTTCCCACATACATATGTTTCATAATAATAATCAGTGCCTACTAAAAGGAGCTATCTACAAATGAAGCAAAGCAAATAAAACCAATTCAGTCATAGAAACAAAAGACATAGTCACTGCACATCAAAGTTCCAGTCCTCGCTGTGTCACATTCACCCATTAGCCTTTCCTTATCCGGTGTGTACCAGGATAAGATGCACCACTTCAATTTGATAACATATTCTCCAGTTTTATCTATAAATGCAATTAGGAGATTTATCAATTCATGATTCATAAAATATCCAAACAATAATATGATCAATAAAGTTAAATCAAGAATAAAAATACCTTAAATTTTTCTGATCTGATAACAAATTGGTTAAAAATATGTTAGTGAGACAGTAAGTCAGAGACCTGAAAATAAGAATTATCCAACATAAGAAAATGAGAAATATATTTAAAAAATGGCAATAACTTCGTAATAAAAAGGGAAACTTACTTAATTTACATTTTGGAACACCTCTTTTGTACACCAACATTTGAAGTAGTGTTAGAAACATTCTTCTGAGTCACATATTAGAATTTTTTAGACCACCTCGTGATGTCACTCTGGAGACAGCAACATACAATTGACATTGCGAAAAACGGTTGAACGAAGATAGATACCAACATGTTTAAGTGATTTGTCCCTGACTTTTATTTATGGTCATTGCAAAAGAAATGGCAATAGGGAATTGTCTACGTTGAAACTTGAAAGGTATCCTATTGTCAGATGAAGTCAATGATAACCTTGGTATAAACACCTTTGTCCAACATTATTCCTATAATGACAGTTGCTTCACGGACATAAGTACCCATCTAAGTGACTATGAGTCGAGTCCTATTGCATAGACCAAATGACTGTTGTCTATGTTTCTCAATAACATAATTGGAACTCCCACTTTAAGTTTTATTTCATGATTTGGAAGTCCTGAAGAGTTAATGGTATTGAGAAATTCAGGAGTATGGATATTATCTGGTGAATATATTGCCCTTCCACTATAGAGGGACTATCAAAACTCAAATTTGTCCTTTTGTTCTTCTTCTGTCAATACCAATCTGATATAACATGGCACAATTAAAAATTAGTAGCATATCATATTTATAAAAATAATTTATCATTTTGTATGGCAGTAAAGTTGAATATAATAATTTTACCCAGTCTTTGCAACAGAGTTCTTTGACGATGAAGTATATCATCACTCAAATACTGCCATGTGTTATTCCACACATGCTCTAGTCTTGAAAGCTGATTTGAGAACAATAGTGTTGCAAAAGTCTTCGCACGGGTAAATTTTGGTCTTTTGGGTTTAATATAAATAAATTGTATAATATTATAATTGAAATATTAAACAATCAAATTTATATTTATAATAACAGTTTAAGAAATGAGTACAAATTAGTGAAAATAAAGTCCATATTTGCAAAAGTAAAAACCTCAAAATTGAAACCAATCAATTTATAGTCATTCAAAATTCCATCATTGCCTATAAAAATACAATACTACTTGAAATAAATTAAACATCACAGAAAACCTCTTTATAAACCACATTTTTGTAGAAGAGCAAGTATTTTCATCTTCATCTAAGATTAATATTTTCAGACTTTTTCTTAACCTCACTCTAGAGACTACAACATATAACTTCCCATGTGTAAACAGTGGTTTTGGAAGAAAAATGCCAACATGTGACAAAGCATGTCCATGACTTTTATTAATGGTCATTCCAAAACACAATGATATTGGAAATTATCTTCTTTCAAATCTAAATGGAAATTTTGGATCAGAAGGAACCATATTCATTCTTGGAATATATATCTTGTCTCCAATATTGGTTCCAGTGATAATTTTCGCACCAATATTCTTTCCCAGTTCATTAACTATTATCTTTGTACCATTACATAACACACTTACAAAAACACATGAAATGTGATATCCACGTATTACTTACTAAAAAATCATAGATATAAAATATATCACTTAATATATAAAAAACATTTAGATTAAAATAAAACACGCACATACAAAGGTATCTCATCTTATTTAGAAATTAAGATAAATTAATAGAAATTCACTTTTGGTATAATTAGCATTTCTTAGACAATCTCAAATCAATAGTCACAAATCGAGATTTTTGCTCATATCTGAATTCCACATTTTCTAAATCAACTACTACCAACTTAGACCGAGATGATGAATAAGCACCAAATTCGTCACACTTGCGGACTGTCACCATAACCTTTGTACTTCCATATATTCACAATTTGAACAATATCCTTTTATTAAATGGAATTAATACCCTAAATTTGAAACTAATATCATATCAACATTAAATGAGTTTGAATTAGAAATATAAATGTACATTTAGCAATTATTGAAATCAATCTCAATAATATATATGAATTTGGTTGCATCATATTGATAGCAATTAATAATCTAAATCATCATAACAATAAATTAATTATAGTATCCAAAAAAAAATCAATTATAGTAACCAATAATAAATTTGAAATTTAAAAATTAGAATCAAATCAAATCAAAACAAACTTTAAATTTAAAATTAATTATAGTAACAATAATAAATTTGAATTTGAAACCGACAGGCTCGAGAGAGTTAGCCCCACCAGGAGGCTCGAACAGTATTGCCCCCGTGGAGGATACTTGTGGTTCACACACAATGAAAAAGACATTTATACAACATTGTTTCTTGATATGAAGCTTGTTTCCAAAACCCATGTATTCATATGAGTTATTAAAAGTTGATTATCATTATTTTCATATAGAATGGTCATCCCCATGTGATATATTTTGCTCTTAAATTATTATACTTTCATAAAGAATGACCATCCCTCGTGTGACATTTTCAATTTTAAAAAGTCATTCATTTTATTTTATCAAAATTTACTTAATTCTTTATAATTTTCACATTTAATAATATTTTTTCTATAAATTAATTTCTTTAGTAATTAATAATTTTAGTGTTATAGTATTTAGCGAACATTTAAAGTTTAATATTTAATTATTATTTTTAGGTTAACTTATAAATTTAGTAAATTTGTCTCAATTGTTTATTAAGTTGTTTCCCAATTTATGAATAATTAAATATAATTGTTTATTAAGTTCTTCATTTTTTTTCAATTTTGTAAAAATGCTCATCACATTACTTCCTTCAATATATTTCTTAAAAAATGATAATTGTCTAAACAAAATCACTTTATTTGAAAATATATTCAAAAATTATATAATCAATTAAAAGTTGATTATCGTATTTTCATAAAGAATAGTTATCCTCGTGTGATATTTTTGCTATAAAATTATTAGAAACTATAATCAAATTGTGAATAAACTTTTTGGTCATCCCCGTGCAATTTCTAAGTAAATCATTAGACACTATAACCAAATATTTATAGTAATGAATCATTTGAAATTTGAAACTAATATCATATCAACATTAAATGAATTTGAATTAGAAATATAAATTTACATTTAGCAATTATTGAAATCAATCTCAATAATATATATGAATTTGGTTGCATTCATATTGATAGAAATTAATAGTCTAAATCATCATAACAATAAATTAATTATAGTATCCATAAAAAATCAATTATAGTAATAGTAACAATAATATATTTGAAAGTTAAAAATTAGAATCAAACCAAATCAAAACAAACTTTAAATTTAAAATTAATTATAGTAACAATAATAAATTTGAATTTGAAACCGACAGGCTCGAGAGAGTTAGCCCCACCTGGAGGCTCGAACAGTATTGCCCCCGTGGAGGATACATGTGGTTCACACACAATAAAAAGACATTTTATACAACATTGTTTCTTGATATGAAGCTTGTTTCCAAAACCCATATATTCATATGAGTTATTAAAAGTTGATTATCGTTATTTTCATATAGAATGGTCATCCCCATGTGATATATTTTTGCTCTTAAATTATTATATTTTCATAAAGAATGGCCATCCCCCGTGTGACATTTTCAATTTTAAAAAGTCATTAATTTATTTTATCAAAATTTACTTAATTCTTTATAATTTTCACATTTAATAAATATTTTTTCTATAAAATTAATTTCTTTAGTAATTAATAATTTTAGTGTTATAGTATTTAGCGAACATTTAAAGTTTAATATTTAATTATTATTTTTAGGTTAACTTATAAATTTAGTAAATTTGTCTCAATTGTTTATTAAGTTGTTTCCCAATTTATGAATAATTAATATAATTGTTTATTAAGTTCTTCATTTTTTTCAATTTTCTAAAAATTCTCATCGCATTACTTCCTTCAATATATTTCTTAAAAAATGATAATTGTCTAAACAAAATCACTCTATTTGAAAATATATTCAGCAATTATATAATCAATTAAAAGTTGATTATCGTTATTTTCATAAAGAATAGTCATCCCCGTGTGATATATTTTTGCTATAAAATTATTAGAGGATACATGGGGTTAAAAAAGTAATTGACCTTTGTAATTAATGTGTTGTCATTAGTGGAGAGAGAGTATGCCAATCAAAATTCAGATTCATGTATTTTAATAAAATCCACTAATTTGTTGTTGGTGTTCATTCCTTTATTATATATATATATTGTCTCTCTAAATCTAAATCTAAATCATGTCTCTCTAACCTATTGATTATAATCAAAGCATTAAGCAGGTACATAAATTAAAATATGAAATAATGATCCACTATCAGAAAGTTCAGATCAAATCATTGATTATAATTTATTATAATACAAATTTAGAATCAAATCAAACCAAATTTAGAAAACCTATGTATTTATATTCACATTAAATCAGATTTAGAATCAGAACAGGTCTATACACATAAAGTGAAATCAATTTATCTGTACTCAATCAAATTATTGCTTTTATCCATGATTTTAATTTATTTTAATACAAAATTAGAATCAAATTTAGAAAATACAACTATATTCAAATCAAATAAGCTTTAGAATCAAATCAGATTTATAAAACATATCGATCTATATTCAAATAAATCAAAATACTGTCTCTCTAAATATGATGCATATTTAAATATGATGCATATTTAAATATAATTAATATTTAAATATAATTAATACTTCAAGATTTCTGTTTTGAAATTTGAAAACGAATTTTACTTTTTTTTTTGTCAAATTGTCCTCTTTTTTTGCGGCAAAATAAATTTCAGACTCATCTCTATTTATATATATAAAGATGTAGTAATTATTCATAAAAATTGAATCATCCATTCTAATAGCAATAATACATTGAAAACAAAGTTATTTGATTGTGTTCTTCATAGGAGTTGTGAGATAGCCTTTGTGTTGGATTTCAAGTCATACTTCAAGCGTGAGGATTTTGGAGTTACTTTTGTGAAGGAGGGAATTGAGACTCACCGAAGGAGGTTGGTGGTGCAGAAGGAAAGGGTGGGAGAAGGTGTGAGGAAGGCTTGATGAATTTGACTAGGGACCAATTTGAATAATTATGATTTTTTTTTTGCTACATCAAACCCACCTTAAAACTTAATGTGTCATGTATGCATTTTTATTAACTTTAACTGACATGGAATAACAGAATGATTAATTTGACTGACATGTACATTTATCATGGACTGTTTTATTCATTAATTTTTTTCAGAGACTATTTTGATCCACTCAATCTTTCAGAGAATTGATTTGGGGTTGGCTTTAAATATGAGGCTTCATTTGCAATGCATACAAAATTCTGTATCAATAGATAAATAGACACATTAAAATTTAAGGGGAAAAAATCCTGCAATTCACTCCCTCCTATGCAAAGGAATCAATGGTATAAACAGATTCTAACACTTTGCTGACTTGACACATTGGCTTTTCTTGCCATACCTATCCATGGATGGCACCATGAAATTTCCCTTTGCAGTGGATTGCACATCATATAACCTTTTTTCCCTGCAACTTTTACAAAGCAGAAGGCTTTTAATTTTCTCAAAAAGAGAAAAGATTTGACTTCACCATTCCCTCTTACTAATTGGACCAAAAATATTTATGAAGAATTGACAGAATTGGCAGGTGGCGAATAAGCATATATTTGAAGTGTGTGCATGAGAAGATTTTAAAGCATTTTTTCTTTCTTTTTATTGATTGGACACAACAGAAAAAAAAAAAGACTTTTACAAAGCAGTAGCAGATCCTCCATGAAGTTAATTGTACATGGGTGTATACTTGTATGATAATTTACTATCTCATATTGAAGGGGATTTTAGTGCCTGTACTTAGTTCCTGATAACTAATATTCACATTTCACATACAATGAAGGCTTCTTTCTTCTAATGGATAATTGATAACATTTACATTTCTGGTTTTTGTTCAGACATATATGGACTTAAGCTAGAAATAGCATAAGGATCAGACTCAAATCCACTGGTCATGAAGTTATGTTCAATTGAAATTCCTTCCCAGAAATCCACACTTTTTTGTATGGAAAATGATGACTAGTCAAGCATCTGATGGTTACCCTTTTGTTCTGAGCTAAGTTATTGACATAATATTTAACAAGAGAGGAAAGGAATTAATATGTTTCTGAGTGTAGAGACAATTGACAACACAAACCAACATGGACCTGCAGTACTGAATCCTTAAAACCATTTGAAGAAGGGAGAAGTTTAGAAGGGGAAGAAGATTGAGGAGGCACTGCACTGCATCAGCACAATAATTGAAATAATAGCAGAGAAGGGAGGATTTTGGGAGACAAGGATGGTGTTGTCTTGTCATGTCTTGTCAGCTACGTTTTAGTGTCCCATGTGCTTCTGCCCACCTTGCTGACCACTGGAATTACCTTATTGCCCTCCAGTTTGCTGCTCAGCCAAAGACCAAAATTTTCAAAGTGCATGCTCTGCCTGTGCCCTGCCAATCATCTTGGATAAAGGAATGCAACATAACTGTTTACATACTTTTTCCCCCCCTTTTTTGGGATAAAATTAATAAATTATCATTCTTATGTTATCATTCTGCATAATCTAAATATCAGCTGTTTTAGCCTCAGAAAAAGAAAAAAATAAAAAAGGGAAATAGGAGGGGAGGCACATATCCTTGTCAGGAGCAATTTCAGCATGGGCTGGGTCATAATATGAGCCCAATGTAGCAGGTCATGTATATATATTCTAGAGGCTTTGAGTTGTCAAGGCCAACTGTTGTGCACCTGCAAGAAATGTAAATTCCAGAGGCAAGTTTCTTTATCCAGTTAATTTGTTGTAGAAATGTCATGGCATGTTCAATGAGATGCTTTTTGGTTAGGAGAGAAAGTGGAAAAAAGTAGGGAGGATTGATCTTTTCATATTTGGAATGGGGGAAAGTGAAAGGAATAGTGAGATGAAAGAAATAGGAAAGAAAGAAATTACATTGAATTCAGTGAAAACTTTTCATCCTCCCATTTTTTCTTCTAAATCAAACAAGAAAAAGTATTTTGAAATCCATGTTTTGGGTGTTCTTATTAACTGATTTGATGATGGTGTGCATCAGTGCATGAGCATAAATATCATCTAAGAACATAGGTAAATAAAGAAATAAATAGAATATTTTCAGTGCATTAGTAATCTTAAATGCAATACAATTTAATATAAACTTTCCATTTAAGATTGCTTACTAGCACTTTTTAACACTTCCTTCAGAAGAATGAAAATGTAATAAGAGCCAATGCACCACTAATTTTAAAAAAACTATGCCTTACAATAATTTTATAATATTCATGTACGGAGAAAGGAATAGAAGACAAATATTGAGGCATAATGATAGGGGCATTAAACTTTCTATTCCTAATTTTACTAAACTGAAAGTGAAGTCATGTACAAATTGAGTGCCTTCCAGACATGTACACAATTATCGTCAAGCACTGAACAAAGCAGATACAAAAAAGAACTTTAACATTACATATTAGCCGTGTGGTTAAAAACAATTCCACGTGAAAAAAGCTTATAGGTCAAATCACCTTAGATGATTGCCCAAATTTTTCTACACAATTAAAACAGTTTCCATCTTCTTTTTCTTTGTTCTCTAGCAAATGTGACTCCACATCCCACAAGTATTTTGGGGCCAACTCTTGGATTCTTGACACAATTTGTTCCTCATCCCTAATGATAATAAATCCCTGCAGATCACAAGCGACCTCTGAGTTATCAACTTTATCCAGAGAAATAAAAGAAATGGAAGTTATGAGTTGCATCATAAGAACTTGGTGAGAATAAGGGGGGAAATGGGGATATGGGGGGAGAGAATAATGAATCATTTTATCTCTTTATATAGGTGAATGCAAAGGTAGACAAATAAACACATACTCATAACAACATCATGCAACAATACTGTGTCTTGTACCCCAATAAATAAATGAACAGATAAATCTAAATTGTCACTACAATTTATTATGCAGCTTTTATCACATTATTTTGTTTAATCAAAGTACACAAGGTGAAGGATCAAACCTTCATTTATGCAAAATAAGTCTTTGCATATAATCACGCAAGCCAAAAAACACATTTGGTTATGTACATAAATAAGCATTTACACCAGATTTGTCCAACATGCTTATTTTCATTTCAGTCACAAGAACTTCTACTCTGATTTCACATGTAAAGCATCATGAAGATAACTTATTAGAGTAGTGATTACCAGTGGCCGTATAAGGCGATCCATCTCCAGCATGATATCCTCCAATAAACAACCTTCCCCTTGGGTTTTGTAGTGGGAGAAGAGGTAGTTGGCATGTAAAAGATCATATGTCCGAGGATAACTAAAATGGTTCACACCTAATGTAAAGAAATCTATATTAGCTGCAGAACACTGATAATAAATACAAACACATATGTTAAACATGTATTTACTATTTGAGATATCAGTTGTGAAGTTTTACCAGTCATGGAATGTTCCAATCAAACCCCGGTCATAAATTCCAGATAAGGTGTTCTTCATGCTTGCAGGAACTACATTCATTACCCAAACAGGAAATTTATTTAATGCAACAGCAAATCCACCAACAAAGGCATTCATATCCATCACATTGCGTATTTCTGTTGCTTGACATTCATTAGTCTCCAGTAATGACGAATCTGATCTTGCCAGAAGAGAGTATCGGATGTAAATTCATCTCGACTTATACCTGTTCAAAAGTTGTTAAAGGGTCATCACATTAGATTGAAAGGGACTATTGAGTTGAGTGCACCACAGTAATGCTTGTTTTATGTTATAATTTCCACTTAGCAATTAAACAATAGTTTTCCTTTTGATTTAAATGTATTAATTCTCACCAATCTCCACTGAAAAGCAGGGCACAGACCAGACAATGTCTTTCTATATTAATATCAACATGTACATGATCCTAATGATAACACATTCATCATAGACAATTTGGGGAAGTGCTCAACTACATATCGTTATGATAAAAAGACAAATTCATTCAGAAAAAAACCAAAGAGCACTTGTTACACTGATCCTACACCTCAACTATTTTTACTTTTTCCTTTGTTTTATCATTTATGCAAGTAAAATAAGTTCTTATCTGGCTTGAAATCTTTTGACAAAACTATTTACAGCTTGAGAAGAACTAGCATTAAAATATAATCAACTGATGAAGTTTCCACAATGCAACCAAAAGATGATGTTAGCAAAGCTCATTACAGCTCTGCTGTAGATTGTGCCTTTGATTAAAAGATAGGAGGGCCTGAATATCATCTAAGCCCATGTGAAAGCATTCTATAATCATGACAAAAATTTGTAACCAAAACCATTGGGATGAAGAGCATAATTTGTAACCAAAAGCATTCTATATTTCAAGAAGCATAAACATTGGAATCACGGTCATAGAAATTTGTAAAGAGCATGAATTACGTTGCTATCTGAGATTTGTAACCAAACCCATCATTAAGATCACTAAACAAAAATCTTTGCAGAAAAATATCTATGCTCTGTGCGTGCACATGCACGTGTGTGTGACAAGGCATCCCTACTAGAAAGGTTGAAAAGCATAATTTAAGAATAAGGAAAATGTAAAACATGGAAATTAGCTATTGCACTTGTTGAAAAGAAAATGGGCAGACCTATCTTGTTCAGGTTTCAGAAAACACTGAAAGGCGCTCATGACTTGGAGGAAGCTTGTAAGATCTGTGTTAGAATTTCTGACTTGTACACAATTCTTAAGTGGGATATTCCATGAAGGTTTAGAATCATCAGCAGCATCACAGACATCTATAAGTTTTTGTTCTGCATTTTGCAGAAGGCATGGCTCATTATTTTCTTTAATCCATATTGCTGTCTGAACTTTTCGAGCAATGAGTCTCCAGCACATTGCTGTAGTCAAATTCACCAGCTTATCCCAAATGGCAGGAAAATCTTTATCTTTTCTATAAGCAGGTGGAGCCGAATAAACAAAATACCCATTAGAGCGAAGAAGGCGATTTAACTCCTTCAGCAAAATCCCATCTGTAGAAAACAAAATAAAAAACATCAAACAATTAAACATTTCCAATAAGATAAGTCTAACCCCACCAACGTTTGTAGCTTTGACATGTATATGATAGACTGAACAAGAGCAAAGAAAAAAGAAGATAGGAAATTTTTTGAAAATGAATACCTCAGACAGTATCAAGATGATATTTGTTCGGACATATAGTGTATACATGGTACGCAAATACGCAATCTCTCTCCCTCTAAACTTCTAGGTTTTCAAGAGGCCTGGAGAGCTCTCCCTCTCAACTTTCTTACAATACATGATACCTTTCTCACTTTCCCTCCCTCCTCTCTTTTTATTGCTTCCTATTTTGTTTGGTCTAACAGTCTAACTGCCACTCAAAGCCTTCAAGCTAGTTATTCACTACTGCTCCTGATCATAATTGCCTAAACATTTTTTATTCCTTCTAACATAAACCAACTTTATTAGGGGTCTAACAGTATAGAGTGCATCTATTCTACCAGTTATCCAGATTAAATTCATAACAGAAATAATAAATGGGTCCAATTGGGCAAGGCTTCACCCACCAGTTATAGCAGTTATAGCAGCCTTCAGCACCTTTTCTACCAGGTCATCCAATAAAAATAAAAATGATGTGATGATAACTATGAAGAAAAAGAACGTCTCTAAGCTATACAATCCAAACTACACTGTGAGGTGCATTTCTAAGGAAAGGTCAAAATACCATTAAAGATCAATTGCATTTCATTTGTTGTCCACTAAATATAAAGTATGTTGCCAGCCAATATATACAAAAATTTAATACCGATATGAAAATCATCAACCAACTAAAAGGAGCAATGAATGTCAATATAAAAACATAATAAGGAAAGCCAATCACCATTTTCATGAAAGTCTATACGACATCTCGAACAGTGAATCATTTCAAATGACCCAGTAGGATACGGTAGTTGTTTCGTGGACAAGGCAGAGATCATTGCACCAATCCCTCGCTCTAATGCAAACTGAATCTGATTTTCATGACCATCCTTGGGGGCAAAGGACATTGTCCGTATATCCAAGGGAAGAAGATAAGCTGAAAAACTGGCCACACCACAGCCAATATCCAGAACTTGAACTACCCCTGCAGAACGCAGATCACCAGTCTCATTCGTAATCATATGTCCTAGCCTGCATTTGTAAAGTCATCAAATGACTAAAAACTATATCTGGCACTATTCAATCAAGGGAAAATATGCAACAAAATGAAAGAACTGTCAAGGGCCTGCTTGTATAATCTTAAAAAAGTGATTCTGTAACATTTTTAGAGGATTTTTTTTCAGAAGCTACTATTAGCTTTGATAAAAGCACTAAAACAGCTTTTATTGAGGTTTTGCTTTTCACAAAAACTTACATAATTATAATAATTTTTTATATATCTTTTAGTTAAAAAGTGCCTTTCCTTTAAAAAAAATCACAGACAACCAAGCCCTAAAGAGAATTTTAAAATCAGCATCTTTAGAAAACTGTTGAACTACTCACACAACATACAAACATTCCATGATCATATTAGTTTGGTGCACCAAGCAACATAATTACAAGATAGGTAGATATTGGCTTTACTTGAAACTAATATTGACCATTTATGTAAGATTAAATGGTCAAGATTAGCACTTCCAATTCTCTCATACTCTCACTTGGTATGATTCCTCTGTGTGGTGTGTGTGTGGTAAGCTAAAAGGATGATTAGCGGCATCTGGTTTCATCATGTTTCATTAAAATAAATTAATCACAGATTTGAAAAAAAGATATGGTCTGAAATATGTTGCAATTAGCATATATGACTATTGTCTGCTAGGATTTGCATATTAAGGCCATTTAGCCCAAAAGTAAGCCCTGAAAGCTCAGATAGTCATTCCATAGGCCCAGCTACAATTTTTCCTTGATTAAGTTGACTCCAATTTTACCATTCTCAAAATGAACACATCCTTTTTCTATTGGCTTCAAGAATTTCAGTCTACTGTGGATGAGCTGTTTACTACAAACTTCTATATGATTTCCTTTCATACAAAATCCTACAGGAAATTTATGTATCAGAATTGGGAAACACAAGGACAAAAAGTTCATTGTCATCGCTGATTATCTTTTGGATTTCAAAGAGTTAACTTCAATTTTTTTACCCCCCCGTCTTTGGATTGTGAGAAAGAAGATAGAAAGGAAAGAAATTTTAAAAGTTTGAAATTTTCTATTGTTTGGTTGAAGAGAAAATTAGGAAGAAGAAAAATTCTAGAGGCAAAAAATTGAAAATTTCTCTTTATTTCTGATTTAAATTTTTAACTCCCTTTCATTTTCTTTCCTCTCTCTCTTTTAAATTGCAGTTGAGATTGTGTTACGGTTGCATTGCGGCCATTGTAGGTTGATGTGGACTGAAATATTGAAATGAACTAAAGCCATATGATTTCATCTTTGAAGAAGACAACGATAAGCCAGGCAGTCATATCATTTGCTGTTCAGCAGCAACCATTAGTCACATATTTTTCTTAGTATTACTTCAACTGATTCAATAAGATCAGGGCGGAGGGGTATTTGGTCTCAAAGAAATAAAGCATGAGTTATAGTTGAAAAAAAATATCTAAATTCAAGAAACAGATGCTCAAATATTTGCAGAAGAAGCTACTCAATAAGGAATTCTTGATAAATCACAGCACAAGGTTTATCAGTAATAAAAGGAGATAAAAATTGACATCTAGCATTTTTATGATAGATCAACAGATAAATCGTTACTTTTTCTCTCCACATAGTTATCTCATTAGATGCTGAAATTATTTATAGTCGAATCAAATTCAAAATAAGAAATTCTAGGTAGATATTCAGCATTAGACTTAAGTATTAAAATGAGATTAACTTTGACATTTAACAAATTACAATAGATCATATCTTTACATGTTCTATTCACATAGTCATTGTCAATCTGATATTTAAAACTTGTTTCACACATGAATTTTTTTTTATTGGTGGGAAAATAAAATCATCATAATAGTTGCCAATGTATCTAGACTCTAGAGAAGTTAACAAATCATTGAAAACCTTTCTACAGTCAGCATGATCCTAAAACAAAATGCAATAGAGAACAAAATAAGTCAATTACAGATACCTCTCTATGTACTCAGATGCCCCATGCTTGAAATGGGTACCGCCACCAGGAAACCACCAGAGCTGATCCTTTTCGTGGACCCAATTTGGCCTCCTTTGACTTCTGCAAGATGTGTATGATTCACATTACTTCGCCAAACATAATCCCTGCTAAGAGGCCATTTGATAGGTATTTTATAAGCCTTTGGTGGGGGAACCAAGCAAAATAAGCGCTTTTCAAGTGGAGGACAGTGTCTCTCCAGTTCTTCTTTTCTAGAAACATCAAGGTTTGGGATCAATGTTGCCACATAGGAAATATCATGGCAGGGAATATACTCATTGAACCTCAAAGGGCATACATCCACCCCAGTTTCTGGAATTACTAGGGGAGTTTTGCGGTGAGTCAGAGCAACTCTATTTGTAATTGGAAGTGTCTACAAGAATCAGAAATAGTTGTATATCAGTCACAAAGCAGCAATCTGAAACTACATGGTTCAACAAAGTTTCCAAATAATACACTCAGCGATACCTCCCCAAGAAGTGTTATTGAAAACTGTTTGCAACTCAACCAATCAGAGAGAATCAATGTATAAAGCAGTTGCATTTAAATAGAACATACATATTGATACTATTTGGAGAAGAGCATACAGCTTGGATTTAACAGCATTGGAATAATTCCACATAGAAGACACTCACACAGTCACAGTCACACTACGAATTATATCCATTTACTTGAATCTAACATTTGAAGATGCTTAATGACATGTATTCCTTGCTACCGCAGTTAGGATTCAACATAAAATCAAATAATCAATCTAAAGCTGAGATTTTAGAAAACAGAATATTATATGAAAAAATGATAGAAATGATACCATAAAGAATGTGAAACCCACATAGCAAAAATCCAAATTTTGCAATAAGGGATGAATGGCAACAGGAAAAACAGTAAAAAGGGAACTTTGAACTTGAATTGAGCTGAAGAGGTTACCATTAGAGGAAACACTGTTTTTGGCAGTAGAAGAAGGGGAGGCAAGTTGAGAGACGTAAAGGGGGGCATTGTTGCCGAAAAGGGTGCCGGCATAAATGAAACAATCATCAAAAGCAAAGCAGCCATTATAATCTGCCCAGATTTGGAATCGAAGGCAGAACGAATAGCAAACCCCCCATTGTTGTTCCTTCTTCTTTCTTTCACTGCCTCAACTGGGTTCCCTTGTAATGTCTCAAGAGAGAAAGAAAACAGAGGAAGACGCTGAATCAGTGCATAACACAGAGAGAGAAGAGCTGAGTTGTGAAAACAAGGATTCCTAATTCCTATGCAAGCTTCAGATCGGTGAAGATTTCCTATGCTTTGTTTGGTTTCTCTTTTTCTTTTTCTTTTTATGTGAATGTAAAATGTAAAATTGGTTGTTGGTTCTTCAGTCACTTAACTTAACATGTTTGTTTGTATATTTATAGTGAATTTATATTTATATATATTATATCTGAGTACGACAGTTGGCGCGAGAGATGCACGTGGATTGCAACCCTTCGTTATACTTACTTTGCCTTTGTTTTTAAAATCTATTTATAATTTTCACGTACTCCTCTCTAATTTCTCTATCCTCTCCAACAAACGTTAACCGCGGAATAACTACGGAATAAGTAGGAAAGCAAAATCCATAGCTAATAGGTAGTTATTCCGTAGTTAAAACCGCTGGACAGGATGAAAAGACAGAAGAGGATCCTTTCACCAAAATAATTGTCTTTTAACACAGTCATGATTTTCATTTAGTATTTTTACACGAATTAATTCGTCCAATTTGTGTTTGACGGTTTCGTGCTGTTTAGCATTGCTGCTAATTCTTTTTATTCTATGAATATTCTTGTTTAACTTAATTAAAAAAACTTAAAAGATAAAGATAAAATAAATAAATAATATTTTTTAGTTTTTTATAAAATAATTAAAGTACTTTTTTGTGAAAAAAAAAGCATTAATGTACTTTAATTATAGTCAACAAAAAATCCATTATTATTATTTTTTAAAACTATGGAGTAATAAATTAATAGGAATGCTATTTGTACATATAAAATTTAATAGGTTCTTTACAAAGGGTATTCATTCTTAAATTTTAATGAGTTAAATTTATGATATATTTTAAATTAAATTAACGATGAATTTATTTATTTTGTACGCTATAAATTTTATTATATCAAATTATAATAAATAAAAGTGAACTAAAACTATATATTTAACATTGGTCACTATAGATTTTTTATTTGAAATATTTGTTATCCGAAAATAATTTTAAATTTCAACTAACGTCTATTTTTTTGGCGAGTATACCACTTGAATCTAAAATTATTCATAAGAAAAATCAATAAATTTGTTCTAACTTTTTATATTATATTTATTTCTGAATTTCAATCTTATGTTGAAATCGGAAAGAAAGTTTCAAACAAAAATTCTCGAATAAATTGACGTACGTAAGAAATTATTATAACGGTACAAATTATAAAAGTTGTTGATGAAAGTCGTGATGGAGAAGTATAGATTATATTAGGCTATATAATATAATAAACAGATGATTATGCCGATATTTGTAATCTTCTAATGAAGGGATAATTTTACTTTTTGCCAAATTTTCTTACACTATGTTAAAAAAACAATTCTTAAAATATTGAAATCATAGTATCTTTTATAAGTGATTTTCAGCATATTAAACATATGACGCTTTAAAAATTCATCCTTAGTAAATTTATACAACTCCCTGTCTGCAACCAAATAATATTATAAAACAAAGTTTTGGAATAATCAATGAGTCGCCATGTGTTTTTAGAGTAAACCAATCCTCGAAAGATTTGAGGTCGGTCTATTAGTCCTGAAAGATGAAAATTACATTTTCGTCTCTAAAAAATGAAAAAATCATTTAATTTAGTCATTTTCAGGGATTAAATTGACATTTCAAAGAATCTTTAAAGGACTAAAGTGAACGACTTTTATCTTTGAGGGACTAAATTGAATAATTTTTTTATTTTAGGGACGAAAAAGGTAATTTCATTCTTTCAAGGACTAATATGACCGACACCAAATCTTTCGGAGACCAAAATGAGGGTTTACTCTGTGTTTTTAAATAAAATTAAGACTTCATTAAAATATGACCACATCATAAGAAATAGAAAATATATTCAAATTATTGGAAAAATCATAATTTTGAATCTTGTAAAAATATACTTTATTTTTAAATGAGTATTAGACTAATTTATATTGTATTAAAAATAACTTATACTTAATCAAATATCTTAATGATGAATAAAAATGAAATGGAATGACAAAAAAAACAAATAAGGTGTCGTTTGGGATGGTGTCAGTTTTCGATTTTTGGTTTCGAAATTCAAATTTGAAAACAAACGTGTTTGGATAAAATGGGGTTAAAATGGTTTTTACACAAGTTTCAAAACCAATTCCCTTTACTTTTCAAACAAAAAAAAGAGTTTTATGTTTTCAGTTTCATTTTTTTCTCCCTCATCTCTCTCATTTGTTTCTATCTCCTCTCTCCTCTCCCATGTTTCTCTACTATTTCTCTCTTGTTTCTCTCTATTTCTTCTCTATCTCATTTGATTCTATCTTGTTTCTCTTCCTCTCTTATCTCTCTCTCTGTTTCTCTCTCCTCTGTTTCTTTGTTTCTCTATTGTTTCTCTCTCTCCTCTCTCCTTTGTTTCTCTACTGTTTCTCTCTTTTTCTCTCTCCTTTCTCCTCTATTTCTCTCATCTATCTCTCTCCTCTGTTTATTTCCTCTCTATGTTTCTCTTTCCTTTGTTTCTCTCTCCTCTCTTCCTTTGTTTCTCTCTCCTCTATTTCTCTCCTCTCTCCTTCGTTTCTCTCTCCTCTGTCGATAAACAGTAGAAAAATAGAGGAGAGAGAAGGGAGAGAGACAGGGGGAGAGAATAATAGAGAAATAGAGGAAAGAGAAACAGAGGAGAGATAAATAAAAGAGAAACAGAGGAGAGATGAGGACAGAGCGAGGAGAGAGAGACAAGAGAGAAACAAATGAGAGAGGAGAGAGAATTATTCCTGTAATGCATAGAACTTAAAACCGATATTAAAAAAATGAAACTGGAAACCATAAACTGAAACTGAAAACTGGTTTTTAGTTTTAAAATTTTTGAAACTGAAAACTGGTTTTAGCTTTTAAAAGTTTCAAAACTGGAAATTGAAAACCTCCCCCAAACGAGCCCTAAAGTTACTATTTCCTATTAAGATTAAGAAAAGATAGATTTTTGGATGAAATAAAATGAAATTATTAAAATTAGTTTTATTCCATTTTATTATAAATAATTCAAACAATTGTATATATGTATGTTAATTAATAGTACTTCTCTATCATGAAACAAAACATGCTAATAAATACTTCTCAGTCAATTAAACTAATTGAAGAGTTGATATATAGTTAGGTCCCTTAAGTATCTTGACAAGGGTTCAATCGGCGGTTGGTATATGGAAAAGAATTTATTGGGAGAGGCAAAACCCACTTTCGGTGATCTTTACGCTTCGAATACATTTTTTTTTACGGATACGCTTCGAATACATTAGTCTCTAGCTAATTAGTCTTTAGCTATCGGTTTGGGAATACTTTGGTTAAAAAAAACTAACTGAATTGAATACATTATATGCGGACAAAGCAGGCTAACCTCCAAAAAAGGGAATTTGAATTTGTTTCACATAGTTTTAAAGTATGAAAAAACCGATGTAATCGTGCGAAATGGTTCAATATTTTGGATCATTCGATTTGCTGCTTTGTAAATTGTAACGATATCTTGAAAAGTGATGAAATCGTATTTGTATAATCGGAAGTTTGTCTTGGTTACGAGGAGAGTTGAATTTAAAAAATCCAGAAAATGAAGAAAAAAATAATTTACAATTTCCAAGAATTGTGTTAGCTAGGTATTATTTTTTACCTCCTAAAGAGTTAAAATTTTAGAAATCCCTTAGAAGTTTAGGTTGTGCCATGTTTGCCATTAGAAGCTATTTTTTTCGAAATCCCTCGATTATATTTTCTCCTTCAGTTTTTTTTTTTTTGTCTCCATCCAACCAACACAACTTTGTAGAAAATGTTGAGTGCCAATCTCAAGCACCAATAAGAGGAGGCACCACCAATTGGAAAAGATGGTTGAAACCCCCTCCAATCATCTTTTAGGTTTTTCAGATTGATTGCTTGTGACTTTGGAAGATATTTAGAAGCCTCACTCATAATGCTACAGGGTGCAAGATAAATTTAAGTATATATATCAATATAAACAAAGGTACAACTTATAGGCACTGGCGGAGCTTCACTAAATTTTTGGGGCCAAGATATTAATTTGATACACTCAAAATTTAAAGTCAAATAATCATAATCATTTACATAAAAACAAGTGTAAAATACTAAAATGGAATATAAAAAGTTTAAAGTTATTGCCATTGATATAGAAGCAATGATCCAAATATTTATATTTGGAATTAAAGATTTACTATTTACTACAATAATTCAAATATTTATTTTAAAATAAAATTAATCACACTTTTTTAATAATATTAACCAGAATCTCCAAAAAAAATATGACTAAAAAAAATATTTGATCCAACAAAAGAATTTTAAGAATTAAAACTATTTACTTCGACCAAAAAAAAAGATTTATTATTTACTACTTACTACAATACTCCAATATTTATTTTAAAATAAAATTAATCACACTTTTTTAATAATATTAACCAGAACTCCAAAAAAAATATGACTAAAAAAAATATTTGATCCAACAAAGAATTTTAGGAATTAAAGATTTACTATTTACTACTTACTACAATACTCTAAATATTTATTTTAAAATAAAAATAATCACCCTTTTTAATAAAATTAACCAAAATCTCCAAAAATATGACTAAAAAAGTATTTGATAAATAAAAAACCTAAAATCTTCTCCTAAATATTTTAAAAACGTATTTGATCTAACAAAGAATTTTAATATTAACAATTTCAAGTTTTAATGAGATTAAATTTAATAAATAAGAAACTATAATCTTCTCCTAAAAGTAAAAGATTTACTACTTACTAATTATTAAAATTTTAGGAATTAAAGATTTACTACTTACTTCTTACTACAGTCTTCTCCTACAACTACAACTCTACCTAGTGTTGGTTTTGCAATCGATTTACTTGATTCACATAAAACAAAAACTAATATCTCTATCTAGTACATACACTACTGTTGCTTTTTGGAAACTATTTGACTATTAAACAAAATAATCGATAACCAAATATCTCTACCTTACCTACTGTGGCAAACAATTTGAGTATTAAATCGATAATCTATTATATATACAATCTCACAAATGTCGTAATCGCCAATCAAACATACAAATGAGCACACAACTTCCAAATCAAAATAAAAAAAAGGGAGAACAATACTAGTATCAAGGATTCAAGAGCAAGATAAAAAGTCTCGGGGAAAAAGAGAAATTTCTGAAAAAAACATACCGCAATAATCTTGTAAATGATGAAAATAAAACCAAAATTTACGTCTTAGAATGGAGAGCTTTCTTTCTCAGTACGAAACAGCAAAAGTGAAGAGACGGCTATTCAAATTTCAATTTTACAGCAGGTAATTTGATTTTTAATTGATAATTGAACATCCTTTTTAGGTTTTTAAGGTCAATAATTTACTTTTTAATTGATAATTGGGGTTGGACTTAGAATTATAGATGATGAAAGATACAATATATAATGAGTTTAATTTTTAAAATTTGTTTTATTATTATTATTATACACAATATATTGTGATTATAATTTTTTGGGGGGGCCAAAATTAATTTTTATATATATAGTAATTAAAAAAAATTCCTTGGGGGGTCATGGCTCCGCCCCGCTACTTATAGCTCCGCCAGTGCTTATACGAACAAAGGTTGAATGCTTTTGTATTTCCTGGATGAGGAATGCTACCAACACACTCTCTAACACACTTTTTCCAACATATTTATTATGACTGGTCAAAATTCACATGAGTGAAGGAAATCAAGCATGTGGTCAGGGTTTGCAGCGGAAATAAATGGATTCCCTCCTTTGTTATAATCGTTTTGCGAAAACACGAATCAAGGCATAAAAGGTATTGAAACGAAAGATCGTACCTTATTAGGATTATAAACGAGGCAAGTGTAGCCACGTCTCTATTGGTATCCACGCCAACAGCCGAACTAGGATACCCTCCTCAGCTCTGCTAGTAGCCTTAAAAAGTAAGAAGCGATTGCTCATGTGTCCCAGGGGTAGTGCATCTTATGCTCTATTTATAGAGCGGTGGCTAGGATTTTACACCCTCATTCACTTAACCCCTCACACTTATGGGTCTGACCCATTATGTAACAATTCTAATTTAATTTAATTAGAATTATTATCCTTTCATAGTGGCTTGTTGTATGCGTGTGACCCAATAGGCTTTTAATATTTGGTTTATAATATTAAAATAAAACCCTTTATATTTAATATCATAAATAGTGAGCGGTATCTAGCAACACATCACTATCCAAATATTGAGTTTATCAGTAAATTTGATAAATCCTATTTTATGATAATAATTTATATGATCTGTCCCTTTGTCCAAATATCTAATTGAACACAAGGGCATGGATTTGTGTCAACCTTGTATAGTTCAATTTATATTTTCTTGATCCCAAATAGACTTTACAGAAAATAAATATCCCATATTTATCCTCCTGAGCATGGCCATGCATTTTGTAATCTCACTTTATCAAGAGGCCTACAAATATAACTCATGTTACATAGGAGGAACAAATCCCATCTAGGGCACTCACATTCCACCAAATAATTTATTATATGTCCAAAAACCAACTTTATGATTACCCTGTTACAAGTAACGTTTGATGATAATTAAAACATATAATTCCTTATGTAGGAATCATAGTGATTTCAGGTCAAAGGACTTCATATAACATTAATCAATTTAAGAAACGTTCATGACACTTATGCAACAATCCATGCAACGTTCTTAAGGTGGTCTGTCCAGTACGCCATTACTCTTAATGTGAACCTATGTGAGCACATGATATCTCATATCCATGATCCGTAAGATGTGATCATCAACGAACTCACATACTAGTCTAAATGCATCTTTGTCCTGAGATGATATTTGACTAGGGACTATTTTAAGAATAGTTCTTCATAAGATCTCACGATCAAGTCATCTAATTGATTTCTTATGAAGTTTAAGCTTACTATTCTAAGGACAGTAATTATATTCTAAAAGAATTAATAAATGTAATGCCTTTATAAAATAATAATATGATACAAGTGATGGATGTTTAAAAAACATATAAGTCTCTAGTACATATACTAACAATGAGTCCCATCAAATTATGTGGGTCTTACTCCTAATGCAGTGGGATCTATGTGACTTTCAACCAATTATAACGAGTGTGTTGGAAATAGTGTGAGCACTTTCTAAATACAATGTTGAACTTGAAATTAGTTAAAAGCGCAAATGATTTGAATAGAGATATATATCACCTTACTTATGGGATTTATAATCCATGATGGATCACTAAGGCGCTGTTTAAGGTGATTGCCAATTTTTTTAAAACATTTTTTAAAAATTAATATTATATTTTTACAATTTAAAATTAAAAATAAAAAAACTCTTTTAGTGGTGCTGAAAAAAGACTGAATATAGTTTGTAAAATAATTAAAAGTTCAACTTTCAACCCTTTTATCCAACATGTTTTGTTTTGAACACTACAACAATGTGCTGAATTAAACGAAAAAACGTAGTGATGGCCAAGTCGTCGCTAAAGCATTGAATGCGCTTCTCAAGGCGCAGCTGTGCAATTAATACGCTGTGACGGCCTGGCTGTCACTAGTAAAAAATAAACGTAGTGACGACCAAGTCGTCGCTACGTTTTTAACTAAAAATTAAATTTGACCCGTCAGAGGAGTTTTTTAAGTTAGCGACGGTCATAGCGACGGTCTAATTTAAAACTTACGCGCTACAAAACTCTTCCTCCTTCCTCTCTCCCTCCGGCGTCCCCCTCTGTTTCTCCCTCCTTCTCCCTCTCCCTTTCTCCCATTCCCTTCCCCACAGTCCCAAACATTCTCCCTTTCAACTCTCTATCTTTTCCATCAATTGAAACCTTCAAAACAACCCCCAAATAACCTCCTACCTCCGGTCGCCGTCGTCCTCCCTTCGATCGTTGTCGTACAATTCCAGTCACCGCGGCCCCCTACAACAGCCAGGCACCATCCAGGTTAGTTTGTATTATTTTTTTAAATGTTTTTTATAATAATCATTTAGGGTTTATATAATTATTTCTACAATTAATTAGTTTAATATATGTTAGTTAGTGTTAATTTAATTAGTTTAATATATGTTAATTAGTTATATATATTAATGTTAATTTTAGATTTCTGAAAATAATTATTTCGAAATTCTTACTATTAATTGGTTTAATATTAGTGTTAATTAGTGTTAATTTAATTAGTTTAATATATATTAATTAGTTATATATAGACTTGTATAATATTTAATTATTATTCAATTTAATTAGTGTTATATAATTTAATAAGTTATATATAGACTTGTATAATATTTAATTTAATCATTATTATTTTTAATAATCATTTATAATTTATATAATTAGTTATATTATTTAATTAGTTATATAACCTTCTTAAAATTAGATAAATATGTCACGTATACGTGGTAAAGGTGGACAGAAGGTCCCACCTATTAGAGGGAGGTCCATCCCTGTGAACGAGCTTGCTGCACACGCAGCTCGCCTGCGTCGAGATCATAGGATAGGACCAACCTCCCTCTCCCTGATGAGCTGCCAGAGCAGCCCTGTGTCGTCCGCCATGCACCGGACGTGGTGCCCACCCTTGCAGAGGTTGCCTAACCTGCTGCATCAGTTGGAGCCTTCATGGAGCATATGAGGTTCATCCCTACCCCGGGATATCAGGAGGTTCCCTCCGATGTAGGTCATCAACAGCTAGAGGATGGCCTGCCACATATTTCCGATTCGGAGGGTGAGGGCGAACCCCAGACTGACATTGATAGGGAGGCTGACGAGGAGCCTGATGTACAACAGCCTACATGGTCAGCCTCCGTACCGGGGTGCCAGCTCCAATGCCGATCACGAGCTGGACCCTCAGGGTAGGGTAGGGGTGGCAAAATGGTCCAATTGTCCACCATCCATCCAACCCATCCAAATGAAAATCCGATCAATCCATCCAACTGTCAACAAAAAAATAAATGGACTGGACTGAATGGGTAATTTAATTAAATGGATGGATAACAATCCATCCTATATTATTTTTAAATCCAATGGATTGGTCAACGAAATAAAAAATTCAATGGACCATCAAATTAATGCTTTATAGATCAAAATTAGACCAATCTATTCTAGCGAATCAAATATTTTGTTATTGACAAAAAAATATTTTTATTATTTTTAAAATATTTTTATTAACTAAAAAATTTAAAATTTTTAACTAAAATTTCTCTCTCATATTTTTTGTTAATATATAAATTATAAATATGTTTATATATAATATTTATATATATTATATGTTATATAAAGTATATATATAAAAGTTTATGTATATAAAAATATTGTTTATATATATATCTATAATATATATTATTTGTTTATATATATATGTTTAATATAAAATATATAAATTGTTTAATATAATATGTCTATATATAGTTTATTATATATAAAATAAATATAACTGTTTATATAATATCTATTCTTTTTATCTATATATATAAATATAATGTTTTATACTATCAATATAATATACAATAAAATGATTTATATATCAGACTATATGTTTATATCATTGTATTTTGTCACAGTGTCTATCTTCATTATCTCTTCTATGTTTTATCTAACAAACTATCCAATGTATAGCTCGCCTTGTCTCTCTCTCCTATATTTCAATGTATATATCATCTCCCTTCTATGTTTCTCTTACTCTACTATATTTCTCAATAATGTATCTATCTCCTGTTACTCTCTCTCTATCTACTTGTTTTATTCCCCTCTATCTCATCCTCTTTCCTTTATTTCCTCTATATCTATATTTCTCTTGCCCTCTGTCTCTCTCTCTCTATCATATTCTCTCTCTCTCTCTCTATTTCACTCGTTTCTCTTCCCATCTCTCTTCTCTGTCAGAGACAAAGAGGGAGAGGATAGGAAAAAGAAATAGAGGGAGAAACAGAGAGAGGAGGAGAAAGAGAGAGAGGGAGGAGAGAAACAGGGAAAGAGAGGAGGAGAGACAGAGGAGAGTGAGACGAGAGAGAGAGAAAACACAGGAGAGAGAAATAAAGGAGTGAAACAAAGAGAGGAGAGAGAGAGAAATAGGAAGAGAAAAGATAGAGAGGAGAGAGTGAGGAGGGGAAATGGGAGAGAGAGGAGAGAGAGAAACAGAGGAGAGGAACTGAGAGAGGAGAGAGAAATAAAGAAGAGAGAGAGACAGAGGAGAGAGAAATAGAGGAGAGAAAGAAACAGAGAAGAGAGAGAGGAAAGAGAGTAGAGAGAGAGGAGAGAGACAACGAAGAGAGGAGAGGAGAGAGAGAGAAATAGAGGAGAGAGGGACGGAGGAGAGAGAAACAAATGAGTGAAACAAAGAGAGGAGAAGTGAGAAGAGAGAAATGGGAGAGAGAAATAGAGAGGAGAGAGAGAAACATAGGAGAGAAAATGAGAGATGAGAGAGAGAGAGAAGAGAGAGAAACAAGGGGAGAGAGAGAGAGAGAGAGAGAGACAGGGAAGAGAGAGAAACATAGGAGAGAGAGGAGAGAGAGATAGAGGTGAGAGGGAGGAGAGAGATACAGGGAGAGAGAGGAGAGAGAAACATGAGAGAAAGAGACAGAGGAGAGAGAAACATGGGAGAAGAGACAGAGAGAAACAGAAGAATATATAGAGAGAGAAATTTTTAGTTAAAAATTTTTAAATTTTTTTGTCAATAAAAAAAATTTAAAAGAATAATAAAAAAATATTTTTTTTAAAGTATGGATGGATTGGATATCCATCCATAAAATAATTGTTAATGGATGGATTGGATGGTTTTTATTTAATGAGTCATGGATGGATTGGATTTTTATAATATATTTTTAATGGATCATAAATGGATTAATGGATTGTTTCAATTCATCCATTATAATCCTGATCCAAATCCACCCAATCCATCCATTTACCACCCCTAGGGTAGGGTAATCATCCGACCTTGTGGTATGGTAAAGGAGGAGTTTCTAAAGTTTTTTTTTTATTTCTTTAATATTTTGCATTTTTATAAGTTGCAGTTAACATTGAATTTATTTATTTTGTAGTTGGGTGCCTAACAACACCCTTTCACGGTCATTGGTCATGTGATCCGCTCCCAATTCCGGGGTTCTCACTATTTGTAGAGACGAGTGGTGGGACGGAGTTCACAGTATGACATTTTCAAATGACATTTTACATTTTTTAACTTGTTATGACATTTTCAAATGACTAACCCTAAAAGTTATTTTCTTTTACAGGGCAGAGTTACTTGGGCCCCTGAGGACAAGGCCCGGATTAAGGTGTATGAGCAAAGGATTGCTTGAAGCCTCCGGGATATGCTGAACAAGGCTCGGACGAGTGAGACTTGACTCACTTGGTGTGGTGAGGAGGACTGGGAAGGTCTTTTGGCCCACTCGGTCTCTGATGAGTTCAAGGGGAAGTCTGCTTGTAACAAGAGCAATCGGGCTTCTCGTTGAGGCGGGGTGGTCCACACCACGGGCCGTAAGGCCCACATTGAGGTCGCAATGGATATGGTATGTAAAAACCTGTTCTTCTATGTTGTTTTTGTATTTGTAATTAAAATAATTAATTAGTGGAATTTTTCTATGTAGCGACGACAGCTTGGGCGGGGTGTAGATACCATAAATTTTTTGTGGCCACCCACACAAAAAAGGGTGGTGGCTGGGTGGACGACCGAGCGCGGTCCACATATGTAAGTCAATTTACCGATGTTTTTTTCCTATAATTTGATATATTTGAAATAGAATAACTAACTAATTATATGTTTATCTCTACTCAACAGACAAACTACCATGCTCGCCTGAGGGATGTGGAGTCACATATGGGGGATAACTCCATCACTGATGGGTCCACTAAGCTACAAATCTGGAAGGATGTTGCCGGTGGCCAGACTCGAGGCCGCTGTGATGGCACCGGGGACTTGTCAACCAACATTCGTTCAGGTGTGACCAGCCTCACTCAGGAGTCTAGGGCTCACACTAGTGGGAGCGACGAGTCACGACATTCATCTGACATGGTGTTGCGTTAGGAAGTCAATGAAACAAAGCTGCAAGCTAGTCGAGCTGAAGAGAGGGTCGATCACTATCAGGCCCAGTACCAACGGTTAGAGGAGGACTTCGCACGACTCCGACAATAGTTGCAGTTAATGCTGGATGCCCGCAGTGCAGGTGGTTCTACCAGCTTCAGTCAAGTCCAGCAACACCCGCACTATGATGCCGACCTGGATGACCAGCCCGTGGATGAAGATCAGGGCTCACCACCACAACAGTGTCGTTGTCGTCAGCCGTGATTTTTTTTTATTGTATTATATTTTTCTACTATTTTTATAAATATTGTTTATATGTTTTTTTATTTTCTCTATGGGTTTTTTATATTATCTTTATTGTTTTTCTTTATATTTTACATCGTTAAAAAATATCATATAAAATTTATAAAATAAATAAAAAATTTATAATAATTCAATCGTAAACCTATAAATTAAAAAAAAATAAATATAAATTATTAGCGACGGTCATGGTCGTCACTAGTTATAAATTTAGTTAAAAGATAATATAAATGCAAGCGACGGCCAAAGCCGTCGCTATGGTGTGACGACTTAGCGACAACCTTCAACATTGCGACGACTTTAGTGACGGGCAAACAGACGCTACGTAACGATGGCTGTTTTTGCTCATCGCTACGATATTAATGACGGGCATTTTAACAACATCCTTGTGGTTGTCGCTAGGCCGTCGCTATGCGTCTTGTAGCGACAATTTTTCCCTTGTAGCGACGGCTTTTGGATGTCACTAAAAGATAAAATTCTTGTAGTGGAAAATGAGATTTAAAAACTAAACTAAAAACTAACTACTTTAAACTTGACCCAAACAAAACGAGTCTTGCCTAAAGGGGATGGATATCGAAGATAGAAAATATAAGTATGTTTACCTTAGTGTGGGGAGCAATGGCAACCGAATTAGCGAAGGGCCTAAGAGAGACCGAAGAAGAAACCATTGTTGAAGTTCAGGGAAAAGAGATACAGTTGTTCGTATTTATGGTAGACTGGTAGTGCCCACCGTCCATTTCAACATGGTGGGAAAAGTAGGTTAATTCGCTGCTTAGCAACATATTCTAGTGAATTATTTTTTTGTTTAATGGTTTAAATATCTTTTAGGTACCTCAAAATATCAAAATTTTTTAATTGATTCCCATTTTAAATTTTTTAAAACTAGTTATTTGTAATTAATATTTTTTTTACCAAATAGTCTCTCTATTTTTGTTATCATTAAGTGCTCACATGACATACGGAAAAAAAAGATGTGTCAGTTGAAAAAAAATATTTTATAGAGGACTACTTTGAAAATTGTCATATTTTAGAGGGATCAATTTAGAAATTGTAATATTTTTATGAAGCATTTGATTAAAAAAATAATGTAGGGACTATTTGTTAAAAAAATTATTTATGGAGGACTAATTTAAAAAAAAGGAGGTAAAATGGGACAATCGTAATATTTTGAGAGATTAAAAACATATAAATATTTTTGTAATTTATTAGAAATTAGAAATTAAAGAAGCCAATGCCATATCTGACTTTAAATAAATGCAGGTTGATTTAAGTGGTACATATTTGATTCCCCTTAAACAATGTTTTGGGTTCAAATCTTTTGGATGGAAAAAAAATCCCTACTAGGAGAGCTAGCCTTACCAAAATGTGGATTCCGGATGTTTCCAGTTTGAGCAGGATTGTCTTCCATGGAGGATACATCATACATGTAGTTTAAACAAAAAAAAAATTGACTTTTAAAAAAATAAATCATTATTTTATAATACTTCCACACTCTCTCATACTATCATATTATTTTTATTACTTTAAGCAATCAATATGAGTTTTTTTCACCAAAGAGTTGTGGCTCAGTAGGCAATGCAGTCTGAGATTGTGGGAAAAGTTCTCGAGTTTGATCCCCGCTAAACACTCTTGGGGAACGGTGAGGAGTCTTAAATGTGGCTAAGCCCCGAACATGATTGCCCATGGTAATGGGGACACATGTGGTTTAAAAAACCACGAGATTTTTTAAGAACCACAAGGTGCTTTTAATGGGGTCCTTTGGAAATGTTTTAAAAAAGTAAATTCTCTTTCAGAGTTTTTTTTGTGTGCCTTTTTAAAGAGAAAAACAATGAGGTTTTAACCTAAAACACCATATTAAACTACCCAAACCCCAACCACTAGGCTGGCCCTTTTTAAAGAGAAAGTATTTCTTATTGTTACAAAAATAGTTATCTCGAAATGAGACATGGTGTATGTGGCATTAAATGTTACCATCCATGATTTATTGTGAATTCTA
Source organism: Sesbania bispinosa (assembly GCA_026901365.1). Taxonomy (NCBI): domain Eukaryota; kingdom Viridiplantae; phylum Streptophyta; class Magnoliopsida; order Fabales; family Fabaceae; genus Sesbania; species Sesbania bispinosa. Next base: position 277,215 of record QLOH01000702.1, on the reverse strand, counting down.
CAACATTTTCTCTTGAGTGGTGGTTATTTTTAGGTGCCGTTTAAAATACACCTTTGTTGGCACGAGTGTATGCTACGCACGCCCTTAGAAAAATGAGCAACTGTCAGTCCCTCATTGGCATGAGTGTATGCTTCAGTCGCCTCATGTAGGGGTGGAAATAGGTCAGACCGCTCATCGGGGGCCTACTGCCAGCCTACTTAAGGCCTAGTTTGTCTTGACTCATTTAATAAAAAGGCCAGGCCTAGACTTTTGAAAAAGTCTTTTTATTTAAATAGGTCAGGCGTAGGCTTTTAAAAAACCTATTAAGCTTGACAAACTAGCCTATTTATAAATAATATTATTTTTAATAAACATATAAATATATTACATATAATAAATAGTATAATATATAATTTTTTAATTTCTTCTATTGGCATATTAAAAAAAAGTATATGTCAGTGACATATTTACATTCTAAAAAAGTAAGCCATTATAAAAAAAGTAAGCCTATTAATTTGTAAACGCACTAGCCTATTTAGAGATAGATTTATTGGCCTATTTAAAGGTCATAATATGAAATAGGCTTTTAAACAGGCTGATAGGCCAGACCAGCCTTTGAAACAGGCCAGACTAGGCCTAAATAAATGGCTTACGACAGGTAACAAGGCAGACTTGAGCTACAAAAATATAATGCAGGCCAGACTTGGGCCCTGCAAAGCCTAGTTTGGCTCGACCTACTTCCATTCACCCAAATCTCACTAAAAGAACACCTTAGCCAGAGGACTACATTGCAATTTCCCTATACTTAAACAACTATTATGGGATATCGGGTGTTAAAAAACTGATCATAGTCAATACATTATAAGACAATAAATCCAACGAGTATGAATTAGGGGTGCAACATATATACACCTTGAATTACAATGGTGTATTTTACATGTAACCTGTAACATCCCAAATTTATAAATCAATTTTTATAAGAAATGAGTATATAACAGTGTATTTGATTAAAATTAACTAGAAAAAAGAATGTAAAGAGTAGTAGAGAAGGCTTGGGATGGGAACTTAGGATTTTCATTCCTAAGCATTCTCGCTCAAGCGTGAATGGGCTCGCTTGAGCGAGAAAACTAGTAAAAAATGAAGAATTTGGTTTATGATATTCTTGCTTGAGCGAAAAGGTCCTTTTCGCTCAAGCGAGAAACATGGGAAGGAAAGGGTGCTCTCTCGATGATTTTCGCTTGAGCGAGAAGGGCCTCGCTCAAGCGAGAGGCCTCTCGCTTGGGAGAGAACCCGAAAACAATACTTCTTTATTTTTCTCGCTCAAGCGAGAAATCCTCGCTTGAGCGAGAGTGCACGAGTCAGTTTTTTTAAAAACCCACTTAGGGCACTTATTGAGTTTTCTCCCATTCTAGAGAGAGGTTAGAGAGAGAAAAAGAAGCTTGAGGCATTCCTTGAAGAAGAAGGAGAGTATTTATCAACCACCAAGTCTCCTACCCCTTCACCCCCTTCAATCCTTCTCTTGGGTACTCTTTGAGGTGAGTGTGGTTCACTCACTCACTACATTATGTATGAACTCCCTGTATGAACCCTATTCTCTCTTCCCTTTCTTGACTCTTTATGTGTGCATGTTCCCTTTTAATGTTTGAAGAACAGAAATGTGTGGTAATGCTTCAGGGTTGACTGAAGGGTGTAAACCCTAGTCTTTGGTACTAGGGATTTAGGAACTTGCATGCTTTGATTGGATATTCTTGGAACTACATAATGCATGATTAGGGATGTGTGTGTATAAATGTTGAATGACTCTTACAGTATGATCGTTTTGCATACCTTGGTATGAGAGGATTTTTGGGCTCTTGAGCCTTGAGGAAATATGTAAGAGTAAAAGGAACCCTTGATTGTTAATTAAGATGGGAGGAAAAGGACACAGAGAAGACGTTCCTTGTACAGACTGAGCTTAGTTCTAACCAGAGGTTATAAGAGAAAAGACCCCATGGTGGTGGGTAAAACCACCAAGAGGCTTATATTGCAATTATTATGAACTTGATGTTGGTTGGAAAATGATGTCATGCATATGGTTTTATATATGTTTTTCCGGTGTGCATTTGCATTTTCCTGTACACCTACACTGTTTGCATGACCACTCTCATTGAGACTTAGTCTCACCACACGCTTTATGGATTCTTTAGATGTGCAAGGTTCTTAACCTGGAGCTTGACTGGAGTTGTAGGACTTCTTTGGGGCCATGTTGGCCTAAGTTATTAGTGAACTTAGACTTCTTTTTGTATAGGCATTTTTTATGTATTCTTTTGACGGGATATCTCGGTACATGTGATGCTCAGGAGGATGTCTTAGTATTCAAAGACACATGTACAAGGGCATCTCATCATGCCTATAGAGATTGATTAATTTTTGTATTTGAGCCACTAATGATGTACTCATTGACTTTACGTATGTATTTACTTCAAGTTTAAGTAATTGTTGGACTACCTAAGCGAGTACATATGATTGACCGATATTTATAATGCGTGAAATAATTTCGAAAATTCAGGAATATGCTCCCAACAAGCCTTATTCTTGGATTTAGGAATTAGGATGTTACATCACCAATGTGATGTTTTTGTGTAAATTATAGGTTCATAAGATTTAGCAAATAACAATTCTCTCTTTTTAAAAGTAGTTTTACACCTCATGTGATGTACATAATTTTCTTTCTTGATAAGGTTTACTCAACTATTCTTTAGGTTATGTTTGGTTGGAGGAGAAAAATAGAGAAGAGAGAAATTGATGAGAAATATAGTAAAATTATAGGTTTTTTAATTTAAGAAAAATAAGAGAGAAATAAAAGAGATAAATATGTGTGACTTTCTCTGCTTCTGTTTGACTAAATGAAAAGTTATAAGAGAGAAAGAAACTTTTTTCTAATTTGACAACAATGCCCTTACACAACATTTGGGGAAAAGGAGATTTATGTTTAGTAAGGGTAATTTACTCTTTCATCCTCTCCACCTCTCTTTCATTTATCCCCACTTTTGGGGAGATTAAAAAATGTTAAACCCATACCTTTGTCTTTCTCTCTTCTCTATTTCTCTCCCTAATCAAACAAGGCTGATCTCTCATTTCTCTCATAACCATCTCTCCCCTATTTCTCTCAATCTAACTCTTTACAACTAAACAAATCCTTAGGCAAATGGCAATATCACTAAGGAGGGTTGGTCATCCAGATCGAACTTTTAAGTGACTTTACTGATTCTTGAATCCATGCCCATATGGAGGTGAAGTTCAAGACCAAATGCTTGAACATTTGTATTGTTGGCCCACATAAGGTATCTTTAGGGAGATTAAGGGTGTCAATGTCATGGAGCAGGTATAGGTAGTAGGTACCAGCTACCAGCACTCGCTGGTGAAAATCCACCATGTACCCGACTTATACCCACATGGATATCCCCATTAAGCAGTGGTAATTGGGCAGGACAGTTTTAAGTAATTTAAAATATACCAGGTATCAACGAATTGGCATCCCTTTTTTCACCCATATGCACATGTTTAAATACCTAAATTTGTCCCTTGATAGGTTTTATATGTGGGTATTTGTAGGCGCCAGTAATTTTGCCATCTATGAAGGAGATCCACTTAACTTGATTACTCATATTCAAACCCCCATGTTACAAAAACCTTTTTTTTGTGACAAGGAGAGGCAGAACCCACAAACTAAATTTCTTTACTTCCATTTACAATTGATTCTATTAAAAGATGAAAGAAACATATAAACAAATAAAAAAGTACTTATCCGAAAACATTACTAGCCAAGAGTGGTTAGTCTTAATGGGAGTGAATTGGGGCTTCAAATAAACTTTACTTGCGATGTCAGGGGTTCAAGTCCTAAAGCCATCACTTTAGGGAGGATTTTACATAAGCACTACCCTCGATCTGAAAGTTAATTTCATAGTTAAATTTGTGGAGACTATCAGTACAAGACTAATAGATCTATGAAACATTCACTAATTAATGAAAAACCATTTTAGATGATTTGGATGGATATTTCATCACTCCCCAAATTCAATTAAATAAGTACATGATAAAAAAAACAATAGCTGCTAAATATGAAAAATGGTGATAACTCACTAAAATAAGCTTTCATTTAATCTTGCACATTAAGATGATAATAAAATCATGGACATGACCTAATTATACTACTACAAAACGGGCATCGAACCACTGCTTGTTCTGCAATGCCATAAACATCTGTGCCGATGCAGGAAGTGCGAAAAATAAAAAGTCTTGGAAGGGCATGGGAGTTTTGATGATCCCTAATCATTAGGTGATAAATTGGTTCATCTATAAATGTAGACCAGAAAGAGTTTTCCATACGAACGCCTCCTCCAATATTGACCGATGGCCTAAATTCCAATACCATCAATCCAGTCTCATTGTGGCTGTAGTAAATAAGCTTAGTCTGTGATTACACCAATACCAAGAAATCAAAATAACAAATACATGGATTAATTATTGTTTTAATTGATAAGAAAAAAAATTAACTGTCATATATATGATATAGATAATGACAAAATTACCTGAATATCACAAACTCGTTTCCAAGGAGAAGGAACGGGACCATCAGGGTCATTCAGAAGGAAGTTGAACAGTATAGAAGTATCCATGACAGAGTAAAATAAGAGATTTGAGAAAGTCCCTTATATGTCACGAGATATAGTGTGGTAGTTATACACTGAAATAATATTTATAATAGGTCGGGGGTACTTATTATCAAGAAGATTAAATATAATTCAAAATGTATTATGCTTAATCTAACAAGGGTTAAGTATATTTTTGGTCCCTATAAAATTAGTAAAATTTGATTTTGGTCTTTGTTAAAATTTTAGTTGTTTTTAGTCCATACATTAAATGAAAACAACTTTTTTAGTCTGTCACGAGAGACTAAAAGCATAAGATTTTTATATTTTTGAAAGACTACAAATAAATAAAATTTAAATTGAAACGAAAATAATATTTTACTAATTTTATAGGGATCAAAAACATATTTAACCCTAGTAATAATCACTAGCATAATAATAATTAGATTCATCATAATAAATATTTCTCATGGCATTTATTAGACTATTATATTATAATATTTCTCATATATATTATATTTAATGAGTTTACTACTAATTAAATATAATATATAAATGGCTATAAAAATATTTATTAAATTATATTTTATTGGTATAACTATTATAATTATGAAATGGTAGTGTTTAGAAACAATTATTGCAATTCATTCATTATAAATGTATAGATACTACTGTTATTAATATTTCTCATATATTATATTTAATAAATAAAGTTCTAATTAAATATAATATATAAAAAGTTATAAAAAAATAGATTTCATTTAACATGTATTATTATTATTATAATTATTATTATTAAAATACTAGTTGTTAAGAAACAATTATATATTATAATTCAGTCAATGTGTATAGATACTATTATTATTAAATGGTATTTATTTAATATAATATATTAAATGTTATGACTAAATTACTATTACATTAGTTTTACATTAAATTATAATTAAATTAGTCTTAGCCTTTTTTGGTTTGGCGTTTCAACAATGCAAAATCATGGTTTCGCATAATTGATTTTAAATTACTTCCGTCCAATGTGCTTTGTAAAACATGTATCACTTATCTCAACCATTGGTTTATAAAATCAATTCTACTCAACTGTAAACAAAACGGACACTTAAACTAATATGATTTGTTAAGTCATGCAAATTGAACACCCTCTTGAACCCATAATCGTAAATTATTGAGTATGTTAAAGTGCACTACAAGAAATTCGCAAATTAGTGTCGACCAAAATTCGTCGCTAATGGAGAAAAACTATCGCTATAAGCTAATTAGTGTCGGCTTAGCGACGACCACAAGGTTTGTCGCTAATCTGCCCGTCGTTACTACAATAGCGACGAGCAAAAACAGTCGTCGCTACGTAGCGTCGACCAAACTTTAGGTTGTCACTACGTTAGTGTCAGTCTGGACAACACTAATAACTTTTTTCAAAGAAAAATCCTTTCTTCTCAAACTAAGTAAATGCGAGAATTGAACTCACATTCAACATGATAGAAAGAAGAAGCATTATCGTTGCGCTAACTGTGTTTCTTGTAATATATAGTGTGAAATATTATATATACTATGTTTGTTTTGTTAAAAGAAAGGAATTAGCGTCGGTCTGGCTGATGCTAATGTTAACAATAGCCGCCGCTAAATTATTTGTTTTAAAAAATAAAATTTTTCAACGGTGATTCCTTTAGTGTCGGTCGGGTCAACGTTAACCTTACTAATTAGTGTCGGCCTTAAAAAAATCATTTTTTAAACGGTGATGACTTTAGCGTCAACCAGATCGATGCTAACTATACTAAGTAGCATCGTCCAGGCCGACACTAAATTAAAAAATGGTTTCTTTCAATAGTGATGCCTTTAGTGTCGACATGCTAATATTCCACGTCTAATTTGTTGTTTTCTTATAGTGGTGGTGAACGGAATCGCTAGCACTTGGAATGATTGTGAGCCGCTCTCAGCTCCTCCACTTTGTCCCATACCTAGCTTGTCCCTTGAATCACCTCTCACAGCCCGTGTCGTCATGGGCCATTGCAACCACACCAGAATATGACTGCTGAGACGACATCGAATCAAAATCTAGTCACCATTTTTGTTGTGTCAATCGTGAGTCGCTATCCACTACACGATGCTCCTCCTTAATAACCTTTTGAATTTAATGTTGGGTACATGAAATGTCCATTTCTTTCACTCCTTTGTGTTCACTCCACTTAGGGAATATAAGTTAGGGATCTAAGGGTAGGTGATGAAGATGAAGTTAACCTTGGTTAAATCCACTTAACAATTAAGGTTTAAAATAAAATGAAATTCCATGTCAGCCCAGGTTAATGACACATAGAATTGCTGACTAGGATGTTCTGCCAGCCATGCTAGCATTTAACTAGGCAAACTAATGTCAAGGACCAAAATTGACTGTTTGTGATTTCGTAAGGACCAAAACCATAATAAAAATTTACAAGTGCTAAAATTGTAAAACGTGTATTTTATAAGGACTAAACTTTTTTTTTACCTTTTTTTCTTTTATTCTCTCTATACCACGTTTTCTCATTAGTTTCCCAATTTCATTTTGCTCACGTTGGAACAATTCTTTTTCAACCCATTAAAAAACTGCAAGTCTTTCGGTTTTGCTCATGTTGAGGATAATGGTTACAACCACACCGATAACGATTTTGTTATTTTAGACTTTAGGTTGAAATTGACTTATATTCCAGTATCATCTCCAAAATATTCTCGTAAGATTAACTTTGCTCTAGCTTTGGCAACAAGGTGGGCCAAGGGGCAAGGTTTGCTTTCTCAGTCCTGCCCCAAGACAATTGGGGTGGGTTTAGGGACATGTTTAAGGAGGACGAATATGAAATTATCATGGATTCCCCGTAGTGTTCGGAGAAACCCACGGGGGTCCCACCCTACCTTATTTTTTTTCTTTAATTCCAATAACTTAAATACATATCCTTAAACAAGTCATATATTTTTATTATAATTTAATTCAAATACTATATAAAAATAGACATTAAGAATTAAAAAAAAAGAAATGCAAGAAATATGTAAATTTATCGTTATTATTTAACTATTATTATAATTAAATATGTTTTATTATTTTATCAAGGCGGGTTCAGGGGCAGCACCTCACCCCAAACCCACCACATGTTAAAATCGGATTGGCTCATGTTTTTTCTTAAACCCAAACAAAGTGGGTTTTCCCGGTTCATGTTAGGGCAGAAGCAGGTTGATACCCACGGGTTTGGGTAAGGATGTCAACGGGGAGCACAAGTAGTAGTTACCCGCTACCAGCATTCATGGGTGAATATTCACCATGCACCTGCCCCATACCCGTGTTGGTACCCGTTATACGTGTTCTAAACGGGTTTTTGGAACCCACAAGTATTGATGAGTACCCACTGGTATATGTAAAAAATGAAAAAAGTTGAAGACTTGGGGAACAAATCTGAAAGGAACGGCGCCAATAGAACTGAAATTGAAGAGAAGAGGCACAACAAAATGGGTGTAGCTATACAGTCCGCGACGATGGCTGTTTGTGATAGGAGGAGCGGTGTGCTTGGCCGCGATTTGAGTGGTTCATGTCTGTAAGGGTGAAAGATGGGGGTTTGCACTTTGCAGAGTGGTGGCTGGAATAAATGGAGGACTGTCCTCAACAACGACTCTGCTTTGAGTGACTGCGATGATTGGCTAGTGGATGCTTCGGTGGTGGAAGGTTGAACAACCAAGGGAGGCTTAGTCGCAATGAGCTAATGGACGACGCGCGGCGTTACGACCTCAACAGTGCGCGCACGACGATAGAGGTGGTTCGCGATTAATGAAGGAGATCCTATGTAAAAAGAGAAAAAGAGATATATTGGACCTATAACATTTTGGGTCGCAATCCTGTACCCTCTCCACATAGAGGGTTTCGGTAACTTCTTGTTTATTTTTGTATTGAAGGAAGGTATAAAGGTCAAAGTTACATAGGAACAAGTCGTGTACTCTCTGATAAATCATTTCTAAGACATAAAATAAATTTTGAATGAGAAACACGTGTATTGCAAATGATAATGTGAAAAAATGAGTGAGCACAGTAAAAAATATAGGATAACAGATATAGTGGGTCAGAAAGTCTTTTCAAAAATTAAAAATACAAATTCTAATAGTTAAAACATGTCCACAAGTGTAAAAATACTAAGATCATTTAAGAAAGTTAATGAAAAATTAATTGAATGGTAAAAAAAGCTACCAAAACCCTCTCTAGTTAGAGGGTACCTTAGAATTTCCCTAACATTTAAACTAGTTTTGTAATTCTTAAACAGCACTGATATACGTACATAACAGTGCTCCGCGATTGTACACCGCGGGGGCACTGTTACTTTTTTTTCAAACCGTTTCTTCTTTTTTTTCTCCTCTTTTTTTATTTCTTTTTTTTCACCATTTTTTAAAATAATTTTTTTTAAATTTTTTAATATATTTATTATTATTTATTTATTTTATTAAATAAAAATATAGACTAAGAAATACAATAATTGTGTGATTTTTGAAGGGTTGACATAAGTTTTTTATCATCATTATTGTATTTCGATGCTAATAACCAAATATACTATTTTATTCACCGTTTCTGTGCATACAATTAACCATATAAATTCAATTAACCAAATATCTCACTCTATTAACCGTCAATGTATACACCATTAACCCCATTTAAAAATATGTTCACCGTTTCTGAACACATAATTAACCTCATTAACCTCATTTTTTAAATATGTTCACCGTTTCTGGACACATAATTAACCTCGTGTTAACAGGAATTGCAATTAACCTAAAAATCAATTAACCAAAAACCATATTCTGTTAACCACAAATGGATACACCATTAACCTCATTTTTAGGGTTGAATATGTTCACCGTTTCTAGACACATAATTAACCTCGTGTTAACAGGAGTTGCACCTCACAAAATCAATTAACCAAAAATCTTATTCTGTTAACCGCAAATGGATAAACCATTAACCTCATTTTTAAATATGTTCACCGTTTCTGGTTACATAATTAACCTCGTGTTAACAGGGGTTGTAATTAACCACACAAAATCAATTAACCAAAAATCTTTTTCTGTTAACCATAAACAGAAACGCCATTAACCTCATTTTTTAATATGTTCACCATTTCGGTACACATAATTAACTCCGTGTTAACATGAATGATTAACACAAATTTTATGTGATCATTTATTGTATTTCTTGATCTATATTTTTATTTAATGAGATAAATAAATAAAAATAAATATAATAATAAAATAAAAATAAAAAATATTTAAAAAAAAAGGCTAAAAAATGGGGGAGGGGGCTACTCAAAAAAGGGGAGGGGGGCTAAAAAAAGTGTGTGGTAAAATAATGGTAATGTACTATAGTAGGTACGTTTACCATTATTTATTCTTAAATCTTTTTTCTCTTATGCTTTGTTTGGTGGAGGTGAAATGGGGGAGGGAGGAGGGAAGTGGGGAGAAATGGAGAAACTTCTCCTGTTTGGTGGAGGAGGGAGGAGGGAAGAAGGAGGAAATGGAGAAATTTCCCCTGTTTGGTGGAGAAGGGACGAGGGAAGTGCAGAGAAATGATGTGTTTGGTGAGGAGGGAAATGAGTGGAAATGAGGGGAGATGATTACACTGTTCATTTCTCTGCAATGTTGTAGTGAAATGGAGAGAAATGAGAAGGGAGCACATGATAATCGATTTTTATGTATACATAATCGATTATCATATTACCCAATGTTATAAATAATCGATTTTCATGTACACATAATCGATTTTCATGTACACATAATCGATTTTTATGTTACTCACTGTCATAAAAAATCATTTTTAATGTCCCATAATCGATTGTTGAGCAAAAAAATTGACTTTTTTTTTAATAATCGATATTTCACATTTTTTTTCTTTTATTTCACACACATTTCTCATACCAAACAACCTATTTCTCTTCATTTCATACCTATTTCTCTCACACCCAACAACCTATTTCTCTTCATTTCTCTCTTCCCTATTTCTCTCCTTCTCACTTCTGTTCTCATCACTTCTCTTCTCTCTATTTCCCTAACTTTTTCTATTTCTCTCCTTCTCACTTCTCTTCTTATCACTTCTCTTCTCTTTATTTCTCTCTATTTCTCTATTTTCACCAAACAGGGGCTTAGTCTCTTATCTTACATTATAGATTGTTTATATTTTTAAATTTTAAATATATATCATGTATTATTTTAGATCCACGAAATCATAATGCCAAAAAGAAATATAAAGAAAACAATATCATCATACATGTGTTTGTGGTGATATAATTCAAATTCGAAAATTAACTTTTTATCACTTTGATTCTAAGAACAATATGGGGATTAGAATCAGATCCTCTTACGGGACTCTTTTAAAAAGTAGGTTTATGGTGTTCTGATTTGTGAAATGATTTTCAATAAGTTCAATTTCTGGAAAATGTATACCAAGTGGTTCAGAATTTTACCAATTCAATCTTAAAAATGCAGAATTCCAGAAATAAACAGTGTTCAAGTTATTTGATTCAAAATTTTATCAAAATAACTTATTTCTCAAAAGTTTAGAACGAATTGATACAGAATTTCATCAGAGTTCTAAAATGAATTTTCAAAAATCAAAGAAGAATCAAACTTTTAAAGAAAGTAAGAATAAAAAGTTTAAAAGAAAGAAAAGTGTACTGAATGTAAATTGCAGAATGTAAATTGCGGAATGTAAATTGCAGGATGTAAATTGCAAAATGTAACAAAGAAGAAGAAAAATCAAATTTCAAGAACAATTGAATAAATGTAAATGGATGAGTTCATCACATATTGTTGCTTCTTGTAACCCGTTTGTCGCTGCAAGATTGGACGTGTAAGGTGTTTCAGAGTTTTAAGTATAAGTGATTTGCCAACCCTTATTACATAGAAAATTCACCTATTTATAGATTTCTAGCCCTAACGGCTAACTATTATACAATTGACACATCATCTATCCCTATGTGTTGGCAGCATGCATGTCTGCCATGTTTTCTGCTAACCAGAAAACTGTTTCTGATCCTTGCACTTTTCAAAGTACTTCCATTGGGAATTTTGGGATGTTGCCATCTGTCTTTGATCAGCAAATTTCTTTAACTTCCAATAACTGTTTTCTTCTGTCTTCTGTCTCCTCGAAAAGGTCATTTCTTCATTCAGAAATCTTCTAAGTCTTCAAATATCTTGTTTTCGAGTTTCCTGCTTTCTGTATCTCGAAATCTTACTCTTCAATTTCTCGAAATCTTCTTTCTGGATTTATGAAATATTGACTTCATTTACTCAAAAATTCCTTTCCCTTTGACACTTAGCTTTTTATGGATACTTGAACTTGCTAAGTCTTTCTAGATTTCGAGATTTGTTCACATTCCTTTATATGCCACGTATCAAGCTTTATTTGGCCAAATCAAAGGTCATGAAGACCACCGACCACTGTCCATTCAACCCCATAATGAGGATTCTTCTCATTGGACGTTGAAAGAAACTCATTAATGAACCTCAATACTCTTAACTCCTATAAATAGAGGTTCTATTTGGATTCAACCTTTAACCTTCTAAATCTTCTTCTTCCTTCTCTAAATCCTTCAAAGAATATGAAGAAGTATATTCCTTTGGTTGTTGCGTCCAACCTAATCTAGAATGATTTCATTTTTTATGAGGTTGACGAAATAGCCAAAGCTATAGGCTTTTTCAGTCTTTCTTCTTGAAGGATTTCTTTTAGGTTGAACGTAATAGCCAAATATCAATTCATTTAGAAATAAATGAATTTGTTTGTTAGTTCCCCAAGTACACCTTCATTTTCACCCCAAGCACCAAGGTGGTTCAATCAATTCGAGAATAAATCCTTTTTACCTTGGCTCTATCAAAGCTTGTGGGAGGGGAAGAAGAGAAAGAGGTTTGGTAGGCAGGAGTCAAGTACTCCTTCTAGTTTAGGATAGTTTCCTTTCTAATGTATAGAGCACATAGGATAGTCTCCTTTCTAATTTGTATTTCCAATGTATTTGAACTTATGTAATTCGAATTTGGATTATGAATAAAAGAACTATCTTTTACTTTTCTGAGTACCAACAATACCATATTCTCGAATTCACCTCTGTCTCCTTTTCGAATTTCCAGAGTTCTCTTTGTATTAACTTTAACCAAGAACCTTCTAAGTTATCAAACTTATTATCAAAACTTCGAAAAAAGTAATATTTAACATTTTCTGTGAATTCGAAAAGTATAAAGAACTTACAACTTGTGGAATTCGAAATATCAGAAATTTGAATCCCAACAGATCCCCCCCCCCAAAATAGTCTCTTTCAAGAATCAATCTTTTATTTGCAGGAAGAGATATTTTTGGAACAACCTTTGGTATTTCTCATAACAGTTATTCAAATTTAAGAGGAAAAATTTGAATATCTTTTAGATAAACCTTTCATTTTCCAACTTAAATTTATATTTCAGTTACTTTATTAAAATAACTTACTATCCCACGTTTCTGGGCTATTTACTCACGTTCCAAGAAACATGTAATCATGATTACTTTTTAACTCCCCTCTAATGATGTCAATGCTCCACGTATAAATACCCAAGTGAATTTTTTATTTTCACTTTTCACTTCATCTTCTACCTCAAAACCTCTCATCTTCTCTCTTTCATCGGCGTTTCCTTCTTGTTCAAGGTAAAATCTTTTCATCTTTTTGATTGTTCTTTCTTATTTCTGGTTTGATTTTCACCGATTAATTGTTTTAAAGATTCTGATTTTGTCTTTCTTGGTAATTTTCCAGCTCTTTGTCACCATTGTCTCATCTTCTTTTCTCTTTCAAGAAGCTTAAGACCTCCATTAATGGCTTCTCAAGCTCTCAACTCCGTTCCTCTTGCCATTACCAAGGGTGACTTCCTTGCTTGGGACAACATTGTTTACGTTCCAGAACCAGAAAATGCAGAAGAAAAAATAGCTATCTGGAATTCCCAGGTACTGATTCCCTATTCCATTAGGAAAAAGCAATACTCCTTCTCAGGTCCTTATACTCTTCCTTCTTCTCTTGAACAATACAATGACTTTTTTCCAAGTTCAAAAAAGGAAAAAAATAGAGTCTTTAGATCCCTAATTCGAATGGATCATCTTGAAAACACTTCTGATGTTTTTCGAGCAACTCCCCCTTCTCGAAAGGATTCTTACATCATGTGGTTGAATAGGATCGAAGGTACCATGGGTCCCTTGTGGAAACAATTGGGTATTTTCGATCTTATTCAACTAAGCAAGTATGGTCTTAGTTTCGATCCTGCTTTAATCCTCTCTTCCTTCCTTTTCTGGGAAAGGTTTTCGAATTCTTTTCATTTGCCTTATGGCATGATTACACCAACTCTATTTGATGTTGCTGCCATCACTGGCTTTCGACCTAAAGGCCAACTAATTCTTCCTATCATGAAAGTTCCAGAACCTCATGTTGAGCCATGTTGAGATAAATTCACTTATTCCCATTTTATTCAAACTAATGCTAAATCTGGAAAAATTACTGAGAAAGAGCATATTGCTTTTCTAATGGTTTGGTTGTCTGCTTTTGTTTTCTGTTCTCGATCCAATCAAGTTCGAAAATCTTAAAGGAAAAGTCACTGCCAACAAAATGATAACGGAAAAAGACATTCATATTGGCCAACATGACATTAAAAATGGTTATAACAATATTAAGAGTGTGTTTGGTAAATCATTTCTAGTTAAAAGCCGAAAAATTTGTAGTTAAAGTACTCATTTGGCGTGACTTATTTTTTTACTTATAAGCCACTTATAAGTAAAAGTTGTGCCAAACACTATTTTTTAAAAGCTCTTCGTGAAAAAAAAGTAGCTTATTTTTTATACATAAAAAGAAGCTTTTTATAGATACCACTCTTCGATCCTTCAAAAGTTCATAATTTGTGTTTTATTTACATTTCATTTTTATTTTATTTTTTCCACATTATAATCTAGATTGAAGAACACCGTACAATATTCCTCCGATCATAACACGAGTCGTGCGAAAAAAAATTCAAGAGATAACTAGTCATGCATCTTGTTCTTAATTCTATGCACATTATTGGTTTATGTCTCTGCATCTGTTCATGATTGTAGTGTGGTTATGCTCCCAAGCAAGTTATTACAATTTACATAGAGTTAATTAATTAGTTTATGGTTAGTTGGTTACTGTAAGGACAACTGATTTCTCTCTCTGCATCTTGTTAATCATTGCAACGTTGCCACCCAGACCGCCTTATGTTGTTCACCCCAGCGGTGAGTGTTCAGTTAAAAAAAAGAAAGGTAAAGGGAAAAAAAATGCTCATGTGTGTTTTTCCCGAATATCCCACCCCAACAGAGTACCAAAAGAAGTGCCAATGCTATCAATAGTTTTAATTTTTATGAAAAACAACCAAACTCATTATATGAAATTTTTATCACCTATCAAATGTAATATATATATATATTTCATTAATTAGAAATATTTAGAATTAATTAGATATTCTTTATATTAATTTTAAATGAAATAAAAAATATAAGTTTTTTAACCAAATAACATTTAAATTAAAAGTAGCTTTTACATTAAAAAAATTGAAAACACCAAATAGCTTTTACTTTATTTATAAAAGCTCTTATTTTTAACTTATAAGCCAAAATAAAGCTGGGGCAAACAAAGCTGAAATCATTTCAACTGTGTTTGGTAAGGTAGTTTTTCTTGAATATAGCTTTTTTAAAAAAGCTCTCATTTTCAACCACTAGCTGAAAACTAATTACAAGTTTATCCTTCAACCACCCCCACTTATCATTATTTAATAATTAATGATGTCCTTGTATGTCATTTTACTATTTTCAGCTAGTTTTACCAAACACCTTCAATCAAATCAGCTACTTTTTCAGCTTTCAACTAGCTTTAAGCTTTCAACTGGTTTTTCAGCTTTCATTTAGCTTTTCAACTTTTAACTACATTTTTAGTTAGTTTTACCGAACAGACTTTAAAATGGAAGAGAATGAAGAATTAGTAATGATAGATGATGACCTAATGATAGTAATGGTGACAACATTAGTCTTGATATTGATAAATAAGACGACACATGAATATGGACGACACATACTATGCACATCCATACTTACGTTATGTAGTGCTTGTTTAGTTTAAAATTTGAACATTGCAAAATCAATTCTACAAAATTGATCACTTTCATCCAATGTGCTTCGTAAAATGTGCATCTCATTTTCAACCATTAATTTTAGAATCAATTCTACTCAATTGTAAACCAGACAAGCACGCAGTTTTTTTTTTTAATTTACTAACTTGAATGAGTTGATAACAAGACTCATTTATAATTAAATTGTTGAGGGACTTTAAGGTTAAGTTATTGAGTTTAATAGATATATACTATCCCTGTAAAAAAGTTTTACATTGTCATCCAATCACGTATTACCACATCATTTAATAAATATGATACTTATGTGCTATTAAACTCAATAAATGATGTGATAACACATAATTGGATGTCAGTATAAAACTTATAATGACAATGCATATTCCTCAAGTCCTAAATTATTTTGTCAATTCATAGTTTGAAATAATTACATCAAGCATTTTTTTTATAGTAATAGTATATAACTATACATCACTTATATGATATATATCAAGTTATTTTTAATTTTTTCTAAACCTTACTGTTCAATATGGGCTATTCACGACTCACAATTTGATAATTATGGGCTATTCAAATATCATAAATTTATGTATAGCAATCAATTTTATGTGAATTTCAATCCTAAATAGATAACAAAGGTTAACCTCACTTTCTACCTTTGCCCGTAGTACAATCCATGTAATAGTGCCATATTGGGGCATTGGTATCAGCTAAGAGTGAGAACATACATAAGACAATTTGCCCCATGGAGTGCATAGCATTTGTTTTATTATTATTTAGAAAAAGGGACAATTATAAGAATGGTAATATATGATGGCATTTCACCCCACTCCAGATTTTCATCCATTATAGACCAGTTTAGATAAACTTTTCTACAAAGACTTATGGGAGAAAAAAATAGAATGAATAAAGAAGATAAAATGAATTTAACTTCTCCGGTAAGTTAAAATTAATATTTCCAACTCAATTTTTTCAGAAAACCTCTCATACTTCTCCATAAGTAACTAATTTTAATTTATGAGAGAAGTTAAATTCATTTTACCTTCTTGATTCATCCTATTTTTTTCTCCTATAAGCACTTCTAGAGAAATTTATCCAAATTGGCCCTATATCTATTCTCCAACATTTCTTATTGTTGGTCTCTTTCTCAACCACATCAGCAATGACATCTGAAGATTTTAAAACAACCAGGAGCAAATCACATAAAAATGAATAAAATGCAAATAAATAATCCAAAACAAAGTAAGTTCATGATATTTAAAGGAAAAGAAAGTTACCTATCACGAAGGCCTTGCACATTCCCTTTCAGTTCACTCACTGCTTATGCTTGAAATAACTGGAGAAGAAACCCTCCTCTTCACAATCAACTTCAAAAGGAAAGATGGAGCTTCAGTTCTGCTCATAAAACATAATTTATGTAGGGATTTATATATTGTTTGTGTTTGGAGGGTTTTTGAGGATGAAACCACAAAGAGAAGAGTAATAATGCGAGACTGAGGAAATTGAAGTCTCGTACCAGGAGGGTTACTTAGGAGTCCCGGATCCAGAGATTCAAATTTCAAATTCAAATGACACATGAATATGGATGAATTTTCAGGATTTTCCTACAGTCGAGTGAAGAAATTTTAGAGGATAAATATCATGCAACTAAGTCCTACATGGAGATTAAATAGAGAAAGTAGGAGTGGATTTTTTAAGTCTCAACTTTGTGTTCCCAAAAACCAATAGTAATTCTGATCTCAAGGAAAACTTCGCCTAGAGAACAAAAAACAAGCTTTAGGAGAAGCCAGATGCATGCAGATCAAAGACCATATTCAATTGATAAATCACTATTCACTAATAACCAAAAAGCATGAATGGACGTTTACTTTCACAAAAAAAAGAACAACTTATTTAGCAATGCAGTGTGCTTACATCTCCTGTGTAACAAGAAACAAGTATACATTGTGTTTTCAAGTTTCAACGAGGCATCATTATACAAGTTAACAATGATAGACAGAGAAAGGAATGAATATACAGAAATTTAGGCAATAGGCATAAACGTATAGACCTACTAAACAATGGTCCTCCACCAACCAAATGTGCACCATATATACTAAGGGTATGTTTGCAAGTTGAATTTTGGAGGGGAAGGGAGGGAAGGGAAGGGTTTATTGGAAGCCCTTCCCCCCTTTGTGTTTGTGAGTTTAAGTATTTTACAAAGTCTTTCCCTCCTCTTCTCCCCCTCCCTTCCCCCTCCAATCCTTTCCTTTCCCTCCTCTCTAAACTCACAAACACACCCTAAGAGTATTCTTATGAAAATGCTTGTAAATGATTTTACTAAAGAAAGAATAATTCATTGAAAATAAAAAAATCATTAGATTGAAAAGATAAAAGAGAAACACTACCAGGCTCCCTCCCTCAGAAGAATATACATTTGAGATAAATGTGGATATTTTTGCTGATTAGAATCAGATAAATTGCAAAGTAATGTATGAGAAAATGGTCAAAACTAAAAACGATGAGACCAAGGGGAAAATTAGCAGTGGCAAAGGTTCTATCAGATGAAGATTATGAGAACACTAATTTCAAAGTCAAAGGCAATAAGGAAAGCGAGGGGGCCAAGAGGGAGAATTTCTTCATACATTATCCAAGGATAGATCTTGAATGACAAATGACAACTGACAAGGCAGGAAAATAAATAGACCCCAACTTACTATTCCTTTGTTTTTTTATAGCGATCTACTTAAAGATCAGGACTGGGCTAAATTCAAAAGTAGAACATAAAGATAAAGCAAACTGTAGCACTTGGTCAAACAGCAAAAATAGGCAGGTTGAATTTATTCAACTAGTGATAACTGACAAAAGTCAAATTAGTTGCTCATTGTATAAGGAAGTTATGAATTCAGAATTGTCTAGGATTGAGTAAAGAGAAAAAGTTAAGTTGAAATTCAGTAAAGTATAAGGAACTCACTTCATTGATTGCAATCAAATTAAAAATAAGTTAGCAGCAACAGACAACAGTTAGTCCATGTCGACACAAGAAGAACAGTCAACATCTTGAAGAGTGATTCTCCCCATGTACAAATCATACACATGATCAGTACATAAAGGGAGGCACTTTTGGTTCAGGCTTTCATGAATTGCACCCATCCCTTGCACCCATTTTTCTTTGTCCAATGGGTTCACATTCAAACTGCTCTGTAGCAAATGGACCCGATAGAAGACTGTAGTTGTCTTGTCACAGAAATGGGCAATACAATGAGTAGGAGGCTCATCAGATGCCAGCCTTACTATAGCCAAAGATAAAGCTCCATCTACAGGTTTTGGATCTGAAAGATTTCTATCTCCCATCATCTTAACCTCTCTTTCAGTGGGAAAATGCACTTCATCATTTCCATTCATATCATAGACTTTTAAATCTTTGCTGAAATGCTTTATGGCTTCACGCTTAGTGGATTCATGCTTCTCTGCTAATGTCAAGATACAAGAGAACCTCAAATGATAAGTTACAATAGTTTTGACCATCTTGAAATTGTGGCAACAGCAGAAGAAATCAAGCCACCTTCTTGCTATGCCAGCATACCACTTGATAATATCAGTATCCTCAAGAGCAACAAGGAACTCAATTGGCCTTGGACGACCCATATGATTTGTAAACCCAACCAACTTCACAGCTTTTCTTATAAGTACTACTGGTGCATCAACTTTCATACAGAGCCTTGTCAAATCCTCAACTGTTCCTTTCGCATATTTTTGTTCCTCCTCTTCCTTTGCTCTTCTTTCTTCTTCCTCGATTGCTTTCCTAGCTTTTACAGGATTCAAATGCTTATCCACCTGCTCTTGGAACTTATCATAAGCATCAACAAGCTCAGATGGTAATTGATTTCTAATGTGTCTCAAGGAAAGGAAATCACCAGCTGTTAGACTTCGATGCCATTCCTGACACTCATCTATATTCCCCAAGAACTGTTGCACAACTTCATCTGCCCAGGATTTAAAAATTTCCCGGACTTCGTTTTCAATACTAAAGTCAAATTTAAACGCATCACTTCGCTTCATCTTCTTATAAACATGATTAAATATCTTCAACCCCAATTTCCTTCTGTTCCTTTCCCTAGCATTTTTCAACTCAAGAGCTCTAACTTCCTTCTGTCTAAGGTACTTCTTCCGTGCCCTGATTGCTTTCTCCGACATAGGCGGATGCAGAACCGAAGGTGGAACAGCCTGTAACTCCATCCCAAGAAACTCAATCTTCTCCGACGCCGCACTATGAATAGCTGTATTCACTTTATCAACACGTAAACTCAAACCAAGTTCCAAACTCCTCACAACTCCACTC
Source organism: Sesbania bispinosa (assembly GCA_026901365.1). Taxonomy (NCBI): domain Eukaryota; kingdom Viridiplantae; phylum Streptophyta; class Magnoliopsida; order Fabales; family Fabaceae; genus Sesbania; species Sesbania bispinosa. The sequence continues at coordinate 257,127 of QLOH01000702.1, read as the reverse complement.
CTTAACTCCATTGCCAACATCTTGGACCCTGATGTAGCAACAAGTATCTCATCCAAGTACCTCACAGCATACACCTTCACTGGCTTGTAAAACACATCAGATCCTGAACCTGAACCAGAACCAATCAGCTTTGGATTCAATTCACAATTTTCTCGATTTTCCCTAAGCCTAATCTCTTGAATTTCTTTATCAAACCCATCAAAATATATATTCATCAAAATTGAGCACAACCCACATTCCTGAGGAAACCCTCTGCCTAGAAAATTCCCACCTAATTCAATCACCAAAGCCTTACATTCAAACAATCTCCTAATCAAATCAAGCAAAACACCATCTTTCACTTTACGTTCAATAAAAGAACACAACTTTTCCACATGGGCATGTTCAAATTTATGAGGCTTGAACCTCACAGCAAACCACCAAGTAGGATTTTCAACAGAGTTTTTCAAGTACCTTATAGCAGTGTGGCTTCCCATCCCAACGCGCCCACCATAGCAAAACGTCACGAACCGTTCGTCGTACACAGCTTCCAAAACCATCCTAATAGCTTCAACCAACACCTTGAGCTTCAAATTGGGCAAAACCAAAGGCGAGCCCTTTTTGGTTGAGGGCGTTAGTGTAACGCAGCAAGCTCCCACGTCGAACCGGTTCTCGAGGAGCTCTTGGGACATGGATTCGATGCTGAACCGGTCGGACGAACCGGGGCGAACCGGGACGTTTTGGGTTCGCGGGGCGGCGAGGCTGTAACAGGCAGTGAAGAGAACGGAGGGTGAAGCGACGACGTTTTTGATGAGGTCGGTGAAGTTGCCATGGGAGTAGTGATTGAGAACGAGGGTCTTGAGCTGGGTGTTGGTGAGGGGCTGTATGGGTTTTTGAGGCTCGTAAGCGTGGGTTGGTGATGGTGGAAGTTGGAGGGCTAGTGTGGAGTGAAATTTGGGGTAGGAATGGGAGAGAGAGAATCTGTGTGAGTTTGAATTTGAAGTGATGATTCTTCTGATGCAGAGTGATACCAGCATGGAAGGCAGAGAAGGGGGAATTTTCAATAGGCTTGGAGAATTCAATTGAAGAACTATACCTACACAAATAACACTTTGCCATTCTCTCTCACAAAGTCCCAAAGCACTAGCGGAGTGAAGCGCCTTCTATTTTTTCATTTTCAATTTTTTTTCAATTATATGGTGAATTCAATCTCAAGACAATCTATCTTAGATAATAAATTCATACAATAAAAATCATACAACAACTCATACAACACACTTTTTTTCTTTATATTTCTCTATCACATCACCTATCACATTCCACATTTCTCTCTCTTCTTTTCTTTTCTCTCTTTCTCTTTTATTATAATGTTGTATGATGTATTAATTTCATTTCTCATCCTATAATATCCTAAGAAGTTATATTAAACTCTCTCATCTAATGTTTTTTATTCATAACACTTGAATGGAGATCTTACTTTAAAGAGAATCAAGTCATGTAACAAACTTTAGTTAATTCATATACTTGAAATAACAAATGCAGCTTAATTTATGTTGTTAAATATTTAACTTTGTTAAGTTGAAATTTATGCTTTGTTTGGTAGTAGTAGGGAAACAGAGAAAAGAAAAATAGGGAAGAGAGAAATAAGGAAGAGATAAATAGGAAAGAGAGCAATAGGGAAGAGATAGATGAAATTTTTAGGTTGTTTGATGTGAGAGAAATATGTGTGAAATGAAAGAGAAATATATTTTTAAGTTGTTTGATGTGAGAGAAATGAGTGTGAAATAGAAGAGAAATAGGTGAGGTTCTTTAAGTAATGCATTTCTCTCCTATCTCTCTTCAAAATTTGAGAAAAATAAAAAGTCGGTGTCAACTTTTTGGCATTTCTCCTTTACTTCTCTCCTCCACCAAATAAGAAAAGTTACCAACTTATCTTCCACTTCTCTCCCCCTCCCTATTTCCAGAACCGGGATCCTCTCCAGTTAAAATTAACTGGAGAGTGTCCAGTTTAAACATCCAACGGTCACAATTATTTTTAGCAGTTTTTTTAGTTTTTTAATGAAAAAACAAACGGCCGAGATCTCGTCCAATTTTTTATTTACCGAAGAGGATCTTGGCGCCTATTTCCCCTAGCTCTTTGATGTAGCATCACCATCATCCCTGATTCCTGTAGCAAAGAGGTAGGGGGAAATAGGGAGGGGAGAGTGTCTGTATTATTGGAAAAAGGAAGCAGAAAACATGGTTAATTTTATTTCTGACCTATGAACATAGACATCGTGCACAACATGGTTAACATATAGAGCATAGTAATGGCAATAGAATAAGCAGTATTAAGCAGCAAACATGACAAAAGCAACAAGATCATAAGTCTTATGACATCACAAACAAAAGGCGTCATATTGTCTAGAAAGTCTTATCTGCAAACCTCAGTTTGTAAATTTAATTTACTTTTGAAGAAATAATTTCTTAATAACTTTCTGGGAAAAACTTTGAATGGTTTGATATAAGAATTAATGTTCTGCAGTAATAAAAAAAAAGAGAGACAAAACATTGTAACATGTAAATTAAACTTCATAATCTACAAAACGTTACAAGCTCCCCGGATGCAACTTCAGAACCTCCTTAGATATAAATTATTTACTTCAAGAAACAAAAAGTTCAGATGATTACCATGAATTCATGGAATACCTATTGTTTTGTATGCAAGTCATTAAGTCCCACATTGCTTAATAAAAGGAAGCCCCAACTATTACTACAATATAAAGAAGTAGGTTTAAGCTCTTAATTGACCACGGAGCCATGCAGTGAGCACATAGCGAACTATTCTTTCGCCTTTTACTAAAGAATACCGTGTTCTCTCTACTATAAGTGGCATACGCCTATTTTTTGAAGGTGACTTTCTTTTGGAAGGTCCCTAATAATCCAAGTCTAAAGTTTTAATTACTATATGTGATGTGATATTTTAGGAAATAGGATGATTTATGCCTTCATGGCAGCAAGGCTGCCTTGGTAGATTTTCTCTTGAAAAGCCTATCATACCTTTTCTGTCCAGACTTACGTGAAATTTATATAATAAAAAATATATAATAATTTATGTAACATATTTATTTATTTTTTTCGATTATGTCCCATATTTTTCTCTCTTTTTTTCGGTAATTGAGTTTAAGTCTCTAAATTAGATTCGCATATATATATGAATTTGACAGCCAGTGTCAAACTTTAAGAGTTACACCTCTTAATAACTTTTTGTAAAATGTGAATTTGACCAATCCAATCATTGAATCATATTATAAAGATTGAATCATATTATAAAGTTATTAAGAGTGTAATTCTTAAAGTTTGACACATGATGTCAACGGGTCCTGACTCTATATATATTATATTATATTATATTATATTATATTATATTATATTATATTATATTATATTATATTATATTATATTATATGTATATATAAATTAATAAATAATATATATAAATGTATAATTATATATGAGGAGGGATCAAATTACACTACTGTAAGTTACATCAAGTATTACAACGCTGAATAATTTTTTAATGGATCACCGCATTAAGTAATCTACCGTTTGAATTGAAAGTTACTATCATATATAAGATCATACATATAAAATTTTACATTAATACGAACTTATTTTTGGTGCAATACCACAGGTCCATGGGAGGCAATCTTGTTCGAGCAGGGTATTAATACGAACTTATTTGATATGTCATTGAGATGTCTCAAAATTAATGTTATATATACATTTGAAATATATGAAAAATCCAACCATTTGATTATCAAGTTATTATGTCAAAATCTTACGAAATTTGACACATAATCATGATGATGAATAAACATAATTTAACAGTTGAATTACTAAAAAACATATTCAATGATCAGCAGTGTAATACTTAGTCTTAGTGTAACTTACACCGGTGTAAGTTGAATCTTACTCATTTTATATATATATATATAGACACATTAAATATTAAGTTCATTAAAATTTGTAATAAAACTAGTAGTGATAATACATATTTGTTATGAAAAAACTGAAACATATTTGATAATCATTATTTGTTGATCTCACATGAATTCCAATTAAATTAAATATATACTTTGATATAAAAATATATTGTAGTATTTAATAAAGAATTTGATTATTATGTGTTGTGTTTTAAAACCTTAAAATATTGCATCAAAATGCTATAATCTATTACTACATGTATAGTCTATAATTTTTTATTATATAGCCACCATTTTTTACTAATGACATGCTCTATTTCATGTCACTGGAAGTTAGTATGGCATGATTTATTTCTGTGCCTTTTGCCACATTTATTTTTTAACCTTATGATAAAGTTTAACAGATTAAAATGTTGTTTGGAAGAGCATATTTGAGCTTATCTTATGACATAAACACTTATGTAACTGTTTAAAAAAACTTATGAAAAGAGCTTATGACATGCTTATAAGCTGTTTTCAGCTTATTTCAATAAGCTCCAAAGAATAGCTTATAGAGAATTTAAGTACACTGCACCCTTTTTAATTTTTATCTACTCTTTTAAGAGCTTATTCATTAATTACTTATTAAATAAGAGTTTATGATATAAACATTTAAATAAACTGTATTTCTAAGCGGGGTCTAACTTGTCCTTTTGAATGACTTGTTGGTTATTGTTGTGCTTACTTAAATAATTGTCTTCCTGGCTATATTTTGTTTCTCTTAAGTCTTAACAACTGTTTTTTTTTTTTTTCTGGTAGATGTTGGTCCCTAGATATAATGTTTTCTTGTTTTGTGTATGACCACTATGGTCTTTGAACTTGGCCGAAATTAAATTTCCAAAAAATAAAGTAGTAATAAGAAGATAGAAGCAAGGCGTTTATATATAGTATACTGCAATGTTACATTATCGGTGTTATGGTCAGCATGGCCTTATTAAACTGTATGCCTCTTAACTCTTCTTAAACTGATATAATTTGGTGAACACGATTATACGCTTAATTAAGGTCATCACAAAGACCAACGAGTCCTGGAAGCAGCTATTGTAGCTTTATTATTATTTACTGTTTTGTGCACAAATGTTTTGCTTGTGTAGTCAAGATGCCAAAAATCATTACTAGTGCCAATCACCACAGACGCTCATACATGGTCTCATGCTATTGGACTTGGCCTTTCTTGACATTTTAATAAAATGTATACTTTAAAATAAAGACCTTATACATGAAAATAGAGTGATTAGCAGTGCTAAGCAGCAAAAATGACTGAAGCAACAATTTCAAAATTCTTGTGACATCAAAATTAAAGGGCGTGATATGGTCAAGAAAGTCTTTCAGCTGTAAGCATCAATTCCACAATGAAGTATTTGGATGATTTAAGTTTGGGAGTGTCTGCAGTATTAGAAAAAGAAAGAAAAAACATTTCAACATCTAACATGTGAGCTTCATAATCTACAAAACGTTACAAGCTCCCTGGATGCAACTTCAGAACCTGCTTAGATATAAATTATTTACTTCAACAAACAAAAAGTAATCAGATGATTATTATGAATTCATGGAATACACAGTTTTGTATCCAGGTCACTAATTAAGTCCCACATTGCTTAATAAAAGGAAGCTCCAACCATCGCTACAATATAAAGAGGTAGGCTTAGGCACTTCATTAATCACGGAGCCATGCAGTGAGTACATAGCGAACTATTCTTTCGCCTTTTACTAAAGAATACCGTGTGCCCGCTGCTATAAGTGGCATACGCCTATTTTTGGAAGGTAACTTTCCTTTGGAAGGTACCTCATAATGCTAGTTTGAAGTTTCGATATCCTGTTTTAAGTATGGGTTATTCCCAAAGTTGCATAGAGTAGAAATTAACCTTGAGAGATATCTTAAAATAATAATAATATTCACGGTTCATAGTAAACTATGATTTTTGCAATTACATTAACCATTGTTAGAGTTATTGTACTCATCCGTTAAGGGAAACGTGTGATATCTTGGGTGAGAGAGTGGAGGCCAAAATATTTTACAGATATGACTTGCGAGTTTGGATCACTTTACCATTTTTGCCACATTTTCTCCCCTGCTCTTCACTGTATAAAAGGAAATCAATGATTGGATAATAGATTTCCCATATCATGTAATAAGAGGAAAGACGAGCCAGGAAAGATGAGCAACATTGGATTCATAGGTATCTTTCTCTTTGTCAATAGTCATTACATAAGTATCTTGGCTTTCCTGGCTTATTGATGACTGATGAGCCTTCTGAATTAGTAAAGTTTATACACCTTGGACATTTTGACATTGCTAATTCTCCTTCATTTTCAGATTTTTGTTAGTTGCTATGAAAATACTATTCCAGCTTGTGGGTAAGTTGGAGTATGGTTAGATATTGGTTAGCTTAGACAGAAGTTAGTCAGTTTCCAGAGTCAATAGGTTAGTTATTAGGTAGTTATTTTGTCTTTCTCTAATTGTTTTTTATCTAAGAACCTAAAATTCTCATTTTTAATTTAAATATTAGGTAATTTATAATAGATTTGAGATATGAAATAATTTTAAAAGTTCAAAAGTAAAATTTTAATAGAAACTTGATAAAATTTATATAGGAGGTGAAATTAGAGTTTAAAGAGGGAGAAATTGAGAATTTTCTATTTTAGGTGAAATTTAATATTTTGATTGGTGTGTTTGAACTTAATAAGATTTAAAATGATTTAATCAATTTAATTTGTTGAGATGTTAAGTAAAAAATGATAATTTGAGGGTTTTAGAAATTTGAGGGTTTTAGATTGAAGACAATTGTCAATTGATCAAATTTGCTTATTATTTTAAAGTGAAGGACTTATTTGCTAAAAAAATTTAAATTTAAAAGATTAAAATTACACAAAGTCCAAACTAGAGAAATTAAAATTGTAATTAAGCTTTATAGTATAATAATATCACAAAATTGACCATTAAAATAATATGTAAATAGATAAAATCATTCCTAATTGAATGAATATTGTAGAAGAATTATAAGAAAAACCATTGTTGATAATTAAAAGTATAAATATTTTTATTAAATATATAAATATGTATGTACATAAAATAATTTGCAAAAAATAAGGTCCGCCCCTGATGAAGATGGAGGTGTAATTTCTTTTTTCCTTTACTACTTCAAAGGAAACAATAAAAATATTTGTATGTAAATTTGCATTTAAATTTATGAATGATCTTTTAAAGATTAATGGTAAATTGGTTTACTAGGATAATAACATCATAGGTATGATTAAGTCTTATATGGATTTTCATTGAGGCATAGAAGTAGCTATTAATTATTATTTTAATAGTAATACTTGGTGGCTCCCAATAAGGACCTAAGTATAGGACAAGTGGTAGGTTAATTTGTGTTAAATTTTGTTTCCTTTCAAAGTTGGAATGCTAAAAATTATATGTATGGTTTTGTGTTATTGTTATATATATATTTGGTATGATCTATCTTTATAATATTTGAGAAAATATTTATCAAGTAATTGCATTGAATTTAAGCAAAAATTATTAGAATGTAAAGGTTGAAAGTCTCACTAAACTAATAAAAGAGCTACCTATAGCTGCCAGGAAGAAAAAAGAAAAAAGAAAGAAAGACATCACCTGCGGTTTTAATCCTAGGTAAGCATCTTGGATCTCAGTTGTATTTGTTGGGAGCTTAAATCCCCCATTAAATTATGTGATTTTACCCGCGGTTTACAAACCCCAGGTAAATCTCGAATTTTCCAGCGTTTGTCACAAACTGCGCCTAACACGTTTCCCACGCTTAATTTACCCACGATTCCAACAACCCCTGGTAAAACACTTAACATGGGTTTAAACTCCCATTAAATAAAAAATTAACCCCCATTAAAATCATTTTTTTTCTTGTAGTGGTTGTTGTATCCTAATAATATTAATTATAAGGTATATATATTGAAAATCTACTTATAGAGTATGATGGTAAAATACTTTTATACCTTTATGCTAAAAATGTTCTATTTGGGTTTGTTGAGCCATTTAATTTGATCCATTATTTTAATAGATAGCAAAATAATAGGGTGTTTCCGAAATGTCCTCTCAAAAAATTTCTAAAAAAAAGTGTTGCCTGTGAGGGTGTTTTCACAAAAGTTTTTCACATAGCAGGCTCTTGTAGAGCATTTTCAAAATTTTTGGCTTTTCAACATAACATGTCCTCGCAAAGGTTTTTTCAAATTATTTCCAGAGTCACTTTTTTTTTTTTAACTTAAACAAATTTATCAAAACAACATATGTTAGATAAAATGTTCATATTTTAATGTAAAAAGCATAGAAAAACAAACAAAATCCAACCACAATTGATTTTTTTTTCAAATCATAAAAATGATGGAAGTACCAATTGCGACAATGGCGACAGAGGGACGTGGCCAGTGACTGGATGGTGATGGTAGCTTCGACGGACGTGACGTGAGAAAGAGAAAGTTGCAAGCTTTAAGAAGAGTAGAAGTGAGAGGGGAGAAGAGGAATGTTAGAGCAAAAACTGATAAAAGAAAAGGTTTGTTGAGATGTTAAGTAAAAAATGATAATTTGAGGGTTTTAGAAATTTGAGGGTTTTAGATTGAAGACAATTGTCAATTGGTCAAATTTGCTTATTTTTTTAAAGTGAAGGACTTATTTGCTAAAAAAATTTAAATTTAAAAGATCAAAATTACACAAAGTCCAAACTAGAGAAATTAAAATTGTAATTAAGCTTTATAGTATAATAATTTTACAAAATTGACCATTAAGATAATATGTAAATAGATAAAATTATTCCTAATTGAATGAATATTGTAGAAGAATTATAAGAAAAACCATTGTTGATAATTAAAAGTATAAATATTTTTATTAAATATATAAATATGTATGTATATAAAATAATTTGCAAAAAATTTGGGGGAGCCGTGGCTCCCCTATGTCAATACTAAGGTCCGCCCCTGATGAAGATGGAGGTGTAATTTCTTTTTTCCTTTACCACTTCAAAGGAAACAATAAAAATATTTGTATGTAAATTTGCATTTAAATTTATGAATGACCTTTTTAAAGATTAATGGTAAATTGGTTTACTAGGATAATAACATCATGGTATGATTAAGTCTTATATGGATTTTCATTGAGGTATAGAAGTAGCTATTAATTATTATTTTAATAGTAATACTTGGTGGCTCCCAATAAGGACCTAAGTATAGGATAAGTGGTAGGTTAATTTGTGTTAAATTTTGTTTCCTTTCAAAGTTGAAATGCTAAAAATTATATGTATGGTTTTGTGTTATTGTTATATATATATTTGGTATGATATATCTTTATAATATTTGAGAAAATATTTATCAAGTAATTGCATTGAATTTAAGCAAAAATTATTAGAATGTAAAGGTTGAAAGTCTCAATAAACTAATAAAAGAGCTACCTATAGTTGCCAGGAAGAAAAAAGGAAAAAAGAAAGACATCACCTGCAGTTTTAATCCTAGGTAAGCATCTTGGATCTCAGTTGTATTTGTTGGGAGCTTAAACCCCCCATTAAATTATATGGTTTTATTCGCGGTTTACAAACCCCAGGTAAATCTCGAATTTTCCAGCGTTTGTCACAAACTGCGACTAACACGTTTCCCACGCTTAATTTACCCATGATTCTAACAACCCCTGGTAAAACACTTAACATGGGTTTAAACTCCCATTAAATAAAAATTTAACCCCCATTAAAATTATTTTTTCTTGTAGTGGTTGTTGTATCCTAATAATATTAATTATAAGGTATATATATTGAAAATCTACTTATAGAGTATGATGGTAAAATACTTTTATACCTTTATGCTAAAAATGTTCTATTTGGGTTTGTTGAGTGATGGGTTTCTGGCAAGCGAACCAAAAATCCAGCAGTATAATAGTAAGAAAGAGTATCGTATCCACAGGGAACGATTAATTTATGCAGACTGTGATCTATTTATCAAGAGAAAGCACAGTTTAGAGAGTGTAATTGCGGAATTGTAAAGAGAGAGTAAATAATTAATTGGAATTAGAAAGGTAGAGTTAGAGACACTTTACTTGGATTAGGATTGGACTTAATCTCATCTCACCCCTTGTGCATGTAAAGACTATCTATTATTTTAGGTTTACTCTATAATACTGTAGACAAACTTTATTGCTAAGACCCCGAGTTACCAGCGGCCTCACACACTCAAGGATAATCCATGCGGGCTCTCCCAGGCGACAGACTTACCCCCGACTTATTTTGCTCTTTATTTTCTTATTCCGTTTGTAAGAAACTAGTTGATAAACGTGGCCTCATACTGTGGACACACCTTTCATTAGAGTACTGTCACTACCCATCATTCACTAAGACACATCCATGTTCCGGTCCAGGATTCACAATTAACTAACGCCTTGCTATCGATACTAAGGCCTAGCCCTGTGAACGTCCTTCGCTAGAGTACTCACACTACCCATCGCTCATTAGAAACGCCCATGTATCGGTCACAGAGCACTGAGTCCTCTTATTCACTCAGAGTTTGGGTTTCTTCAGAATCCGCTCCCCCATTCTCAGTCCTAATCAAAACTACTTTAGTTAAGACTAGCCTATAACTCCAGACGCAAGCGTGGGAATTAGGAATTAAGTACAGAATAAGATTACCAATATTATAGATAGGGAGCTCATAAATAATAATATAGAATTTACATACACTTAGGGATAGAATCAATTACATCCAATCCTACTGGAGAGTTAACTACACGAAGTATCCATACAAACCACTGAAGATGCTGTCACCATCTTCAATCCTCGTGAAGCGCTCCTCCTCTCCTACTCTAAACTTAGCTCTGGTGCATTATCACTGAAATATAGACTGATTACAATAATCGTGCACACTGGGATTGATGCAAGAGGTTCTTATTTATAGACTAAGGAAAGACACAACAATTTGGGAAGAGATCTATCTAAAAACGGCAACATGGACCAAATCAGCGTAACCTGCGCTCCAGGCTGCGCTACAGCGCAGGATGAGGCGCAACTTCCAGAGAGTCTGTGCTTCACCTGCGCTATAGCGCAGGGTGAAGCACAGGTAGCGTCCTGAAGCTCCAACCTTCTCTTTTTAATCTTGATCTCTCCCCGAGACTGGTTTTAGCAGATTTGTCTTTCCTTATTTCCCTTTTCTTGGTGAAATCCTTGTATCTATTGAGCAATCTTTGATTTAATTGGGAAACTTGTCTGTAGAATCCTTGATTGATTGGCAGTGATCTCCTCATTAATGGCTTCAAATCTTCTTTAAATCTTCATTAAATATCTTCAATCAATCTCAAATCTTGCAGACATCTCCCTCATTTAATGCTATTTATCCTTCAAATCAAATCTTTGCAATATCCTGCAAAAATCAGCAATATTTCTATCAAAATAGCATCAAATTCAAATCTTAGATTAATAAATACAATTTATCTAATATTTAATAAAAAGGGATTAAATTGGGGCAAAATTATCATTTTATCCTTGATAAGTGAAATAAAAAGTGCTCTAATTTATCAACTAATTTTCACTTATCAAAGCCATTTAATTTGATCCATTATTTTAATAGATAGCAAAATAATAGGGTGTTTCCGAAATGTCCTCTCAAAAAATTTCTAAAAAAAGTGTTGCCTGTGAGGGTGTTTTCACATAGCAGTCCTTTGTAGAGCTTTTTCAAAATTTTTGGCTTTTCAACAAACATGTCCTCGCAAAGGTTTTTTCAAATTATTTCCGGAGTCACTTTTTTTTAACTTAAACAAATTTATCAAAACAACATATGTTAGATAAAATGTTCATATTTTAATGTAAAAAGCATAGAAAAACAAACAAAATCCAACCACAATTGATTTTTTTTCAAATCATAAAAATGATGGAAGTACCAATTGCGACAATGGCGACGGAGGGACGTAGCCAGTGACTAGATGGTGATGGTAGCTTCGGCGGACGTGACGTGAGAAAGAGAAAGTTGGAAGCTTTAAGAAGAGTAGAAGTGAGAGGGAAGAAGAGGAATGTTAGAGCAAAGACTGATAAAAGAAAAGGTTTGTATATTTTGTCTCAAAATGAGTCATATATCCACTCTATATATATAGAGTTTGTTATTAAAACTTGAACAACAGAATAACTACTTTTTGAATTACTAACTAACATACCCCCTTAATTCAAAAATTATTACAATTGACAACACGTAATGCTTCTCTCAAAGATACAAAACGATCAATTTTTACTGCCTTAGTGAGTATATCTGCAATCTGCACATCAGTTTTGCAGTAAACAACTTCAATCCTTCCATGGTTGACTTGCTCTCGAAGGAAATGGAACTTAGTTTCAATATGTTTTCTTCTCCCATGAGAAACCGGGTTCTTTGCCAAGTTAATTGCAGATTTATTATCCACAAACAGCTGAATTGGCTTTTTCACCTCAACACTTAATTCCTTCAATACTGAATCAATCCATATTGCTTGACAAGCAGCAAAAGAGCCAGCTATATATTCAGCCTCACATGTTGAGAGGGCCACTACTGACTGTTTCTTAGAACACCAAGAGATTGGTGCGTCTAAAAACTTGAATATGTAACCTGAGGTACTCTTCCTATCAGCCTTATCCCTACACCAATCAGAAAATCCAACCAATTTACCTGATTTCTGTTCTGTTTTGTTAGGAAATAGTATCCCAAACTCAAGTGTACCTTTGATGTACCGCATGATCCTTTTAGCTGCCATCAGGTGACTCATTCTTGGCTTAGACATGTATATGCTAACCAAGCCTACAGGGAATGCAATTTCAGGTCTGCTGTTACACAAATACGCCTACAATCTGTTTGAACAAGGTAGAATCAACCTCTTCATCATCACTTCCTCCAGCTTCTAACTTCAAATTTGCTTCTGCAGGTGTAGTGGTTGAATTACATTGCATCATACCAAACCTTTTCAGTACATCATTTGCATATTTCTTCTGATGTAGGATGATTCCAGCTTCAGTGTTGAGAAACTCCATTCCTAGAAAGTAGGACAATTTTCCCAATTCTGACATTTCAAACTCAGTCACAATTTCTCCTTTAAATCTCTCAATTTCTGCTTCATTGTTGCCAGTTATCAACAAGTCATCAACATATAGGCAAATCAAGAGTATTTCCTCAGTTTTCCTCTTCACATAGACACCATATTCAACTGTGCACTTAGTGAATTCATTTTGAATAAAAAATAAGTCAATTCTTTTATTCCAAGCTCTAGGTGCCTGTTTAAGGTCATACAGGGCCTTATACAATTTGTAAACCAGTTTCTCCTTCTCTTTGATCACAAAACCTGGTGGTTGAGTGACATAAACCTGCTCATCCAGGTTTCCATTTAAAAATGCTGATTTGACATCCATATGGGATAATGACCAGCCTCTGTTGCTAGCCAATGCAATTACCAATCTTATTGTTTCCAGCCTAGCCACCGGGGCAAATACCTCAGTATAATCCACTCCTTGCTTTTGATTAAAACCCCTCACTACTAATCTTGCTTTGTGTCTAGCCACAGACCCATCTGGATTCATTTTCTGCTTAAAAACCCATTTGACATCTATTGCCTTCTTCTGAGGTGTCAACTCAGTCAACTCCCAGGTGTGATTCTTCTCAATAGCCTCCAATTCTTCCAGCATGGCATTCTTCCACACATCTTCCTTCAATGCTTCTACATGATCCATTGGTTCTGCACCAACCATTAGAGCAAAATGAACTAAATCTCCATCGGCCGTGACTTCACTATCATGAAGCATCTCAAAATCCGTGAACCTTGAGGGAATTTGTCTAGTCCTCTGTGTCCTTCTCTGATTCTGATTCTGATTCACGGTTGTAGCTTCACCTTCATTATTTTCATTTGCACTTTCGCTGCCCTGATCAAATTCCCCTTGATCATCCTCAAAATGAACTGAGGCCCTCCTGTTATGGTTACTGCTAGCACCAGTTTGCCAATTTCATGACTCTTCCTCACAAACAATCACATCCCTACTTATTGCAATCTTCTGTGTTACAGGATTATATAATCGGTAAGCACCTGCTGGATGATAGCCAACCAGTATCATGATTTCGCTCTTGTTATCTAACTTCTTCCTCCTAGCATCCGGAATGTGTTTGTAGCACAAAGATCCAAACACCTTGAGGTGACTTACTAGAGGCTTCCTTCCTGTCCAGCATTGTTCAGGAACCTGCTCCTTCAACCTTTTAGTGGGACACTTGTTTAGTAAGTAAACTGCAGTGGTCACTGCTTCACCCCAGAAGTTGTGAGAGAGGCCTTTCTGCTTGATGAGACTTCTAGCCATGTCAAGGATAGTTCTATTCCTTCTTTCTGCCAATCCATTGTGTTGTGGAGTGTAAGGGGCTGTAACTTCATGAATAATTCCATACTTCTCACATAATTCTTCGAACTCCCTAGAGGTATACTCTCCTCCACCATCTGTCCTCAAAACTTTAAGCAGTTTACCACTTTGTCTTTCAACCAGTGATTTAAATCTTTTAAAAATTTCAAACACCTCACTCTTGGCCTTTATCAGATATATCCATATCATCCTATTGAAGTCATCAACAAAGGAAACAAAATATTTGTGGCCTCCTAATGATAATACTTCAAATGGGCCACACACATCAGAATGTATCACATTTAATAATTCTCTAGACCTCATTGGCAGATATGAACAGAAAGAATTTCTAGGTTGCTTACCAACACTACAAACCTCACATATTGTATTAGGCACCAGCATATTAGGAAGACCCAGTACCATTTCTTTAGCCTGTAATTTACTCAGACTTCCAAAGTTTAAATGGCCTAACCTGAAATGCCAAATCCAACTTTCTTGTTCCACTTCTGTTGTTGTTAGACACTTGGTAGATGTTGCATTAATGTTGGTTTGGAAGGTTCTATTTCTTGAGAGTGGAGATCGAAGGACCAGCCTCTTCTTTGGATCAAATAGCTCAAGTGCATCACGTTCCATGATCACCTTGAATCCTTTCTCAACTAACTGCCCCACACTTAGGAGATTACACTTCATGTCAGGAACATACAACACACTCTCAATTACTGCTGTTTTCCCATCTTTCCTCTGAACCAAAATGTTCCCAATACCCTCAGCCATCAAGGTTCTGTTGTCAGCTAGTTTCACCTTTGTAGATTTGTTGGTATCAAAATCAATAAGCCACTACTTGTGCCCTATCATGTGATTAGAACATCCAGTATCTACATACCAAACCTCTGTGGTTGATCCACCTCAAAGGTTGTAACCATCATCATTACTACATCTGAGTCAGAATCTTCCTGTGCCACATGTGCTTCATCTGAGGCTTTTGGTTTTCTTTTGCCTTTGTTACCTTTTCTGTGCCAACACTCCTCAGCATAGTGACCAAACTTGTCACACACAAAACACTGAATTTTACTTTTATCTTTCTTCTTTCGAGTGCCTTGTTCTGAAGGTCCAGCATCAATTTTATTTGAGGATTATGCCTTGTCCTCATTCTTGAACTTTCCTTGGTTTGAGTTCCAAGGTTTCTTTGAAAATTTCCATCTCCTTTGTCCCTTTACAGAATCACCTTTGGTTTGTGCCTGCAAAGCTTGATCAGCCACTTGAATCTTGTTTCTCTGGATCAATTTTAGTTCCTGTGCTTCCAAGGACCCTTGCAACTCCTCAATTTTCATGGACTCTACATCCTTGGATTCATCGATCGCAACCACAATATGATCAAAATTCTGAGTGAGGGTTCTCATGATTTTATCAATGATCATTTGATCAGTGATCTTTTAACCACAACCCTTCATAGCATTTGT
Source organism: Sesbania bispinosa (assembly GCA_026901365.1). Taxonomy (NCBI): domain Eukaryota; kingdom Viridiplantae; phylum Streptophyta; class Magnoliopsida; order Fabales; family Fabaceae; genus Sesbania; species Sesbania bispinosa. The sequence goes on along the minus strand of QLOH01000702.1, from coordinate 241,344 downwards.
GAGACACAACAAACGATTAAAATTATCTGCAACTTTCTCGGATTCTTCCATCTGCACCAATTCATACTGTCTTCTCAAAGCTTGAAGTCGCACCTTCCTTATCTTGTTTCCACCAGTAAAACATCTCTCTAAGATGTCCCAAGCCTGCTTGGATGTAGTAGCCTTTGAGATCTTTTCAAAACTACTATCATCTACACCATGGTGAATCAAGAACAAAGCTTCGTTATCCCTCTTCACCGCATCCTTGTGTGCAGCCTTTTGTGCATCCGTTGGTCTCTCACCAAGTTCTTGGAATCCATCCTGCACTAGTTCAAGCACTTCTTGAAACTGGAATAGCACCCGCATCTGTACGCTCCATCTCTCCCAATTCTTTCCATCAAGAATTGGCAAACTTCCTGGAAATCCATTACTGCCTGTCATTATTCCAGAACCAACAACAACAAGAAGAAGGTATATTGGCTGCAGCTCCACTCTCGAGAAAAAAAAATGTTCTCTCACAATGCAAACTCACAGAATTAGAATAAACGTCTTGATCCTTTTCCCACAAAAAAAATCGCTCTCCCTTGGATCGATTACAAAAGCTCTAGATACCAATTTGTTAGAGCAAAGACTGATAAAAGAAAAGGTTTGTATATTCTGTCTCAAAATGAGTCATACATCCACTCTATATATATAGAGTTTGTTATTAAAACTTGAACAACAGAATAACTACTTTTTGAATTACTAGCTAACAAGGAAAAGAAGAAATGAGTCTTGGTGAGAGAGATAAGAAGTGATCTCAAGCTTAGTGAGAGTAATATTGAAAAGAGTAGAGTGCGGGAAATAGTCACAGACGGAAGAGAAATTAAATGCAGGAGTTTTTATTTTTAACTTTGGTCATGTGTGGGCGCTTCAGGCCAGGAACAGAAGCGCCCTTAGTAAGGCGCATCCTAGAAAACTTCTTTGTGAGAGCGCTTTCGGGAAGAAAGCTCCATTACATGTTTTGACCAATGAGCATGCTTTCTTTCCTGTGACGCACTCACAAAGCAATAATTTTGATTTTAGAAAATAGCACTATGATGGCTTTTCATGGAAGGAAGCGCCCTTATAAGTTTTGAGAGCGCTTCAGGAAGTTCCTTCTCAAAAGCGCCCCAGGTCACTATTTTTTTTAAAAAAAAATCTATCACCTTAAGGGCGCTTTAGGGAAGGAAACGCCCTTACAAATTTGGACCTATTAGGGAACTTTCTTCCTGGAAGTTCCTTCACACATTCAACATAAATAATTATTTATTATTATCCAATAAAGGTGTTTTCGTATGGACACGCCCTAAAGTCTGTACCATATAATCCATAAATTCACATAGTATACCCAAGGCATTACTTGCTTCCGTTGGTACCGATGAATCATTTTTATTCCTCATTGCACATTTTATCGCGGTGAATTATTTAAGATTTTAACACCAGTGCATTTATGCATACAATAATTTTTTTTGTTTAACCACAAGTATCCTTCATGGGAGACAATCCTGTTTGAGCCGAGAACATCCACATCATGATGGGGCTAGCTCTCCCAGCAGGGATTTTTTCCATCCACAAGATTCGAACCCGAGACCTTAAAACTTAAGGAGAATCAAGCATGTATCACTTGAACCAACCCCCGTTGGTTATGCATACAGTAATTGAACACACATAAGTTCTAACTGCCACAATACAAAGACAAGCTTATATAGAATTCAAATATAAATGATGCATGGAAGAACAATTTGAGTAAACGAGGAATTATGTGTGTCTACTTGAAGAACTCCATAACACAAAAGCTAGCAACGCAACATACGACTTTGATGCCGCAAAATCCAGACCTTATTGCCAATGCCATGAATTCTTGTTGCGTTCGTTCTCTCCCTCCTGTGGTTAGAGTCAACATAAAGAGATCACTTGTAGAGACAACCTTGTCAGTAGATGTTGTCCCAGGCACAATGGGAAGAATTGTGTCAACAACAATAACATTTCCATCATCAGGAATAGCCTTGTAGCAATTCTCCAAGAGCTTTATGCAACACTCATCATTCCAATCATAAAGTATCCACTGAAAACATATATTCCAACTAAAATATGTTGTGAATCATTCATATAATATGCATCTATTGACTCTTAAAATTTTGCAATTTGTATGAAAAGAAATTAATCCAATAAGTACTTCTTGTCTTATTTTTTGTTTGACAATATTACCTTATAAACAAGAATAATCATTTTTTGCATTTTTATTCACATTTAAATAAATATATGCATAAGCCACTTTATTTTTAGCAATTATATTATTTCTAAAGAAACAAAAAAAAATGTTTTAGATTTCGGAAAATTAATTGATGTAATCCCATTCTACCTAAACCACAAGAGTGAAGGTTTGAAAACAATGAATTTTGTAACAAATTTTTGCTTAAAGCCAGTGATTGGAAATTGGAATATATATCTTGTATTGATATGATAATCAATATGAGAAAATTTAGATGGTAATTCTTATAAAAGTTTGAAAAACTTGTAAATATCCACCTTCATAAAAATGGCATCCCCATTAGGAACGCTCTCAAACATATCTCCGCTCACATGCTCCACACCTAAAACATATATGAATAGTACTACTCCGGTCTCATATATACGCAAAAAAAAACTAACTCACGCTAATTAAGAAATGTTAGTTAACTACATTAAATTTTCTTGATGTCATTTAAAAATGAATTGTATTCTCTAAATTGTCCTTCATAGGAGACTCCAATTTTATTGATACTTGTTCCAAGTGGAAACACTATCTCTACATGGTTCATTAAATAGGGTCATTGGATAGAACAATTTGAATTTAAGTAAAGGATATTTTAGTCCGAGGTCATTAAATAAGGCAAAGTTAGTTGAAATTTGCTTATATTTTAGACCAACAAAAGAGGATTTTTTGTTGCTTATATTTGACACCGGAGGGAGTATATATATAAGTTAATAATGGAAATCATATAAAGATATGGATTTTCACATATAAAAAAAAAAATTAACTTTCATACCGGTATAAATGGGGGCGTATTTTATGACATGAGGCAAGTCAAAATTAACACCCTCTATGTGAGGGTATTTGGAAGTGATCAATTTAACATTGATCCCAAGACCACCACCAACATCCACCAGCCTATTGATATGTTCAAAACCACTGTAGAGTTCAAGTATCGTCTTCATAATTATGGTGCTGGAACTAAGCATACCGTTGTTGAAAACCTCATTAAACCTAGGATCTAACCTTGTATACCCAAAGAAATGCATACCATAAGCCTTATTGAATGGTGTACCTCCTTCTTGGATTACTCCTTTTAGTTCAACCCTAGGAGCCAACAAAAATAATTGAATTGTAAAAAAAAAAACTTCTCTTGCATATACTTCACCTTTTATAAATTTTTTGTCAATATATTATAACATTCTAATGAAGCCACAAAATTAAAAAAAAAAGTTGGAAAAATTAATTCTATAACAAATTAAACAAGAAAGAAAAATAATAGTATAAATTATATATCCCGAACAACATGTTTAGTTTGAGTTTCCATTTCCTGTTTCCTGATTTTTAAAATTTTAGAAAGGAAAAATTGGAAATTCTGGAAACAAAAATTTCCTGTTTCCAACATTTTCAATTTTTCCTTTGTAAAATTTCAGAAAACAGGAAACAAAATGGAAACAAGAAATGGAAATGGAAACCAAACATGCCCTAAATTTTCATACATTAATGGAAAACATTAATAACACATTTTTTAAAATACATTTAAATACACTAATTGTTATTGATTTTTTTATCTAAATTGACAAGACATTCTTTAAAGAATGGGCCAATAATAAAAAAATATTTAATAAAATTGTTAAAAAAAAATTTATTGCAATTATATCTTTTTACGGAAAGAATTTTTTTTTCTCCAAAAACTCACAATTAATCTACTTTTAGTGAAGGCATATACCAGGTTTTGCAGAAAACCTTGTCCGTAAGTAAAGCCAAGAAGGGGCCAAGTGACACTCCATCAACATCATTCACAAAATATTTGGATCCAGAGGTTAGACTATAAAAACACTGAGTAGCCCCAAGCCTCTGTGTATCTTCAAGGATACAACATTGCAGCACTGAATAACTAGCCAAGAACCTAAGAAGACGATCTAGAATCATGGGTGCTTCTGGGTTATTGGTACCAATATGAACTGCAATATCCTTTGCTGAGAGCTTGGCACCTTCCCCAAATTTGGCAATAATGTTGCAAAGCCATTGGCAACACAATTGAACTTGCCAATTGTATAGCAAAACTAACACCATCCTCTTGTTTTGACTTAACATTCTTTTCTTCACCATTGATTATAATTTCTACTTCTTCTACCTTGGATTTTGATGAAGTGGCCATAGCAATTTAGGATGCAATACTTGAGCAACTAGAGGTAGAGATCGAGATGTATAACTCTATATAATGAGAACGTCGGTCATATATACACCTTTTTGATATTTTATCTATTATCCTTTTAATGCTTGTCTCATGACCACTAATGTTTTAGTCATGTTTTCCCCACTATTCTAACTTTATTCGCTAACATCATTGTCCACAAATATTTGACTTTTCAAAAATAAAGAGTAACTAAGCAGGGTCGGTCCAATATAGCCCAATATGTAGTGAGGTCTCAAGCAAATTTTCATTTTGGGGCCTTTTTAAATACATGAAGTGAAAGAAAGAGGCTTTAAAAGCTAAAATTCATTTAGCAAGGATTGAACCATCAATCATTAATGATGAGAAAAATTAATTTATAAACCAATGAATTAGGCCTAATTATAATAATATTTTTTATTTTTTATATAAAGGATGTTACTAACAATCGGGACCTAAAGCAAGCACTACTAAAAAATTGAAAATTAGAGAGGGGAGAAATCCCTCTCTAAATGCTAAAAAATCCCTTGTTAAACTTTTAGCGACGGATTTTGTGATGAACCAGAAATTCGTCACTAAAAGTGGCGTCGCTAAAATTTTGTGAGGGAAAACCAAAATCCGTCACAAATAGCGAGGGAAAATTTCCCTCGCTAGTTAATTTTAATCCGTCACTAAGTTCCTTAGAAAAGAATATCTAGTTTCCGTCACTAAATAGTGACGGATTCTCTTCCCTCTCTAATTAGCGAGGGAATTTTTTCCCCACTATTTAGCGAGGGAAAATTCCCTCTCTAAATAGTGAGGGAAAATTCATCATATTTTCCCTCTCTAAATTTCCCCAAAATTCATTTAGAAAGTAAATCATTGTCTTTAATTCAAGAGACAATTCTTTATTGCTTTTGTTCTTTAAACATAAAAGTCATTAAAAATATTCACAAATATCATAAATTTCCAAATTCATAAATATCCAAATATATGCCAAACAGTAAATTTATCTAAGTTTAACAATGAAGATTTATCTGAGCAAATATATTCAAATCCATGAATTTGATTTAGATCCACCATCCACATGTACAATTTTAGGGTAGAACAAAAAGAAAAAGGCATAAATTTTACCACTACACAATATTGAAATTAATTCTTAATGATCAATAATTTCTTCATGCCCCAAAAGTATTTATACTAATTAAATGCAATCTAACATGCTTTCTGAACACCAATTGAGTAAACCAAAAAGTATGATCAGCTGTTGAAGTATGGTCTATAGCCAAGTTAAAAGCCTTATTGCAAGTATACCACTTGCCTAACAATCAAGCAAAGTCCAAAATGGCTAGTATCAATCCAAACAAACTTTATAATTATAGGCTTAAGTAGTATAAATAAATATACATCAATAATGAAGGATGGAAAGAATGGGATCATGAGACTAAAATGTTTCAGTAAAAATTTCAATTCAAATGTCGTAAAAGTGAACAAGAATGCAACACCAAATATTTAGTTATCATTGCTACAAAACTGAGGTCATTATTACCACTTTCTTCTTTGGCATATCGCCATGAATCATTTCCAGCTTTATATATCCAGCAAAAAGCATCTTAAATGTTGTGTTCATTATTTAATTTGTTTTAACATTTACTTGTATAAGAACTTGAAGGGTAAACTTAATTTTCCTACAATCAGCATAAATTTCCATAGGCTGAAACAAATGCACTTCACAGTAAATTGTGAATTCCTTTCCTTAACATAACACATTTATTACCCCCCCCCCCCAATCAGAATTCCATGCTTGATTGGGATAAAGAATGAATGTTGAAACCTTTTCCTTGTAGTTTTTTTTTCTGAATCAAAACAGAACATTTCTTTAGTTCGTTAATATATTGTTTTAGGTGACGCTTTCTTTCATAGAATTAGGAAAAGGGAATGAAATGAAAGTAAATCAGAACCAAACATGCCAGTCCCAATAATTTACCCGATACTGTGCCCTCCCCTAAAGTTGCCTTGGTTGCATTCAAGGAATTTGTCAGTCCATCCTTCTAAACAACTTTAGCCTTCTCTGCCTCCTCTAATCTGCAAAAGTCAAGTTTGAATAAGGAAGAAGCAAAAATTTGTTCAACAAATTTATTAGCACATGTTCCACAACCCATAAAAAGAGAGTATATTATGATTGTGTGGTGTTGTTTTTTAATGTTACAGTGAATGTCAATAAACACATACCAGTCCCAGTTCTGTTTACACACATACGCAATGATAAAAACAGCAATAAGAGAATCATACTCTCACATAACAGTCTCTGTTTGACAATAAACAAATAAGGAAATAAAAACATTCGCAGTTGTCTCTCATCCCAATCTAGTTCCTCCATCTTCCTCGCTGCCGGTGCGAGTTGTGACCGCGGAGGTCGTACCTACATCCAGCCCCAAACCGGTGAGAGGGGTAAATAGATTCAGAAAATAGAAATAAGAGAAAGGTCATGAGTGAACAATTAAAAACCAGAAATAGAGAGAAAGAAAGAGAGAGGCACTACCTCCACGCGGCCAACGACCTTGCCGCGCCGCCGCAATCACAGAACTCAGTCACCTCGAGGCGTTTCCCATCGCCTCCACACGTTGTCATCCCAGTCAGCGGGTGAAACGACCCACTGTGCCACCATGGCCGCACCTCCTTGCTCCAACTCGCCTTTGCCATGTGCTATTCTCCCAAACAACCCAGATCTGACCACCATAAGCCACTGTCCACAACTGTTTACCCCCACTCTTATCACCAGCAGCCGATTTTCTCCCCCCGGCGCAATAACGCCATTCGCTCCCCTGATGCACCATTGCGTGCAGTCCAGACATCGCTGCACCCCATTGTAGCATCGTCGCGGCACATTCCGGCTGCCATTTGGTGGCACACGACCGCCTCCTTCCCTCTCCCTCTTCTTCCCCTTCTTCATTATTTTCTCTTTCTTAGGGTTTGTTCTTGGCCCCTTCACCCACTATACCCAAAACCGTGTGTGTGTGTGGAATCTGTGGATGGGGGCGTGAAGAGTTTCTAAACTCTGATCCCTTATCCCTCTTTCTTTTTTACTTTTAATTGTTTATTTTCTTTTATTATTTTTATTTTAATGTTTTAGTTTTAGTTTTTATTTGTTTAATTTTGTTTGAGTCCAATGATGTTTTTTAGGCTCATTTTTTTCTTTTGATTTAAAATATTTGATAATTATTTTAATTTTATTCACTTGTACTCTTATATATTTCTTTTATTGAAGATTTAGACTTACCATTTTATAATTAACTTTATTGCTATTATATAGGGGCGTAGCTAGGATTTTATCATTGCGGGACAAAATAAAATATTAAAAATTATGTTAAAATATTAAATATATTTAAATAAGAATAATAAATTTTATTTAAATAAAATTCTCCGTTCCTTCATAGTACAGTACTAAGTTTTTCTATTAATATTTCATTACAAAACTTTTCAGCTATTTCTCTCTCAATATATACAACTAAAGAATTTATAAGAAAATCATCTTCCATTCTAGAAATATTGAATGGATTATTTGAACATAAAAAGAAAATAAAAGCAAGTCTTTAACAATTAACATAAACAATTAAACATAATACTTACAAATTTATAAACAAGAGCAAGCAGTTTAAAAAAAGATAGTTGACACTTGACTGATACTATTCTTCAATCTGGCAATTGGCAAAGGAACACCTCAATTATGTAGTGGTAGCACTTGAAAACAAATAAATAATCTGTTTAGATCTTTTTTTTATCACCTAATCCTAAAAAAAATATTTTCAAAACAAATAAATAGTTTGTTTAGATCTTGTTTCTTTTTTGTCATCTTATCTTATACTTCAAATAAATCTAAAATCAAGATTAAGAAAATATTTTTTATCTAATCAAGATAAGAATTTGAATGAAATAATTTGTTTAGATTGCTTTTATCATTTATCAACTAAATATTTTTTTACTTATATTTTTAATAATAATAATTTGAATGAAAGCAGGATAAGTTTTTTTTTTTTGTTTTTATCACCTAATGCTAAAAAGAATTTAAAATTAAATAAAATAATTTGTTTAGATTTTTTTTATCTTATATCACCTAATCCTTGAAATAAAACTGAAATCAAGATAAAGAATTTTTTTTTTTAATTTTTATGATCTAATCCTAAATTTCAAATTCAAATAAAAAAAATCATTTTCATTCCTTCCAAATATTTAATTTTTGTTACCATATAATTATAGAACACCAAATTCTCAAATCAAATAAAATCTTCTTTGATGTTATATTTTATTACCTAACATATTTCCTGCTGCTCTTGTAAGTTCAAATGATGTGTATTTTAATATAAGTATGACCATGCAAATTCAATTTCATAATAAAATAAAAATAAATAAAACTCATCCTAATTTTTTTATTGAAAATAAGAGTGTGAAATTGGATTACGATGTCTACTAGAAGAAAGCATTTAAAATCATTTTAAATTTCCTTCTACTTATTTGCCTTTTTAGCTTTTTATGTTGCATTTTTTATATAAATTTTTTTATTTTTAAAATTTACACAAAATCTATTTGATTTCATAAAAATATCATATTTAAGCTTTTAATCTTTTTTTTACGGAAATCTTTCAATCTTAATTCTATGTAAAATTGAGAACAATAATCTTATTATTTATACAAAAACAACATATTTAGGTAACTATCAACTTAAGTTATTTATCAATTAAAAACTCACATTAGTTCATTAATGATATTATTTTCATAAAAATTATAATAAGCATTGTTATATAAAATAAAAAGTTTAACATAGAAAATATTTTTTTATTATTTATTTATTGAGATCATTACTATTGTTTATATTAATTTATATAAATTACTATATAATTTAGTATGGCTTTTAATCAATATTTTTTACCGGGAAAATTTTCTCCATAATAAACAACGAAAAATTCCATCTCAAACTAGATAGTTAGTAAGGGATTAAATAGGGAGGAAATTCAATATGGATTTATAACTCTCCAAATAGAGAGGGAATAGTTCTCTCGCTAATAGAGAGGGATACATTCCCTCACTAAATATGGAGTTAATATCTCCTAAAATTCATCTTTAATTAGGGAGGGAATTAAAATCCCTCGCTAATTAGAGAGGGAAGTAATAATCCCTCGCTAAATAGAGAGGGATTTGTGAATCTCTCCCTAATAAAAGATGAATTTCTAATCACTTCTTAACTCTCTTGTTAGCGAGGAAATTTTTCCCTCTCTACTAGGGAGGGAATTTTCCCACGCTAACAGAAGATCTAATAAGGGAGTTCAAATCCATCTTCAATTAGAGAGGGAATTAAAATCCCTCGCTAAATAGAGAGGGATTTGTGAATCCCTCCCTAAATAGAGAGGGAATTTTTCCCTCATTAAACTATTGTTAATTTAGCGAGGGATTTTGTGATGGATTTGTTAGAGAGGGAATAAATTCGTCACAAATTCCCTAGCTCGTTATTTAATGGAAACTTAGTGAAAGAATTTGTGACGGAATTTTAGCGAGGGATAATTTCCCTCTCTAAATCCGTCACAAAATTTAAATAGTACAAATTTTATGATGAATCAATTTTCCGTCACAAAATCCCTCGCAAATAGAGAGAGACTTTGTTCCCTCTCTAAAATCCCTCGCTAAAATCGACTTTTTTAGTAGTGAAGGGCTCGAGTAGCCTTATCCTTAGGCCAGCCCTGTAAGTAAGGATTCTATATGGGGTATAAAAAAGTAAACTAAAAAATATTTATACAAAAAACAAAAGTCTAATTAAAAGAGACAAAATTAAATTAAAAAACATATATAAACGTTCAATTATCATAATAATAATTATATGCTCTAACAACAATATTATATTACAAGTTTACTTTTGTTTAGTATAATATTAACTTCTCAAGAGAGACATTGTCATTCATAGAAGTCTATAAAGGATGCCAAACTACTATAAGACAACAAAAAATGGAAGTTTCACCTTATTTTTTTTGGTTTAAACAACATTTATCCTCCATGGGAGATAATCCTGTTTGATCTAGGAAGATTCACATTATGGTGGAGCTAACTCTCTTAGTAAGGATTTTTTCCATGCATAAAACACGAATTCAATACCTTACTTAAAGGGAATCAAGTATATAACACTTGAATCAACCTCGCTGATAGAACTTCATCTTATTGAAACTTTAGATAATTAAATTATTATATAATTTTCAAAAAAATTAAGAAGACAATTATAATGACCCAATATATAAAATATATAAATAAATAAATTATAATATAATTTATTATTATGAAAGTAATATTACAAATAAATTTTTATAAGAAAATATTTAGGAAAAACTATATATATATGATCAATATATACATTATACACTGTATGCAAGTGAAAATATTAAATGAAATTTAATAAGACTATATAATTGAATGTATTTTTTTTTGAAAAAAATGTGAATTAAACTTTAGAATAAAATTTCATATAATTAATTTTGTAATATCTTAATATAATATATATGGCGGACATGGCCCCTTTAGTCCGTGAGTGGCGAAAGCATTCATATATATCATATATAATACGTTCCGTGCTATTTAGAAAAAAAAGTTTAGCTAATTAAATGATGTTTTTTTTCACAATTTAGTTTAGTAAAAATGAAAGAATAAAAGTATTTCAAGAATGATACATGCACCCCAAAAATTTTTACACCCCTTTACATTTCTAATTTCTTTCCATGTCTCCCTTTAATTTCTTATATAATAATATATATCACCTATCACATCTATTAGTTATCCCTTTCTAATCGTGTCCAATCATTCTTTAAAGTTTTTAGCCCCTAACCTTAAGAAACAATCTCACGTGTCTATAACCCCACCACGTAATACTGAACTGCTTGGAAAAAATGGAAGGACTGAAATTAGGAAATTAAAGTGTGGGGTAACCTATTGTTTTTTGGAATTTTCTCTGGTACCCGGATAAACTAAAGGGTTTTGCTATCCTCTTACTTTTCGACCAATAGTTGCGAGTTATAACTATACCAAAGTCATTTAGCATTTATTACAAAAGGTTTTACGTTTTGATACTTAGTCTCCAAATAAATATTTTTTGTCTATTTTAATATATAAAATTTTAAAATATATTTTTTATAAGCTAATTTATATCTCATTCGCTTTTATGTTAATTCCAATTTGAAACTCAAAATTTCTATTCATTCAAGTACAATTCGGAGATTGATCATCTTTTCTATTGAAGTCCTGTTTGAAACTCTTGAGCAAAATATTTAGGAAAGATAAAATAAAATTTTAAGGCTTAAATATGTTTTTAGTCCCTATAAATATAGGTCATTTTATTTTTAGTCCCTGTAAATTTTTTTTTTGGTTTTTCATCCCTATAAAATTTTCTGTTTGTCATTTTGGTCCCTGTCGTTAACTTTAAGCTTATGTGGCTAACAGAGTGCCACGTCATCCTGCCACATGTGATTTTTCTTCCAGCTTAATTTTGTTTTTAGTCCCTATAAATATGGTTTTTTTGTTTAGTCCCTATAATTTTTTTTGTTGTTTTTCACCTCAATCTCATCCTTATCCAATATCACAGTGTCCTTTTGCTTCTTTTACTGCATTGTTACACTTCAAATTCTTGAACTCTTCATGGTGAGTTTAAGGAAATAAATTCTTTATGTATTCAATTATTTGAAATTTCAATAAACTTGAATTCACTGTATAAAGTGAGAAAAACTTGTAACGACCTTTTTTTTCTCTGCAATTCTTTTTTCTGTCTGTTGACTAACAAAATTCTCTTTTGATTTATGTCTATTGATGACCTATAACTTGATGTAATTTGTCCTGAGTAAAAAAAAGGCTTGTAATTGTAAATCAAGTGAAAATTTTGTCAGTCAATGGATAAAAAAAAGAATTGCAGAGAAAAAAGGTCATTACAAATTTTTCCCACTATATACAGTAAATTCAAGTGTATTGAAATGTATAAATGAAAATTTTAATACATAATGCATAAATAAATTTTTATTTTTAAATTATCTCTTTATACTCTATATTTCTTATAATATTGAAAAACTTAAAATTATCACGGTAAATAAGAGTTTTAAGTCCTTGATACATCACCACAGATAATAAAAATAATAATGTGAGCACTTAGTTAAGTAATAGATATTGATTTTATTATATTAATAGTGGAAGTGATAACTATAATTTAAGACATATTTGGCTTTTCAAAACATGTTCAACTGAATATATATAACAATACTTAAAAAATAAAGATAATAGGTATACCTATTAAATTACTATTATGAATTATGAAGAAACTCAAATAATTTAATTTGAAGAAATGATAAGGTATGATAATAAAAATTGTGTACCCAATAGAAAAAAATTTTAATTTAAATTTTACCTCACAATATGTTAGTTTCTTTGTATAATTACATTATAATATATTAGTTTCTTTGAATATTATAATATATTAGTTTCGTCCTTTTTTAAAATTTATTCATTTGTTAATTGTTATCTTTTTTATGAGGTGTTGGATTATAATTTAAGTGGAGTATAGTTTATAATATCATATATAATAAATATATGATAACGTTTTTCTATTTTAGTTTTTAAAATTAAATGAGTAGATATATTTCATTTTCTGTGTCTAATATTTATGTTTTGTACTTTAATATTTATATAAAAAAATTATAAATGAAACGAAGCGATTATACCTAATTTTGCAGTACATTGAATTTGGTCCATTGTTAAGTATTTATATTAAGAATTTAATTAGGGTGGGGATCAACTTAAGATAAAAAGTTTGACACGTGGGAACAAAAAAGAATTGGCCATTAGTAAACAGTTGACGAAAATGTGGACAAATTTAAAATTATAGATTTCAAATAATTGAATTCATAAAGAATTTATTTCCTTAAACCCACCATGAGGAGTTCAAGAATTTCAAGTGTAACAATGTAGTAGAAGAAGCAAGAGGACACCGTGATGTTGGATGGGGATGAGATTGAGATGAAAAACAAAAAAAAATCACAAGGACTAAAAACAAAAAGACCATATTTATAGGGACTAAAAACAAAATTAAGCTGGAAGAAAAATTACATGTGGCAGGATGACATGGCACTCCGTTAGCCACATAAGCTTAAAGTTAACGACAGGGACCAAAATGGCAAACGGAAAATTTTATAGGGATGAAAAACCAAAAAAAAAAATTTACAGGGACTAAAAACAAAATGACCTATATTTATAGGGACTAAAAACATATTTAAGCCAAATTTTAATGTATAAATAAATATATAATATTATAGGCTTATTTTTATTTTTGGTCCCTCTTATTTAGACTATATATAATTTTGGTCCTTCGGATTTTTTTGAGCAAAGTAAGTCCCTCAAATTGTAAAATTAAAAAATTTTAGTCCCCTTATCAATTATCTTTCACAAAAAACTTTCAAATTCTCATTTCAATCTAAATATTTGATAGTTTTTGATACATTTGAGATATGAAATAATTTAAAAGGTTCACAAGTAAATTTTTTAATAGAAATGTAATAAAACTTAAAGAATTTCGTATGAGGTAAAATTAATCTTTAAACAAAGCAAAAAAATGGGATTTTTTATTTTAGGTGAAAATTGATATTTTGATTGGTGAGTTTTGAACTTAATAAGATTTAAAATGATAATCAATTCAATTTATGGAGATGTTAAGTAGAAAGTGATAATTTGAGGGTTTGGGAAAAATATGTTTTTCTTCCCTGTAGTTTCGGTCAACTTGGGTTTTCGTCCCTATACTTTAAATCCTTGGTTTTTTGTCCTTGTACTTTCTAAACCCCTAAACATTAGTCCCCGCCGTTAGTTTGGACCGTTAAACCTGTTACGTGTCAATTACCTAGCATGCCACGTGTACCTAGCATGTCACGTGTCAATTCCCTAGCATGCCACATCACACGTTTAAGGGTCCAAACTAACGGCAGGGACTAATGTTTAGGGGTTTAGAAAGTACAGGGACAAAAAACCAAGGATTTAAAGTATAGGGACGAAAACCCAAGTTGACCGAAACTACAGGGACGAAAAACAAATTTTTCCCTTGAGGGTTTTATATAGAAGACAATTGGCAGGGTGACTAAATTTGCTTTATTTTGAAAATTTAGAGACCTAAATTGCATATTGTTACGGTTTAAACCTAAGGCCCAACAACCGAGTGGCCCATATACGATATAATTATCATATCCGTAATTACATGATATAATATCTATGCGCAATATAATCATACCCATAATTACATCAGATATAGTTATGATATCCATCAATATATGAAATATAATTATAATATCTATAATTATATGACTTTACCTGCAGACTTACTCCTTTTATACAAAGGCCCGCTTACCATCTTTATACAAGGAAAACCCTTATAAATAGAAATCACTGACAGATCATCAGGTACACAATCTCTCTCAGTCAATCACTTTGATTGTTTACTTATCTAACTTGGGCATCAGAGTCCCTTTGTAGGTACACCCCCTGGGTCCAACTCGGATTCAAGCCTCCGCAACCCGGATTCGGATCCGACTTCTCTCCTGCTGACTTAGACCCAGGTTCAAGTTCTACCCCAGAACATTTGGCGCTAGAAGAAGGGCCTCCCCCTCTCCAGCATGATGATCACGACCCGTCTTCAGACTACAAGGGCCCGTCCTCAACCGACACCCGACGGATGGGTGGAGGATCTCGGACCCCAGGACGAATTAGCAGAACAAGAAGGAACCTCACAGCCCCATAATCAAAAGGGGGCACACGAGGAAGATCACCAACCCGATCCCCGAGACGAGGTTATTCGACGCCTCGAGGCCCAACTCAGGGAGTTTCAGAAGCAACGCCAACAGTCACTCTGTGAGCCACAACCGAGAGTAGCTGGCGAACCGGCCGCGAGCCACATCGAGGAACGCCTCCGACATTTGGAGCGTAGCATGAACCCTCAACCCCAACCCACGATTCAATCTCGGCAGGCGTCAGAACTGCATCATCAAGAAATTCGGCAACCAAGAGTCACGGCTCATCCGACTCCATTCAGACACCCCTTTTCTGAAAGATTGTCCCGGGTCGAGACCCCCAAACACTACAGAGGCGCTCTTCCCATTGAAACCTTCAATGGTACCACAGACCCGGTCAAGCACCTAGACGCCTTCTCCAACGAAATGCTCTTCATTGGTGCTCCTGAAGATGTCATCTGCCGCTCATTCCCAAGAACTTTGAAAGGAGAGGCCTTAGCCTGGTTCAAAACTCTCCCCTTGGAATCCATAGATTCATGGGATGACTTGCAGTCCACCTTTCTGGGGCGCTTTATCATCTCTACTGAGATTCCCAGGGACCAATTCACACTTGCCAAAGTCAAACAACACAAGGATGAACCTCTCAGGACATTTCTATCTCAGTTCTACAAGGAATGTGCCCTTATCCTAGACCTGGACGAGAATGTTCAACTCGTATGCGCCGTCTCGGCCCTTTCACCAGGTTCACCACTCACAGTCTCCCTTTCAAAGGAACCGGTCCGATCTATGGAGTAATTCAGGCAACGTTCACACAAGTACGTGGGAAGAGAGGCCCACCTGGCTGTAGCTGCCAAACACGACAACAACCAGAGACAGGACCGAGACTCCTACCATGACCGACACAAGGGATCGAGACTCCTACCAGTGGGGCATTGACATACTCGGTCCCTTTCCTCCAGCACCAGGACAAGTCAAGTTCCTAGTAGTGGCAGTAGACTACTTCACCAAATGGATTGAGGCTGAACCCCTAGCCACTATCACCTCAACCAAGGTCCAAAAGTTCTTTTACAAGAACATCATCTCTAGGTTCGAGATTCCTCAATCCGTGATCACGGATAATGGAACACAGTTCATTGATAAGAAATTCAGAGAGCTCATGTCCGGACTAAAGATCAAGCACCATTTTCACTTCAGTGGAGCACCCACAAACCAATGGCCAAACCGAGTCTGCAAACAAAGTGATCCTCAAAGCCCTTAAAAGAAGACTGGACAACGCCAAGGGCAACTGGGTGGAACAACTCGACCATGTCCTCTGGGCATATCGAACCACTCCACAGTCATCCACCAATGAGACTCCCTTTAGGCTCACCTATGGAACCGAAGCACTCATCCCGGTCGAGATTGGAGAACCGAGTTGGAGAGTTGAAAATTTCAACCAAGTCACCAACGACAAAGCCATACTTGAAGAGCTAGACTTCTTGGATGAAACTCGGGCAGTGGCACACATCCGGGATTCAATGCTGAAAGAACGCCTCACAACTCGGCGCAATGCCAAAGTGATGGCCAGAAACTTCCAACCCGGAGATCTTGTCTTGCGTAGAGCCGACATCGGCAACAAGAACGCAGCCCGAGGAAAACTCGCAGCAAACTGGAAAGGCCCCTATAGGGTCACTGAAGCAACCGGAAATGGAGCGTACAAGATAGAAACACTTGAAGGAAAAGTCGTACCAAGGTTTTGGAACTCGGACAGGCTCAAGATTTATTATTCTTAAGGAATACTTAGGAACACTTGCACTTAGGAAATTTTCTTCGTTTTATTTAAAACCGGACGCGAAGAGCGTCTCGGTCTTTGAATTCCAGTATTAATAAAACCGGATGCAAAGTGCATCTCGGCCTTAAATTTTTACAGAACTTCTTCATTACAACTATGTCAAAAGTGTTAAAAGTGTATCAACGTTAAAAGCGCGAACCCCGGCTCAATGCGTTAAAAACGTACCAACGTTAAAAGCGCAAGACCAAAATCAAAGCGTTAAAAGCGCAAATCAAAGCGTACTTATGAACATAACACGCAATAATAAAGCAGAACCGAGATGGGAAATACGAAAAACTTGATGTTTGAAAGTAGCCAGTCATTACAAAATGTAAAATTCACAAAAAATTACAAGTTAAAAACAAGGAGAAGTCATTCCCCGTACGGGCCGACCTCCTCACCAGAAGCAGCATCAACATACACCTTTTTCTCCATATCGACCCGGCAAATCCTCCCCTGGAAAACCTCATACTCGGATGAAGATCCATCAACCTTCAAACCGGGATTAAGAACTCCCAGTTGCGCCATGACATTTCCAAAAGAAGCCTTGTTAATCTGCTCGGAAAGCTTCACGAGGCTAGCTTTTTCTTCATTAAACTTAGCCTGAGCCTTCTGCAAATTTTTCCTCACAAGCTCAGTCGCGGCCTTTTCAATCATACCGGACGCTGGAGGAGCTAACTGCAACTTCTCCAAGTCGGCCTTCAGCCTGTTCACCTCAGCTTCCAGGGTCTTGTTCTTTTCCTTTACAGACTTATAAAAACCCTTGTATTTTACCCTTTCTTTCTTCTCGTTGTTAAAAGCCACTTAGGCAGCCTTCACATCCTCTAAGGCCTTGTCCCTCTTAGTAGTCCGCGCCTCCAAGGCAGCATTAACCCGGTCATAGGCCGACATAACATCCGATCGCATATACCTTAAAAAAGAGGCGTGCTGGAGACTTTGACGCTCTACGTCATAAAGATGCTCAGCAACAGGGACGTTATCATGAACCGTCTTTAGAAAGGGATTGTACAACAAGTGGTCCATCTCGGGTGTGTCTAATTCACACTCCGAGTCATAGAGATTAATCTCGGACTCAGAAGACTCCTCAACCCTCGGCCTCTTCTTATTCTTGGGGGCCTTCTTCTTCTACTGAAGAGGAACCTCCTCATCGCCACCACCACGTGCGGCATCATCATGAACACGACCGGCTTCATCATTCACCACCGGTTGTGTCCCCGACCCACCAACACCAGCATTGAGGGTGAAGTCAATATCAACGTTGGGCCCCCCTTGTTGGCTATTGTTAGCATTCTTCAGGGCCCTCAGTTGCTTCAAAGCTGCGTTAGCCATGGATGCTGCAAACACAAAAGAAGTGTCAAAAAATGAAAATAACAAGATGAATTCAAACATGGAAGAAAATCAAACTTAAGACCTCACCAATTCTAGAACCGACATTCCGAGTCGGACCATCTAGTATTTTCTTACTAGAAAATACCCCACACTCCTCGACTGAATCCATCAACAACTTCCTTACTGCCGCATCTTGTGGGGAGAGCGCCGACTCAACCACCTCATAGTTGGACGGCTTCCTATCATAATGCCTCTGATCCCAATAAATAGGAAACCAGGGAGTGTTAGAAGATTGTTCCTCCCAAAACGGCTTAACACCCGCAGTCGCTCGCACCTGAATGAATTCCTGCTTGAAAGTTATACTCCCCCTCTTGGCCGACTCAGCATAGGGTGTTAACAACTTGCGATCCTTATGCCCCCTCAGCGAAATCCAACTCTTTAGAGTCTCATCCTTCTTGCCTTTAGGGTGCTTCCTCAGCACCATGAAAAAATGAAAGAAGAGCTTCACAGAGGGAGTATAGCCGAACTCGGCCATAATCAATTGGAAACATCTGATGAACGCCCATGAATTAGGGTGCAGTTGTGAAGGTGCGCAGGTCAAATACATCAGAAGACTCTCTTCAAAGGGAGTGAAAGACAATCTCAATTTAACTTTAGAATGATAAAAATCATAAGTATATAAAAAGGGGGTATTGGTTTCTGAAAGGTGGCAAACCCGGCTCCCGGGTGGAGGAAGCACGACATGATAATTATCCTTCATCTCGGCCGTCCCAAACACTTCTAAGTCAAACAGACGCTCTTGACAATGCTCTGGACATCCGGGTCTATACAAGGAACACGTGCCAAGAACCTCCTGGTCCACCCATCTATACCTATCTGCCCATAAAGGCACAAAATATTCCTCCCGAGACTCAGCCATCTCAACACCTGCAGAGGCCGTATAACAACTTTCCTTATCAGAACCGAGACGACTAGTACCTAACTCGGACCAATAAAAAATACTATCATATGAGTCCGTCTCAGACCTCACTAAAGTCTCATCCATCTCGGTCCGACTAACCTCCCCATAGGTCATGTTCCTTCGCCTCAACACGTAGGCTACCTCAAGACTAAAACCCTCATTATCCCCACAAGATGATCGACTTCGGGACTCCCACGACTCAGGTTTCCCGGACAAAACTTCCAAAGACTCACTATCACTCATTTGCACATAGAAATAAAAAAAAGGGAAAGAAATACCTGTTAGTCGGATCCTGGGCCGCAGGAGGTTATGGGCCTTCCCGGCCTTATAAATAGGTGGTGAAATTTCACAGAGAAAGAGATAGAGAGCAAATCCAAATCAAAGTAATGAAATGGTGAAATTTCACCACCTTTTTATAAGGCCGGAAAGGCCCATAACCTTCTGCGGCCCAGGAAGTCGAACCGCCGTGATCCTATCCCAGAACGACACGTCACCTGGGATACGAAGCGTCACTAACAACTGAAATGATTCAGGAGAAACGAAACGTCGCAACGATATGTCAGACAGAAACCCATCTCGGTTTTGCTGATGAAAATATGACTCGTCTCGAACGTATATATGCATTCATGAACGCATCCCGAACTGCCACTCCAATAAAGAAATATTCAAATCGCATCAAAACTCGAACTGCACCACTCCAAAGTCGTCTCGGCCCTTGAGGATCGTCTCGAACATGACATCATCCCAAATCTAAGCTCAAGCACGACTTCATCAAAGTTGACCTGAGCTGGGGGGCTTCTGTTACGGTCTAAACCTAAGGCCCAATAGCCGAGCGGCCCATATACGATATAATTATCATATTCGTAATTACATGATATAATATCTATGCACAATATAATCATACCCATAATTACATCAGATATAGTTATGATATCCATCAATATATGAAATATAATTATAATATCTATAATTATATGACTTTACCTGCAGATTTACTCCTTTTATACAAAGGCCCGCTTACCATCTTTATACAGGGAAAACCCCTATAAATAGAAATCATTGACAGATCATCAGGTACACAATCTCTTTCAGTCAATCACTTTGACTGTTTACTTATCTAACTTGGGCGTCAGAGTCCCTTTGCAGGTACACCCCCTGGGTCCAACTCGGATTCAAGCCTCCGCAACCCGGATTCGGATCCGACTTCTCTCCTGCTGACTCAGACGCAGGTTCGAGTTCTACCCCAGAACACATATAATCCAAACTAAAGGAATCTAAATGCAACTAAACCTTACAGTATAGTGTTAACACAAAATTGACCATTAAAATAATATTTAACTAGATAATAAAATTATCCCCAATTAAATAAATATTGTAGAACAAATTAAAAAAAATACTTGAGATATTATGAGATAATTTAATTAGTATATATTGTGAATGTAAACAAAAAGTCTTACCATGTCATCTAATAATGTGTAACCATATTATTTAATGAGTAAGACACATTATCTTCTATTAAAGTCAATGATATGATAACACATCATTGGATAATAGTGTAAAACATTTTTACACGGTCAATGCATATCCATTAAATTCATTATGAGAAATTTCATTATTGAAAAATAAAAATAAAAATATTTTTAATAAGTATATAAATATATATATATGTATATATATTAAAAAAAGTTGAGAAAAGTTTGGAGACAGTATCCAATTGAAGATCGCTGGTAAATTCTTTCATTACGTCAGCAGACAGACATGCAACAATTGGTCAGTATTAAAGGGTTCCAAAACAGTTTGTCAGGGTACCATAGCAACGTCCTTGTTTTTTCCCCATTTCTAAGATGCTATTCTAAACTGAGAGAAGCGAAATAAATTTCCAGCAGAAAAAACAGCGGGACACCTGACACCACTTAGAAGAGGACAAACGTGGACAACCATACTTAACGTTGGAAAATTTTACCCCACTCATGCTGGGGACGGATTCAGTGACTTCAACAAGTCAAAGTCACAGTGAGGTTGCCTTTTTTATAATCATGGGATAAATTAAGTGTTCTATATTTTGCCTTTTTACAACCTTTGGGTACACACTACCACTAGTATTCTTTTTTCACAGCCTCTTCAGGCTTTCTACAAAATCACCAAACTCACAGAAATAGACCCTGACTTACTGCAGGACATTCTGCAGAAGCACAGGTCCGGAAATCTGCAAAACTTACTTCTGCAGACTCCAAACACTCACAGGCTCACACCAGAGCCTTTACAACCTCTCCAAATACCTCACCTAATGTGTCACAAGAGATTTTACAACAAACCAATCTCTCTGAACTTACAGAAGCACAGAAACAGCAAGGTAAAGTACAAACAGCTCACTATTTTACAATCAGAGCAGCAGCAGAATTTCCTAGTGAGCAAAACGCCCCCTCAACAACTTGTATAAGCGGATTAGAAAGAATTTGAGGAGAGAGAAAAGGTTCCAGAAGCTGGCAGTGAAAGAGCAGAGATTATTTTATGCTTCTGGAGTGAGAGGTGTATTCCATGGTGAAGAGAGCACCTCCTTTTATAGTTGAGGAGCCTTGTAGACGTTGGAATACAGTCAAAATGATCCAGCTGTGATGCTTTGACAAGTCCCTTTCAGGTACAGCTGCAAAAGCTGACAGGTACAACTGGCTGTTGACTGGTCTTCATGCTTCTGCAGAACTTGCTTCTGCAGACAGCAAAACTGGCTCATTTCTTCACCAATGCTTCTGTGAATGTGCTGAGGATGATTTCTGGATTATTTCAAGTGTATTTCAACTTGTGTTACTCAGCTAAATCAGCAGGAGATTCATTTTAGACTTTCTGGTTTAATTTGCTGCTTCTGCAGGGTCTATACTTGCACATTCCTTCTGCAGAATTGCTTCTGATCAATTGCAGATGATTCTTATGCTTCTGTGACATGTTTCATGTTCTGCAGTTGATATATCTTAAGAATGAAATTCTGTTTTTGCTTTCTACTTAGAATTTCCTCTTAAAATGAATCTTCCTTCTAAAACAATTTCATTTGGAGTTCTTGAGATGCTTCTTCTTGCTTCTGGAAACTGTGAGGAGTGCTTGATAGCTTCTGAATGCTTCAATGAGTTACTTTCAATTTACTCATTTTTATTTCAAGTTTCCCTTCACAGATTTGTCATTCTTTCAACTTATTGCTTCTGTTAACCATTAAAATGAAGCTTCTCATATTTGTCCTTCTGAAAGATGAAACCTGTTGCTTTTGGACACATTCTCAAATGAAATGGTTAGTTCTTTTGGAATCAGAATTATGCTAAGTTGCATTTGATTTGGTTGTCATGATTAAAACCACTTTGAGGGGATTCTTGGACCTTACAATCTCCCCCTTTTTGATGATGACAACCCAATCAAGGATCACTTAGATAATTCTGATTTTTAATACCAAACCCCCCCTGAATTTTAGCATTTATTTGGGAAATAATGATTGTTGCAAATTATATGATTTGAAATCCGATTCACACTTTAAATTGATCTTTTGCAGCAAATTGTATGATTCAATCATTAAGTAAACTTAGAAATATGCAGCAAACAATATGCAACAAACATCATCATTTGTCATTCATCATTAATCAAAAGGATTACACCAAAAAAGTCATAATCACAAAACAATCATAGTCAGAAATCATAGTCTGCTAGCCATCCGAAAAATATCAGCCCTAAACTGCTTAGTACAACTTCTCCCCCTTTATCATGAATCAAAAAACACAAGGGAAGTGTATGAGGAGAAGCAGAATCATCATCTTTCAACTTAGATGGTCAGATGATGAAGAAGTAGAAGGCTGTAGAAGGTTTTGTGGTGGCTGAAACTGTGTGAAAGGCATAGCTGGGGCCTGAGGTGCAATTACTGGAAGCACAAAAGTATTAAACCAAAACTGATGCTGTGTGAACCTCTCAATCATTTTATTTACTGTGTTTTGGAGAGTGTTCACATTGGAAAACAGTTTCTTCATGTCAGACTTGAGCTTCTGGATATTCTACTCCATGGATTTGGAAGGAGAAGCAGCATTAGAAGGTTCACCAGAAGCAGCAGCATCAGATTTTGGAGCAGCAGGCTCTTCAACAAGTTTTTCACTGCTCAGTTGCTGGATAAAAGTGTTCATTGAGGAAGGATGTGAAGAGATAGAAGGTATATTATCCATAATTGGTGCAGCAGCAGGTAACCCACAGTCCAGTATTGGAGAGGCAAGGAACTGATTAACCATATCAGTTCCAAATGTACCTACAGAAGGAGCTGAAACAATAGCTTCCTTCTGCACTTCTTCCTTTTCTTTCTTCGCTACTTCTGGAGCATCAGCAGTTGGAATTGATCTTGTAAGGGATTGAATGTGTACTGGAGAATTATTCTGAGGGGAAGGAGGGGAATCAGGAAGAGCTTGAGCCAAGTTGGCCAATGTATCAACTATCAGGCCCTCTGCAGAAGCACTGATGGTTTCTTGAGAATCTTCATGCTGGGGTGCTTCTGCAGGTGGTGACTTGGGCAGAGAAATAGCTTCTTCAATTGAAGTGGAGTCAATAGACATTGATGTAGAGGATGTGGATTTTGCAGACACATTTGGTTCCAAGGAAGGGGAGGAGACCTTTAGATTCTTGCTTGAGGGTTCTCCAGAAGCACCAACAGAATGACCTTTCCTCTTTCTGGAGAAGGTCTGAATCTTTCTTTTCTTGGTTCTGGGTGCTGTATTCTCCTCTTCTTCACTTTCACTTGGGCAAGCTGGCATATGCCCTTTGGGGATTTGCAGAATAAATCATGCTTCTAAGGTTAAATAAGAAAGGGAAAAGGGTTTACCAATAAGGAGATGATAAATGACCATAAGGTCAATGTCAGAAACTCTTTCAAGAGTGCCAGCCCTTGGGAGAATTGAGAAGATGCACAGCTTGTGAAAAAGCCTGCAGATGGGGTTAAGCTTGCTTGACAGAAGCTGGGAGGAGGAATGGTGAAGGACTTTCTTTTTAACTTCTTCCTTGGTTACACCAGCAGCAGTGAACCAGTCATCATATAATTGATTCTGAACAGAACTACATCCAAATACTTCATCTATGGTCTCAGCAGTGACCATAATTGTTGACCCTTTAATGTCTA
Organism: Sesbania bispinosa; assembly: GCA_026901365.1. Lineage (NCBI taxonomy): Eukaryota > Viridiplantae > Streptophyta > Magnoliopsida > Fabales > Fabaceae > Sesbania > Sesbania bispinosa. The sequence continues at coordinate 216,938 of QLOH01000702.1, read as the reverse complement.
CCACCAAGGAGTTGCCATCACTCCTGTACTGACTAGCAGAAGCATAGAAAACTTTCACTAGTATCTCATATACTGGCTCCTTCATAAGAAGGAAGTCTCCCCAGTCCTGCTTTTGGACGAAATGTCCAATGTCCCATCCACATTTTCTGATTTCTCTAAGGAGAAACATCTTCCCAGGAATGACAGTCTTCCACTCCCAGAAACTTGCTCTGTTGAGTGGCTAGAAACAGAGGGTTCAATTGTGGGGGACTGAGCATGCTCTTGTTCAACATATGGCACTATTTCATTGCCCATTACAACAAAATCATCTGATTCTGTGGAGGAGTCTTTCTTCTCTATTGCGATTTGCTTAATTCTCATGATGAGAGAAGAATGTAAAGCAGAGACAGAGAGAGATGACAGAGGCTGGAAAGTGAAAAGTTTGAGTTTGAAGAGGGCAGTGTGGTGTTACTTCAGCTGAGAGACAATCCTAAATAGTAGAACCCAACTAGTCGTTGCCTTATTTGAGAAGGAGTGAGGGTAGGTGCACGCGCGCAGTTTTTAGGAAATTGGTTAATGTCCAACGGTTATATGCTTATAAATTTCCTTAATTGTGAACCAACTGACCTGCCTACTTTTAGCTAGAGACAAAGGCCAACTTTCCTCATTCCTTTTGTAGCTTATAGAGAATGAAAAGGCTACAGGTTGGTGCAGTTTGACTTTGCCTAGAATGGATAGACTACATTGAGCTTTGTGAATGAAAGTGACATTTCCTAGTATGAGTGATGTGACTAACCTATGTTTGTTAGTCAACAATCACTGTTGTCTCGCTTCACATGATAAACAGGTGAGCAGAAGCTGCTGTGACATTGTCCTTTGAAGAAGGATGTCTGCAGAAGCTAAGATTTTCATTTACTAGGTTATGCTATAATATGCAGAAGGTGAATTTTTTATGCATCTTCTCAAGAAAGGTTCTGCAGAAGGAAGAATGTTTCCATTGACTATTTTAGGCTTGCTTCTGCAGAAGGTGAAAATTTAATCTCAAATTTCAGAAGCTGCACACTCCACTGTAACTGTTACAGTTTTGTGCTTCTGCAGAAAAATATGCTTCTCTATTTGCTTCTGTGGAAATTTCAAGTTCCAGTAACATACAGATTTTAATTCACACATCAAGAAATAAAGTATTTCATATTAATTTTATTTCTGAGAAACACAAATCTCTCTTCAACAAGAGGTTTTGTAAGAATATCAACAATTTGAAGTTTGGTTTCAATGAATTTCAGTTCAATGTCATGCTTCTGGACATGATCTCTAATGAAATGATGTTTAATATCAATATGCTTAGATCTAGAATGCTGGATTGGATTCTTAGACAAGTTAATTGCACTGGTATTATCACAGAAGATAGGAATATTAGTGCACCTCAAGCAGTAGTCCTCCATTTGATGTTTAATCCAAAGCATTTGAGAAATATATTCTGCTTCTGTGGTGGACAAAGCTATTGTGGGCTGCTTCTTGCAAGACCAAGAGATTAATGATTCTCCAAGAAATTGGCAGCTTCCACTAGTACTTTTTCTGTCCAACTTATCTCCAGCATAGTCAGCATCACAATAACCCGTGAGCTCTAAATTTGTGCCTTTCTTGTACCATAATCCAAGATTTGTGGTTCCAGCAAGATATCTAAAAATTCTTTTTACAGCTGCAACATGTGATTCTTTGGGAGAAGATTGAAATCTTGCATATAGACTTACAGAGTATAAAATGTCAGGTCTACTAGCAGTTAAGTATAATAGAGATCCTATCATTCCCCTATATTCTTTTTCAGAAACATGTTTACCATTTTCATCCAGATTTAAAACTGCAGAGGGATGCATAGGAGTCCCCATGGATTATGAACCATCCATTTTATATTTCTTTAAGAGATCTTTAGTGTATTTCTCTTGATTTATGAAGATGCCATGCTTCTCTTGTCTGATTTGAAGTCCTAGGAAGAACTTCAATTCACCCATGAGACTCATTTCAAACTCACCTTTCATAAGATCAGAAAACTCTTCACACATTTTCAAATTAGTAGATCCAAATATTATGTCATCAACATAAATTTGAACAATGAGAAGATCCTTATTAAAAGTTTTTCTGAAAAGTGTAGTATCAATTTGACCTCTTGAAAATTGATTTTGTAAAAGGAAGGTGCTTAGTCTTTCATACGAAGCTTTAGGAGCTTGTTTTAAACCATATAAAGCCTTTGTTAATTTGAAAACATGATTAGGATGTTTTTTGTTTTCAAAACCAGGAGGTTGGTGTACATAAACTTCCTCACTATGAAACCATTTAGAAAAGCACTTTTCACATCCATTTGATAAAGGTTAAAGTTTTTAAATGCAGCAAAAGCAAGAAGGATTCTAATAGCTTCTAATCTAGCCACTGGAGCAAAAGTTTCATCAAAATCAATACCTTCTTGTTGGTTGTAGCCTTGAGCTACTAACCTTGCTTTGTTTCTGATAACTTTACCTTCTTTATTCATTTTGTTTCTGAATACCCATTTAGTGCCAATTATGGTGTGATTATCTGGTTGAGGCACAAGAGTCCAGACCTTGTTTTTCTCAAAGTGGTCTAGTTCTTCTTTCATGGCTTCAACCCATGATTCTTCATCAAGTGCTTCTTCTACACTTTTTGGCTCAACTTGAGAAAGAAAAGCTGTGTCATTTATATTTTTTAATTGTCTTCTTGTTTTTACACCTTCCTCAACTTTTCCAATTACTTGGTCATGAGGATGGTAAGTCACAGATTTCCAGCTTCTAGGCAGATTCTGCTTTTGACAATCAGAATCTTCTCCAGAAGCACCTACAGCTTCTGCAGGTTCTGCAGCTTCTGCAGGTTCAACAACCTTTTCTGCAGAGCTATGATTTTCAGAAGGCACTTTCTGTTGAGTCTCAAAAATATCATAAAGAGGTTTGTGATGTTTTAAAGACAGAAATATTCCCAAGTTTTAATGGTTAACAAATTTAACTTAAAATATTTATCATAGATACATACTTAACTCAATCTCTTATCTATGATTTCAGCAAGAGCCATCAAAAGCATAATTAAAAAGACTAAGTGTTGAAACTGTCTGAAGAAACAGAAGCTGTCTGAAGAAGTTCAACCCGTCTGATACATCAAGGCTGTCTGAAGTCTCTTGATGACATGGCATCTCTTGTCTGAAGTTGTGAAGACCCATCTGTACCTTTTTGTTTCACGCACGTTCTTTGCTACAATAGCTGGCACCTTGTATTGCATTTTAAGCATGTTCTCTGCCACAACACGTCCTCTGCTACGCAGCAATTGCAACAGCAACAAAAAGCACCTTTTTGGCAGGAGCAAACCTTGTAACGTGTCAGAGAATGTCAGGATTGTCAGGGAATATCAGAATATGTCAGAGAATATTTTGTACTGCAGCAGGCTGTCTCACAACGACTATCATGGTTTTCACAAGCAATGATTTTCTTCAAGGGGCCAATCATTTGGGTATAAATACCCCCAACCTTGAAGACCTCATAGAGAGAAGAATTTGAAAAAGAACAAAAACTCTGCAAGTTTTTAGCTGCAACACTCTGATAGAATTTATCATCTTTGTACACACATATTGTATTATCCTGAGCATACCTCAGAAATTTTTGTACATCTGTAATTGTTTAAGTCTCAAAACTGATATAGTTTGTGAGCTTAAGCATTTTCCTTTCTCTGTATTTGTTGTTGAGCCTGGAGAGGCTTGTCTGAAAAAGAATACTTGGTTGTTGAGCCTGGAGAGGCTTGTTTGAAAAAGAATACTTGGTTATTGAGCCTGGAGAGGCTTGTCTGAAAAAGAATACTTGGTTGTAGAGCCTGAAGAGGCTTAACTGTAAAAGAATACTTGTAATCTTGAGAGATTAAGAGAAAATCCAATTGCTAGTTGGCATTGGGACTGGACGTAGCTCATAAGTGGTAGTGAGTGAACCAGGATAAATTCTATGGCTAAGTCTTCTTACCTTTATCTCTTGTAAATTCAGTTTTAAACTAATCAAGGGGTCTGAGTAATTTATCTAATATTTTAAAAGGCATAACATCTTTTAAAATCATTTTTACAAGTCGTCTGAAAAGCTTCAGACAACCCTCCAAGAGCCTGTCTAACACTTTGCTTTGAGAACCTGTTTGCGAAAAGCTTTCTAAAATATTCAGAAACACTATTCAACCCCCCTTCTACTGTTTCCCTGTGTTCCTACGGTTGGTACCAGAGCTAAACTCAGGGTTAAAGCACCTAACAAGTGTTTGAGGACTGAAAGATCCATATGGAAGCTTCTAACAGCAACAGGCAATACATCACAGAAGGAGCCTCTATCACAAGACCCCCAGCATTCAATGGAGAGGATGACCACTACTAGAGAGATAGAATGAAGTTGTTCATTGAGAGCACCGACATTGATGTTTGGGATGTGGTCACTGATGGAGACTATGTGCCTATGCAAAATGGTGTGCCTATACCTAAGACTGAATGGACCTTGGAGCAGAAGGCTAGAGTCCAGATGAATGCTAAAGCCAAAATCTATCTGATATGTTCCTTGAATAAATCAGAATATGAGAAGGTTCATGGATGTACCTCTGCTAAGGAGATTTGGGATACTCTTGCAGCAGCCCATGAAGGAACTGAGACTGTCAAGCAATCTAAAATAAGTATGCTCATACATCAGTATGAGATGTTCAAGATGGAAGAATCTGAAACCATTGACCAGATGTTTGGAAGGTTTCAGACCATAACCAATGGACTCAGGTCCTTAGGCAGAACTTATAATTCTGGAGATAACAACAGAAAAATTCTAAGGAGTTTGCCTAAGTCCTGGAGACCCAAAGTAACTGCCATTCAAGAGGCAAGAGATTTGAACTCTCTTAGAGTGGAAGAACTGTTGGGATCTCTTAAAGTCCATGAGCTTGAGCTTGGAGAAGATGACAACAAGAAGAAGTCTCTAGCTCTAAACTCTAAGGCCAAACAGTCTAGGCATGGCAACTTCAAGGCTATGCAAGCTGAGGAAGTTTCAGAGGCAGATGAAGCCTCTGAAGATAGCTCAGAAGATGATAATGATCTTGCTCTCCTAAGCAAAAAGATCAAAAGAATGTTGCAGAATAGAGGAAAGTTCAGAAAGAATCAGCCCTCATCATCTAAATCAGGTAAGACAGGTAAAGAGTCTAACTCTGATAAAATAATTTGCTTTGAATGTAAGCAACCAGGGCATATGAAGGCTGATTGCCCAAGACTGAAGAAAAACAACTTCAAGAATAAGAAATTTTTCAAAAAAAAGAAAGGTCTCATGGCAACATGGGAAGACCTTGATGAGACAACTTCAGAAGAGGAGGAAGATACTTCGGAAGAGGCAAATCTGTGTCTCATGGCCAGTCTACCATCTTCAGACAGCTCTAAAGCTGAGGTATTCCCTCTTACCTTACAAGAAATGTATGATGATCTGGTGGAAAGTTCCAAGGAACTTTTCCAAGAGTATAAGAATCTATCCAAAGTCCACACAGAAATGTGTAATAAGTATGAGGCACTTGAGATAGAACATATTATGCTCAAGGAAAAGGCTCTTGAAGCTGAAAAATGTAGTTCACAAGCTGTGTCTGAAGAAAATAAGAAACTTCAGAAGCAAGTTGAAGAACTGACAAAAGATCTAGCCAAATTTGTCAAAGGAACAAAAAACTTGAACATAATGCTTGGAAATCAAAGGCATTCTCTTGACAAAAGTGGACTAGGCTTTTGGGATTATAACATGTCTGAACCTCCTACTGTCTTAAATTTTTCTAAAGGAAAAAAGAAGGTTACTGGGTGTTCTCACTGTGATAAGCCTGGACACAATGTGACTCAGTGCAAACACAAGAGAAAAGCAAGACCCAAAGCTAACAAAACAGGACCCAAAAGAACATGGGTACCTAAGAACTTAATTTTTCCTGTTGCAGATGTGTTTAACAGGACAAAGGAGACCCCAAAAATGGTACCTGGACAGTGGGTGCTCGCGACACATGACAGGAGAAAGGTCTTTGTTCCAAAACCTTAGACCTAAAGAAGGAGGAGTGGTCACCTATGGTGGAAATCAACAAGGGAAGATCACTGGTATAGGGACTGTAGGTATAATTCCTTCATCCCTTATTAAGAATGTACTTCTCGTGGAAGGACTTCAACATAATTTACTGAGCATAAGTCAATTATGTGACAGTGGTTATAGAGTATCCTTTACTAAGGAAGGATGCATAGTCAAAGACTCCTCTGATCAAACCCTTTTTACTGCTAAGAGACACAACAATGTGTACAAAATTGATCTAGAGGATCTAGCAAGTCAAAATGTAAAATGCTTCATTTCTGGTGAAGATGAAAAACAGATTTGGCATCAACGACTTGGGCATGCCAGCTTGAGATTAATCTCAAGATTAGCAAAACACAACCTTGTTAAGGGACTGCCCAAGCTTTCATACAAATCTGACATTTTATGTGAAAGTTGTCTGAAAGGGAAACAAACAAGACACTCTTTCAAGAGTAAGGATGTTGTTTCAACCAGCAGACCACTAGAACTTTTACATATTGACTTGTTTGGTCCTATTAGAACAGAAAGTCTTAGTGGGAAAAAATATGGGTTGGTCATTGTTTATGACTATTCTAGATTTACATGGGTAATATTCCTTAGAAACAAGGATGAGACTTTTAAGAATTTCACAGTATTCTGTAAGAAGGTACAGAATGAAAAAGGATTCTGTATTTCTGTCATAAGAAGTGATCATGGTGGAGAGTTTGAGAATGCAAACTTTCAAATGTTCTGTGATGAGAATGGGATCTCACACAAAGGTTTTTATACTGGTTCACCTCTTCCAACCTGAGGGTACGTCCAGTACCTACCTTCTGTAGGATTTTTCTCACTAACAAATCAATTACAACCTTTGGGTACACACTACCACTAGTATTCTTTTTTCACAGCCTCTTCAGGCTTTCTACAGAATCACCAAACTCACAGAAATAGACCCTGACTTACTGCAGGACTTTCTGCAGAAGCACAGGTCCAGAAATCTACAGAACTTCCTTCTGCAGACTCCAAACACTCACAGGCTCACACCAGAGCCTTTACAACCTCTCCAAATACCTCACCTAATGTGTCACAAGAGATTTTACAACAAACCAATCTCTCTGACCTTACAGAAGCACATAAACAGCAAGGTAAAGTACAAACAGCTCACTATTTTACAATCAGAGCAGCAGCAGAATTTCCTAGTGAGCAAAACTCCCCCTCAACAACTTGTATAAGCGGATTAGGAAGAATTTGAGGAGAGAGAAAAGGTTCCAGAAGCTGGCAGTGAAAGAGCAGAGATTATTTTATGCTTCTGGAGTGAGAGGTGTATTCCATGGTGAAGAGAGCACCTCCTTTTATAGTTCAGGAGCCTTGTAGCCGTTGGAATGCAGTCAAAATGATCCAGCTGTGATGCTTTGACAAGTCCCTTTCAGGTACAGCTGCAAAAGCTGACAGGTACAGCTGGCTGTTGACTGGTCTTCATGCTTCTGCAGAATTTGCTTCTGTAGACAGCAAAACTGGCTCATTTCTTCACCAATGCTTCTGTGAATGTGCTGAGGATGATTTCTCGATTATTTCAAGTGTATTTCAACTTGTGTTACTCAGCTAAATCAGCAGGAGATTCATTTTAGACTTTCTGGTTTAATTTGCTGCTTCTGCAGGGTCTATACTTGCACATTCCTTCTGTAGAATTGCTTCTGATCAACTGCAGATGATTCTTATGCTTTTGTGACATGTTTCATGTTCTGCAGTTGATATATCTTAAGAATGGAATTATGTTTTTGCTTTCTACTTAGTATTTCCTCCTAAAATGAATCTTCCTTCTAAAACAATTTCATTTGGAGTTCTTGAGATGCTTCTTCTTGCTTCTGGAAACTGTGAGGAGTGCTTGATAGCTTCTGAATGCTTGAATGAGTTACTTTCAATTTACTCATTTTTATTTCAAGTTTTCCTTCACAAGTTTGTCATTCTTTCAACTTATTGCTTCTGTTAACCATTAAAATGAAGCTTCTCATATTTGTCCTTCTGCAAGATGAAACTTGTTGCTTTTGGACACATTCTCAAATGAAATGGTTAGTTCTTTTGGAATCAGAATTATGCTAAGTTGCATTTGATTTGGTTGTCATGATTAAAACCACTTTGAGGGGATTCTTGGACCTTACAATCTCCCCCTTTTTTATGATGACAACCCAATCAAGGATCACTTAGATAATTCTGATTTTTAATATCAAACTTCCCCTGAATTTTAGCATTTATTTGGGAAATAATGATTGTTGCAGATTATATGATTTGAAATCCGACTCACACTTTAAATTGATCTTTTGCAACAAATTGTATGATTCAATTATTAAGTAAACTTAGAAATATGCAGCAAACAATATGCAGCAAACATCATCATTTGTCATTCATCATTAATCAAAAGGATTACACCAAAAAAGTCATAATCACAAAACAATCATAGTCAGAAATCATAGTTTGCCAGCCATCCGAAAAATATCAGCCCTAAACTACTTAGTACAACTTCTCCCCCTTTGTCATCAATCAAAAAACACAAGGGAAGTGTATGAGGAGAAGCAAAATCATCATCTTTCACTTAGATGGAGAGGAGTGATCAGATGATGAAGAAGTAGAAGGCTGTAGAAGGTTTTGTGGTGGCTGAAACTATGTGAAAGGCATAGCTGGGGCCTGAGGTGCAATTACTGGAAGCACAAAAGTATTAAACAAAAACTGATGTTGTGTGAACCTCTCAATCATTTTATTTACTGTGTTTTGGAGAGTGTTCACATTGGAAAATAGTTTCTTCATGTCAGACTTGAGCTTCTGGATATTCTTCTCCATGGATTTGGAAGGAGAAGCAGCTTTAGAAGGTTCACCAGAAGCAGCAACATCAGATTTTGGAGCAGCAGGCTCTTCAGCAGGTTTTTCACTGCTCAATTGCTGGATAAAAGTGTTCATTGAGGAAAGATGTGAAGAGATAGCGAGTATATTATCCATAATTGGTGCAGCAGCAGGTAACCCAGAGTCCAATATTGGAGAAGCAAGGAACCGATTAACCATATCAGTTCCAAATGTACCTACAGAAGGAGGTGAAACAGTAGCTTCCTTCCGCACTTCTTCCTTTTCTTTCTTCTCTACTTCTGGAGCATCAGCAGTTGGAATTGATCTTGTAAGGGATTGAATATGTACTGGAGAATTATTCTGAGGGGAAGGAGGGGAATCAGGAAGAGCTTGAGCCAAGTTGGCCAATGTATCAACTGCCAGGCCCTCTGCAGAAGCACTGATAGTTTCTTGAGAATCTTCATGCTGGGGTGCTTCTACAGGTGGTGACTTGGGCAGAGAAATAGCTTCTTCACTTGAAGTGGAGTCAATAGACATTGATGTAGAGGATGTGGATTTTGCAGACACATTTGGATCCAAGGAAGGGGAGGAGACCTTTAGATTCTTGCTTGAGGGTTCTCCAGAAGCACCAATAGATTGACCTTTCCTCTTTCTGGAGAAGGTCTGAATCTTTCTTTTCTTGGTTCTGGGTGTTGTATTCTCCTCTTCTTCACTTTCACTTGGACTGGAGTAGTAATGAGACGGCTTAGGTTTTTCAATTAACATTCTCTGCACATTTATCTTTCCAAAGGTGCTGCAAGAGTCACTTTAACTTTCTTCTTCTAAAGGAATGTTATTTAATCTGAAGATTCTGGTTAGAAGCTTCCCATAGGGCAAGCTGGAATATGCCCTTTGGGGATTTGCAAAATAAATCATGCTTCTAAGGATTAAATAAGAAAGGGAAAAGGGTTTACCAATAAGGAGATGATAAATGACCATAAGGTCAATGTCAGAAACTCTTTCAAGAGTGCCAGCCCTTGGGAGAATTGAGAAGATGCACAGCTTGTGAAAAAGCCTGCAGATGGGGTTAAGCTTGCTTGACAGAAGCTGGGAGGAGGAATGGTGAAGGACTTTCTTTTTAACTTATTCCTTGGTTACACCAGCAGCAGTGAACCGGTCATCATATAATTGATTCTGAATAGAACTACATCCAAATACTTCATCTATGGTCTCAGCAGTGACCACAATTGTTGATCCTTTAATGTCTACCACCAAGGAGTTGCCATCACTCCTGTACTGACTAGCAGAAGCATAGAAAGCTTTCACTAGTCTCTCATATACTGCCTCCTTCATAAGAAGGAAGTATCCCCAGTCCTGCTTCTGGACGAAATGTCCAATGTCCCATCCACATTTTCTGATTTCTCTAAGGAGAAATATCTTCCCAGGAATGACAGTCTTCCACTCCCAGAAACTTGCTCTGTTGAGTGGCTAGAAACAGAGGGTTCAATTGTGGGGGACTGAGCATGCTCTTGTTCAACATATGGCACTATTTCATTTCCCATTACAACAAAATCATCAGATTCTGTGGAGGAGGAGTCTTTCTTCTCTGTTGCGATTTGCTTAATTCTCATGATGAGAGAAGAATGTAAAGCAGAGACAGAGAGAGATGACAGAGGCTGGAAAGTGAAAAGTTTGAGTTTGAAGAGGGCAGTGTGGTGTTCCTTCAGCTGAGAGACAATCCTAAATAGTAGAACCCAACTAGTCGTTGCCTTATTTGAGAAGGAGTGAGGGAAGGTGCACGCACGCAGGTTTTTAGGAAATTGGTTAATGTCCAACGGTTATAAGCTTTTAAATTTCCTTAATTGTGAACCAACTGACCTGCCTACTTTTAGCTAGAGACAAAGGCCAACTTTCCTCATTCCTTTTGTAGCTTAGAGAATGAAAAGGCTACAGGTTGGTGCAGTTTGACTTTGCCTAGAATGGATAGACTACATTGAGCTTTGTGAGTGAAAGTGACATTTCCTAGTATGAGTGATGTGACTAACCTATGTTTGTTAGTCAACAATCACTGTTGTCTCGCTTCACCTGATAAGCAGGTGAGCAGAAGCAACTGTGACATTGTCCTTTGAAGAAGGATGTCTGCAGAAGCTAAGATTTTCATTTACTAGGTTATGCTATAATCTGCAGAAGGTGAATTTTTTATGCATCTTCTCAAGAAAGGTTCTGCAGAAGGAAGAATGTTTCCATTGACTATTTTAGGCTTGATTCTGCAGAAGGTGAAAATTTAATCTCAAATTTCAGAAGCTGCACACTCCACTGTAACTGTTACAGTTTTGTGCTTCTGCAGAAAAATATGCTTCTCTATTTGCTTCTGTGGAAATTTCAAGTTCCAGTAACATACATATTTTAATTCACACATCAAGAAACAAAGTATTTCATATTAATTTTATTTCTGAGAAACACAAATCTCTCTTCAACAAGAGGTTTTGTAAGAATATCAACAATTTGAAGTTTGGTTTCAATGAATTTCAGTTCAATGTCATGCTTCTGGACATGATCTCTAATGAAATGATGTTTAATATCAATATGCTTAGATCTAGAATGCTGGATTGGATTCTTGGACAAGTTAATTGCACTGGTATTATCACAGAAGATAGGAATATTAGTGTACCTCAAGCAGTAGTCCTCCATTTGATGTTTAATCCAAAGCATTTGAGAACAACAACTTGCTGTTGAAATATATTCTGCTTCTGTGGTGGACAAAGCTATTGTGGGCCGCTTCTTGCAAGACCAAGAGATTAATGATTCTCCAAGAAATTGGCAGCTTCCACTAGTACTTTTTCTGTCCAACTTATCTCCAACATAGTCAGCATCACAATAACTTGTGAGCTCGAAATTTGTGCCTTTCTTGTACCATAATCCAAGATTTGTGGTTCCAGCAAGATATCTAAAAATTCTTTTTACAGCTGCAACATGTGATTCTTTGGGAGAAGATTGAAATCTTGCACATAGACTTACAGAGTATAAAATGCCAGGTCTACTAGCAGTTAAGTATAATAGAGATCTTATCATTCCCCTATATTCTTTTTCAGAAACATGTTTACCATTTTCATCCAGATTTAAAACTGCAGAGGGATGCATAGGAGTCCCCATGGATTTTGAACCATCCATTTTATATTTCTTTAAGAGATCTTTAGTGTATTTCTCTTGATTTATGAAGATACCATGCTTCTCTTGTCTGATTTGAAGTCCTAGGAAGAACTTCAATTCACCCATGAGACTTATTTCAAACTCACCTTTCATAAGATCAGAAAACTCTTCACACATTTTCAAATTAGTAGATCCAAGTATTATGTCATCAACATAAATTTGAACAATGAGAAGATCCTTATTAAAAGTTTTTCTGAAAAGTGTAGTATCAATTTGACCTCTTGAAAATTGATTTTGTAAAAGGAAGGTGCTTAGTCTTTCATACCAAGCTCTAGGAGCTTGTTTTAAACCATATAAAGCCTTTGTTAATTTGAAAACATGATTAGGATGTTTTTTGTTTTCAAAACCAGGAGGTTGGTGTACATAAACTTCCTCACTATGAAACCATTTAGAAAAGCACTTTTCACATCAATTTGATAAAGGTTAAAGTTTTTAAATGCAGCAAAAGCAAGAAGGATTCTAATAGCTTCTAATCTAGCCACTGGAGCAAAAGTTTCATCAAAATCAATACCTTCTTGTTGGTTGTAGCCTTGAGCTACTAACCTTGCTTTGTTTCTGATAACTTTACCTTCTTCATTCATTTTGTTTCTGAATACCCATTTAGTTCCAATTATGGTGTGATTATCTGGTTGAGGCACAAGAGTCCAGACCATTTTTTGTCAAACTGGTCTAGTTCTTCTTTCATGGCTTCAACCCATGATTCTTCATCAAGTGCTTCTTCTACACTTTTTGGCTCAACTTGAGAAAGAAAAGCTGTGTCATTTATATTTTTTAATTGTCTTCTTGTTTTTACACCTTCCTCAACATTTCCAATTACTTGGTCATGAGGATGGTAAGTCACAGATTTCCAGCTTCTGGGCAGATTCTGCTTTTGACAATCAGAATCCTCTCCAGAAGCACCTACAGCTTCTGCAGGTTCTGCAGCTTCTGCAGGTTCAACAGCCTTTTCTGCAGAGCTATGATTTTCAGAAGGCACTTTCTTTGGCTGACTTTCATCATTCGAATCTTGCTTGTCACATGCTTGAGAAGGAGAGTTAGCATCATTGAAAATAATATGCATGCTTTCTTCTATTGTCTGATTTTTGAGGTTATAGATTCTATATGCTTTGGAAGTGATAGAATACCCAAGAAATATTCCTTTTTCAGATTTAGCATCAAATTTCTCAAGGTTATCCTTATTGTTTAATATGAAGCATTCACTTCTAAATATGTGAAAATAGGCAATGTTGGGTTTTCTTCCTTTCCATAGTTCATATGGAGTTTTATTAAGGATGCTTCTGATAGAGACTCTGTTAAGTATGTAACATGCAGTGGAAACTGCCTCACCCCAAAAGTATTTTTGAATACCACTATCACTTAACATAGTTCTTGCCATTTCTTGGAGAGTTCTATTCTTCCTTTCTACAACTCCATTTTGTTGTGGAGTTCTAGGACAAGAGAAGTTGTGGGAACCACCAACTTATATGGTATTAACCACATGCTCACTTGAAAACAAATTATTAACCAGATTAATAACACAGTTAATCACCAACTTATATGGTATTAACCACATGTTCACTTGAAAATAAAGTTAATCTTGAACAGTTATTTGATCATAATGATTATTACACAATAATCACTGAGAATGAATTTATGGTTAATGTTATACAATTTTCTGGTTAACTATGTTGTCAGTTTGGTTAATTGGAGATTTAAAAAAAAAGTCATTGTTCATGAAAAAAATTTACTGTTCATTCAAAAAAATTAAAAAAAAATAAAAAAGTATTGTTCATGAAAAATAAAATAAAAAGCACTGTTCACCCAAAAGTGTACTGTGGGTGTACACTTTTGGGTGTGGGAAAAAACTTTTCCTTTTGCCACATATCCTAAAAAAAAGCTTTTCTTTTAAAAAAATTAATTCATTGTATAGACGTTGACAAAGGAGCAGCAATGATATTTTATATATAACCGTTATCACTTACTAATATTTGTTATAAATTTGATAAAGCAACAAACGGTACTTAATAAATTACTAATACATAAAGTAGGTTGAATTAATGAATATGCAAAAAAAAAAAAATAGCTACTATTTATTGATAGTAGTTCTAAAACTGAGGACAAAGATGACTATAAGATAGTATATTAGTCCGCTTAATACGTGAATAAATGTATACTTTTATTTAAATAAAAATAAATTTATAATAAATTAATATTTTAAAAATTAATAAAATAATTTTAGATAATTTTTTAATTTTAAATTCTAAAAATATATTATATTTTTTTATGAAAATTTAATTTACTTTATTATTTGATAATAAGATATAATAAATTAACTAAAATCATAAAGATAAGAATAAAAATTTATATATTGAAAAAAATTGAAATAAAAAATAATTAGATAAAATTTTAAATCTTAATAAATTTTAAAATTTAATATTAACATTTATTATCGTTTAAAAATTCAAATAGAAAGAGAAAAAATCAGTATTAATGATTTGGAGGAAAAATCACACTCGTAAGTGTGAATGAAATTCACTATCTAATGAGAGAAAGAGATAGGATGTCAAAAATCATTGAGAGGGAGAGTAGAGTGTTGAGGTCTCGAAATTATAATATAGAGAGTTGATTGAATCTGTCAATTACTCTCTTTGTTCCTATTTATAAGACACAATTGACCAAATCACATAGACCAATAAAAGTGGTTAAAGCTTGATAATTTTATTGAAGTTTTGAAAAATATTTTAACTTTCTAATTTTACCATGAGTCAGGATCCGTTGACACCAAGTGTCAAACTTTAAGAGTTACACCACTTAATAAATTTTTGTAAAATGTGAATTAGACCAATCCAAGCATTGAATCACATTATATATATTACCTTCATGATCATGTATATCAAATTTCAGATAATTTGGATATTCGTAGGTATATTATCTAATAGTGGACTTTTACTTATATTTTAAAATCATATTATACGTTAAAATAAATTAATTTGATGAAGTATCATAAATTAGTTTTCAATTTTTATGAAATTTTATAAACTTGATCTACTTTAAAAGGTGTAACTCTTAAAGTTTGACACCTGATGTCAACGAATCTCGACTCTTTACCATTTGATAAAGTATGAGAAAGTGATAATGGCTATAAAATATCATTGACGTTGCTTTGCCAATACACAAAATTAACATTTTTTAAAGAAAAGCTTTTTTTAGGACATGTGGCAAAATGTAGAACACTTGATTTATCCAATGTCTATAAAAGGAGCAAAGTTACACCGACTTTGGCATGTTGAAGTCACTGAATCCGTTCCCACTCATGCTCTGTATCTATTCATTGAAAACCAACTGACAACAACAACACATATTCCAAAAGTAATATAGCGTTGCTTTTTTTTTTATGAGAAATGCTGGTTGTATTTACAACGAAGAGAAAGGTAGGCAGTGATAATGGAGAAAAAAAGAGAGAGAAATGTGAGATATGATGAAGAGAGATAGAGATGAATGTATTGTATAAATTATTGTATATTTTATGTTGTATAAACACTACAAGAAAACCGGTTATTAGACGCGAGCATTTAGCAATGGTCAAGCCGTCACAAAATGATTTTGTTTTATTTTGATTTAATAAATAGTCAGAAAATCATAGCGAGGCTAAAAAAAAGAGATTTGTGACGGTTCCTTTATATTTGCAATGACCCGTTCGCCACTAATTGAAAATTGAATCTAGCGACGGCCGAGCCGTCGCAAAACACACTGCTAATTTGAAAATTTATATGCTAGTTTAACTTAAAAATTAACTAATAGCGACGGTTTTGGTTAACAGTAGCGTCCGCATGGCCGTCACTATTTAAAAATTAAATTATCGACGGCCTAGCCATCGCTAAAGCCGATGCTAATTCTGAAACATATACGAGACCATATTTCCCTTTCTTCTTTCTCTTTTCTTCTTCCCTTTCTTCTTCCCTTTCTTCCCTTTCTTCCATCGCAAAACCGCGGCCCCCACAAGCTTTCCCTCACTGTCCCTCAAGCTCTCTTTATCCTTCAAACTCTCCCTTTCCCTAAACTCTTCAATCTCATCGATTATTTTTTGCGAGTCAACCATTGTGGGAGAAGGACGGCGGCCAACCACCATGGGAGGACATTATCGGCGATCAAGCTCCGTCGTGGGCATCCAATTGGTACTATATTCACCCTTATGTGTGATGAAACTGATGCAATTTGCATTTCTCTGTGTATTGTATGAATTGTTTGTTAGTGGAGAGCTGAGCTCAATAGGTGAGACCCTTTGAAGGGTGTTGGTTGTGTGCTGATAATATGGAATTGTGCATGTGTTTGTATTGTATGAATTATTTGTTGTTTATTAGTGGAGGGCTAAGCTCAATAGGTGAGACCCTATGAAGGGTGCTGGTTGTGTGCTGATAATATAGAATTGTTCATGTGTTTGTTTGGGATATGTGAAAATGTTATGCTGAAATTATATAATTGTTGAATTGTAGACAAATGGATCGTAGATGGATGTATAATAGGATTGATTCTTCTAGGAGATTGAGTCATGAGTATATCGATGGGGTTTCGAAATTTGTTAACAATGCTATAGAACAACCTTCGTTTATGTCTGAAAGAGGGATTAGGTGTCCATGTGTGAATTGTAATTGTGAGAAGATTCTGAGCCCACCTTAGTCAGAGCTCATTTGTTGAAGTGTGGATTTAAACCAAACTACTGGGTACGTATGGACTGAACATGGAGAAAAATGGTCTAATAATGTTGAGTTGGAGGATGATGATAATAACGATATTGAATATATGAGTTAGCTATGTGTCGTGAGATAGCTTTGGGTCGTGCGTTGTGACTATTGGATATGTGTCGTGAGAGAGCTTTGGGTTGTGTTCTGTGATTATTGGTTATGTCATGATTATTGACTGCCGCAAGTAATGGTTGTGTGTTGTGAAATGCTTATTTAATATGTTGAGATGTGTAATTTTGTTTATTACTTGTTAGTATGTTCATTTGTGTACTGTATACACTGCATGTTTAGTTATGCTCACTGAGACCTCAAAGCCTCGCCCCTTTCCATATTCCAGTTGTGCAGGATACCCCAGATAGTTAAAGATTGGTGGAACGCTTACAATCCGCCATAGCTGGGAAGTTATTTCCTTATTTTCAATAAGTAGGTTTCCAAGGATATTGGAAAGACTTTATGTCTAGTTTATTTGGTTATTTTTAAGGAGTGACAATTGTAAAGCCTTTATGGTTACAAATTTGATTCTGAACTTGATTGTTATTGATGAATTGACCGTTACAGATTATTCAAGGAATTGTTAAATTTTATAATTATTTTTTTATTTTCGCTTAATTTCTCAAATACGAAGTTGAGGTGTTAGAGAAAATTTGTGTGTCCAGCTTTCAAAAATTAAATTCTTTACGTAGAGGAGACTACCTTTAATAGTTTTATACATTCTAAAAACCCTATAATCATATTCTGAATGACCTAGTAGCCCTAGGAAGTAGAGAACTTCCCTTTTGATCTTTTTACTTTTTATAGACTAATATACGGGTAAGGAGGTTGTCACCGTGAGAGACACCATGGAAGTTGATTGTAATGCCTCTTTGGCCTTACGACTCCATCAAACGAGGTGAGTATAACTCACACACCCACGTCATGTAGTACAATATGGAGATTGTTCTGATTTGTAATTTAATAATTCTTAATTATCCTTGATGTGGTATGATGGTATAAATATCGTCCTAATTGTGTACCCATGTTAGTCTTGTCTTGTTCTTGAATTTCATTGACTCAATGTGTAAGACACCCTTTTGGAATACCTTAGGGGATGTCAATTGGTTAAAATTTAACAAAGGATGGTATGATGAACATGTGAAACCATTCTAATAATATGATGACATGTTGATTGTAAGTATATGAATTTTAACAATGAATGTACATGAGGCTTGTGAATTGAGAAACAATGAAGGTAATAGGATTGATGTAGAATGTTTATTTGTTGATTGTGAATAGCTTGTGTATGTGATTGAGTTAAGGACAGATGTGTTAAGAGCTACAACTCCGCCCTACGTGGTGTGTGAATTTTCTCCAGGTGGGACCCATTAGCTAGTTGGTGGGACCAACAACCTTTATTTCCTCTGGGTGGGACCCATGAGTAGTTGGTGGGACCAACAACCTTTATTTTGCTCCAGGTGGGACCTATGAGTTAGCTGTCAGGACCAGTAAGACATATATATATTGCTTCAGGTGGGACTTGTAAGCTAGTTGGTGGGACTAGCAAGAGATCTATTTTATAACTAGTGGGATTAGTAAGCCTTGGATGTTCTTTATTTGGTTTGTGTTCTAAGAAATACCTTATTGTTATGTTTTGAGTTGTTTAACTTTGTTTATTGCATGTTAGCATGTTCATTTGTGTGTTTGCATACACATCATGCTTAGTTATGCTCACTGAGACTTCAAAATCTCACCCCATCAATTTTTCAGTTGTGCAGGACATTCCAGATAGTTAGAGATTGGCGGGATGCTTAGAGTCTGCCGTAGCCGAGAATTTATTTTCCCTATTTTATTAAGTACGTTGCAATGTGTTGGAAAGACTTGATGTCTATTTTACTCAATTATTTTTAGGTAGTGAAAATTGTAATACCTTATGATTATGGATTTGATATTGAAGTTTGATTATATAAATGTATTGACCGTTATGGATTGTTCGAGGATTTATTTATTTATAATTCCTCCTAAAATTTTCGGATATGAAATTGAGGTGTTACAGTTTGAGTCTTACATATGAAAAAATAATATATTAAAATAGACATTAGGATCCTGAAAAACAAGAAAATAAATATTAAATAATCTTTTTGATAAAATATGTGATCTTTAACTTTTTTTCCCAATTATTATTAAAATTAAAATCAATTGGCTCTTATCTGGGCGGTTTTGGGGAGAGGCTTTGCACCCTAAACCAAGTCCCGACACTTTAAAAGTTGGATGGGGGTTGGATTTTCCCTAAATTAGGCTAAAGTGGGTTATGTCCATTAAAGTTGGATTAATACTCAAAGTTTGAATTTAATTTTCATATATAATTTCCTTAGAATCTTATGTGAACAAAAAACTTTAGTATTGAATGAGGCACTAGAAAATGGAGAGTGTGTATCTCGCCAAGTTTATGTAATAAGTTTTTTGGAGTTATAGGTGAAAATTTCATTTTGGAGAATTTGAACAAAATTGAAAAATTAATATTAAAATCACAATTAGAAAGATATAATTTGGTGGAGTGTAGAGTGTGATTTTCTGAAAAAAGACATTACATATCAAAGTTGTCTTATTAAAAAATGATAACTTAAAATTATTACAATCAATAGTAAAGTTATTTTTTAAAAGTAACATATATTATAATCATAGTTTAAAATTAGCTATAAAGTGAGTAAATATATAGAAATATATCTTCCTGAATTTCAATAAAGGAATATTATTATATTATTAATAATAAATCCTCAAGTACATACTCAAAAGATTTACAGTTTTAATAACATCAATTAGAGATAAAGAACATTTAAAATAAAAAGTTTTTTTGTTCAAGATTATAACTATCCTCCATGTTTGCTCGAGTTGTATAGGATCGATATAGACAGTAAAACTGGCCCTCTGAATAAAATGAAAAGTTTTTTTTATCTAAAAAGTATTTATCATGTAAAAAATATAAAATTTAATAAATACTTTTTTTATAATAATTTTTTTTATCCTTATTTCTTATTAAAATCGAAAGACTAAACAATAAACATAATAATCTCTTAAATGTTAAAAATTTTATCTTACATCTTAAAAACATCAAATGTCAATTATATATATTAATTGCGACACAAAAAAGCTTAGTGAGCAAAATTTCCATTGGATGAATTTGGAGTTTTCTCTTAGATTAAATTCAGTATGATATACTCTTGCAAACTTGCCTAAAATATATAGCTTTTGGTAATCCTCTTAAATTTTGCATCGAGTCTAACTAACTTTAAAAGTTATCTTGGACTTGTACGGTAAGGATTGTCGAATGTTTATATACTTTTAATTGGCCTTATTTTTAGTCAATGTAAGATTTTAACACCCCACTAACACCAATGGTTGAACATTTGGAGCATGAAGTTTGTAGGATGGAATCTGCAGGTGGTAGCCCAATAACTATGTATCTATGATAGATTTGGATACCATGTTAGAGTTTGGATTTGACCTAACTCAATCTCAAAAGTTAGGCTCGATTCAAAATCTAAGAGGTTCAAATCAAAATTGAGCAAAGAAATGAGCTTGGACAGGGTAAATATGCTCGAATATATACGAATATATGCTCAATTTTCCAACTAGGCATACCGATAATTACAAGTGTTGAATTATGAAATCTTCAATTTCTTTTTGTTGATATAATTCACATTTTCTTAGGGTATGTTTGGAAATATGGAGGGAGAGGGTTATGAGAAAATGGAGGAGGAAACTTTGTAAATATTGGACATTCCTAAACATATAGGAGTAAAGGGGTACCTATACAACACTTCTCCTCTAGCTCCCCTTCCTAAACAAAGCCTTAGTTGTGGCATTGATGATAATAATAATAATTAGTATTTTAATTGTTAGGTATTACACGGAATAATATGTTAGATTATCCCTAATTATATTTTGTGGATTAGCATTAATCAATTATTTAGAATTACATTGATAAGTGAAAATTAGTTGATAAATTAGAGTATTTTTTAGTTCACTTATCAAGGATAAAATGATAATTTTGCCCCAATTTAATCCCTTTTTATTTAATATTAGATAAATTGTATTTATTAATCCTAGATTTGAATTTGATGCTATTTTGATAGAAATATTGCTGATTTTTGCAGGATATTGCAAAGATTTAATTTGGAGGATAGATAGCATCAAATGAGGAAGATATCTGCAAGATTTGAGATTGATTGAAAATATTTAATGAAGATTTAAAGAAGATTTGAAGCCATTGATGAGGAGATTATTGCCATCAATCAAGGATTTTGCAGACAAGCTTCCCGAATAAATCAAGGATTGCTTAATAAATGCAAGGATATCATCAAATAAAGGGAAACAAGGAAGGACAATAATGCGAAAACCAGTCTCGGGGAGAGATCAAGGTTTAAAATAGAAAGTTGGAGCAGCAGGACGCTAGTTGCGCTTCACCTGCGCTATAACGCGGGGTGAAGCGCAGACTCTCTAGAAGTTGCGCTCAATCCTGCGCTATAGCGCATCCTGGAGCGCAGGTTACGCTGATTTGGTCTCTGTTGCTGTTTTTAGATAGATCTCTTCCCAATTTGCGTTGTCTTTCCTTAGTCTATAAATAGGAACCTCTTGTACCAACCCAGCGGGGGGCTGGAAGTGCACGATTATTGTAACTAGTCTATAGTTCAGTGATTATGTACCAAAGCTAAGTTTAGAGTAGGAGAGGAGGAGCGCTTCACGAGGATTGAAGATGGTGACAGCATCTTCGGTGGTTTGTATGGCTACTGCATGTAGTTAACTCTCCAGTAGGATTGGAAGTAATCGATTCTATCCCTGAGTGTATATAAATTCTATATTATTATTTCCTGTGCTCTCTGTCTATAATATTGGTAATCTTATTCTGTGCTTATTCCTAATTCCCACGCTTGCGTCTGGAGTTATAGGCTAGTCTTAACTAAAGTAGTTTTGACTAGGAACGAGAGTGGGGGAGTGGATTCTGAAGAAACTCATTCTCTGATTGAATAAGATTACTCGGTTACTACTTTGCTCCGAAAAGGGGTGTTTGCTAATGAGCGAGGGGTAGTGTGTGAGTACTCTAAGTGAAGGGGCATCCGACCATTAGGCTTAGTAATCGATAGCAAAGAGTTAGTGGGTTGTGAATCCAGGATCCGAACATAGGCGTGTCCTAATGAGTATAAGGTAGTGACAGTACTGGAGCGAAGGTACGTCTACAGCACTAGGCCTCGTTTATCAACTAATTCTTTACAAATTGAATAAAAGAGAGCGAAATAAGCCGAGGGTAAGTCTGTCGCCTGGGAGAGCCCGCATAGTTTATCCTTGAGTGTTTAAGGCCGCTGGCGAGGGGCCTTAGCAATAAAGTTTGTCTACAGTATTATAGAGTAAACCTAAAATAATAGATAGTCTTTACATGCACAATGGGTGTGGTGAGATGAAGTCCAATCCTGATCCAAGTAAAGTGTCTCTAACTCTACCTTTCTAATTCCAATTGATTATTTACTCTTTTTACAATTCCGCAATTATAATCTCTAAAACCGTGCTTTCTCTTGATAAGTAGATCACAGTCTGCATAAATTAACTGTTCCCTGTGGATACGATACTTTTACTTACTATTATACTGCTGGAATTTTGGTTCGCTTGCCAGAAACCCATCATACATTTATTTGAATTATTAATATCAATTATAGATTAATTATTTAATTATAGCACATAATATAAAGATGGATGATATATTGGGCTTTTATTGTGAATAACTCGTGATGGGTTGGGCTGTTCAGTTCAGTCCCCCGTTGAGAGGTCCCTGGTCTCTACTGGTAAGGATATAAAGTGATACCCTATTAGTCAGTTTAGATAGTGAAAGCTTAGACCCTTCGTACTCTGTCTTTTGACCTCCTACCAAGAAGAGAGAGCAATTACTCTCACTTGTCACATTGACATGGAAATAGTTGATCCCCTCGTTCCAGGTACACAACTCCAATTCTATTATGGTATTGTATTTCATGACCATGCTATAATCTTGTATCTATCTGAATATGATTTAGGCTATTGTCTGTTTAAATTCATCAATTGGTATCAAAGCCTTGTAGGTACAAGCTATGGCTGTTTATGTTGATTTTACATAATTGAATTGAGAACATTTCGTAGCCTTAAATTGCCTGTGAATGGCGACTTTTTTGAAGAACGAAATGAAACCGTTCGAAATTTTGATTCTCATTTTATGTCTTCGAAACAGAAAATTGATTTAGGGGTTTTAATAGTCATACAATTTCGAAACATAAGCCAATTTTTGGTGTGATTTTAGTTGGTAATTGGAGAGAAGTAAACTCTTCTTCATCCTTCGAAACCAAACTGAAAACGATAATGGCAACTCAAGATTAAACCAGTAATTGAATAAATTGGATTGGGGGTTTCTCTTCTGCATACATTTTGAATCATGTGTTAAAATTTGGTGCAATTTCGTTGGGTATTTTGCGAGAATTGGACTGTTTTTTTCTTCACGTGTTCAAACAAAACCCCCCCGGTTTCTTCGATCTGTTAATTCTCCTACACGAACGGATCATTCTGAAAATTACCTTGGGGATTTCGACTGCTGCGGTGGCGTGGTCCTTTGGCCGGAAAACCGCGACCTATCGTCGCCGGAAAATGCCGCACGCGAACGGAAAATTTTGCGCGCAATCGGAAAACGTCTAGCGGTTTTTCGATCTGAATTACACAGTAATGGAAACCTTAAACGCGAAATTGATTTGGGGCTTCGAGCCGCCGTACCTTCGCGAGTCTGTGGTCGAAAAATCGTAGTCATCGCCTGTGGTGGCTGTTTCAATCGGGTTTCCTTCGCGGGTCTGTGTGACCCATTTTCCTGTTCTGCGGGTCAAGAAGACCCAGTTTGCTGGGTTGCGCATGCCCACTCTCGGGGTGTAACATCCCCTTAAACCGGGATGTTAACTAAGCTTCTCCACCCCCCTCAGGTGGATATCCCCCACTAAAGGGGACCTCCGTGGGTTCGAACCCATGACCAAGGGGACTTATAGTCATAGATTCCTTAAACCCACTATCAATTGGTAGTGGGTTTAAGGAATCTATGACTATAAGTCCCCTTGGTCATGGGTTCGAACCCACGGAGGTTCCCTTTGGGGAATAATCCACCTGAGGAGGGGTGGAGAAGCTAAGTAAGTTAACATCCCGGTTTAAGGGGATGTTACACGGGGCCATATGCGTGGGGCGCGTGGGCCCATTTTTCAGGCCCGGGAAAATTTTATTTTTTATACCAAAAATTAATTAATTGATTTTCTGATTTTTTTGGTATATTTTGTGTAATTTTTGGATACCTGGAAGTATTTTATTTTAATTATTTTGAGAGTCATTTATAATTTTAGAAATGCTACTCTCATAATTTTGGCCTGAAAATTTTGTGTATATTTCATATGTTATTAGAGAGTTTTTGATATATTTCACTCTCCTTGGTAGTGAGCCAAATGTTATGAAATTTGTTTTTTTGGCCATTTTAAAATTATATGTTATTTATTTATAATACATATAATTTGTTAATCATGCAATTTATTTATTCAATTAAATTATGTTTGTCATGATTTTTATATTTTGTATAATTATGAGCTCGCCTATCGTGGGTACAATTATGCAAAATTTTATGAAAATTAGTTATTTTTTGAATTATATTTATATTGCACTAATAATAATTATACCCTATTGGTGTGTTGTTATTAAGGTGATTTGTTATTATACAATATATCTTGGTGTTTAACTCATGTCAAACCTTTTATTTTAGTACCCTATTGGTATTAGAATTTTGTTTTGGGACATGAGAATTATATATTATATCATTTATTATTTCTTATTTATTGTGATTCGGGAACCTTAGGCGGGATCATTGTAAGTAAGAAATTTTGGCCAATAGGCATCTTATTACTATGGCTTGATACACAGATTCATTTAATTTTGTGTTAGCAGAAGATATTATGCATATTAAATGTTTCTTTATTGTTTTGGTGTTAGCCTCTATGGCCATTTCTGTCAATATTTTAAATAGGACCTAAATTTAGTAAATTATTTTATTGAAATAAGTTGAATTGAATTGTGTAGGTCATGAACATACCTTATCGGTATTGCAATGCTTGACATAATCATTGTGTGATAGAGAAAATAATATTTTTATATGATTTTCATATTATATTATCTTTTAAATACTTTTCTCTATCAAGTGGGAGAAATCTACATATATTATGTTATGATTTTTTCAAGCAAGATAGTAGTATTGCAATGACTACTTTCATATTGTCAACCCTTTATTGTCAAGGCTTTATATTGAGGATATTGCTTGTTAAGTTTTTTAGAACATTATAGTCAAACCCCCCATTATTGTCTTATATTATGGGTAATTAATTATACCAGACAATATGTTGATGTCCCAAATTAACTTGTTATTGTTTGGAGAGATTAATTTCTCTATTACATACCATTAATCTTCCTTATCATCAATGGTATGTCAAACTATAGACTTGTTAAAGCTATTTTGAAATAACAAGTATCATTCTTAACATTTTGGGATATATGGATAAATTTCGTATATAATACAATATTGTTATCCTGTATTTTTGTAATTATTAGAACAGTGGGAGTTAGAGACTTCATAAATCATTTATTGTATCCTCAATAATAGTCAAGGGTCTTGTGCACTTTTGCTTCCGCTTCCGCTAAAGTGTGTTTTGTTATTATTCAAATTGTAACACTTGAGTCATGAGTGAGTTGTTGAATTTTTCTATGATCTCATTTTTAAATATATTGGAGATTATAATCTCACTCATATGTTGGCAATTTTTCAAATAGCCATCATATTTTATAAAATTACGTGTTACAATATTTTTTTGAAGGAGATTTTTTAATTTTAAAATGTCAAGTGGACATTTATAATTTCCTTCATTTTGTAAGAAAAGTATATGGTTAACTATGAAACTCCTTTGCAAAATCATTATTAAGGTTTTATGTTGAGTTTCATATTATGTTATGTAACCATTTTTGTTGACTTTGTTTCAGTATATTTCTCTCAATATCAAATTTTGAAGAGAGAAATTGTGAGTTTTAGACCCATAATGAATACCTTAGCAAAATTACAATCCCACTATTAATGAGAATCCTAATAATATCATATTTTTTGGATTAGTGGGAGTGTGCACACAATTGTTTGTCATGAGATAATAGCATTGTTATATATCGTCTTTGTGTGCACTTTTGTATTAAAAAAATATTTTTGAGCTTTTTAGTTGTCATATGTTATTATGCGCGCTTTATCATATGACATGCTCTTGGAGATTTTGGGAAGAAGTCTCATTCCGTATTATTGAGATGTATTATTGTCCACAAATTATTGATATATATATATATATTATTATGTGCAATTTTATTGAATCTCAGTAAGGCACATTAAGTGTACGCTAAGGTTATTTTGTTGGTATTGCACATTTGGCTTGCAATTTTATTGTGTTTCTCCCTTGACCAACATTCCACATTTTATACGCTCACAAATTTATAAGTATCTTATATGAAATTAATACTCCTATCGAGTATGATTTCTTGGATCAATAAGGTGCTTGTAAATCTTATTATTTGGACCAATAAAGTGCTTACTCATTGGTGTCATTTGATAAACCGATTTTGTAATTACTTTGGTTATAGGGTTATGCCCATATGTAATTACTTTTGTTATTTGTTATTGGGCTATTATAGGCACTTGAGTTTATGTGGACTATGTTATTATTATTATTTTGGCCATTGTGTTATGAAAGACACTTTGATTATTTTAGTATGCAATTTTGTTGTAATTTTCTTTAACTGATATTCCACATTTCATAAGGTTACAGATGTATGAGTATCTTGCATGTATGATATGAGTACTCCTATCGAGTATGATTTTCTGCATTGTTGAGATACTTGTATTCTTTTGTTTGAACCAATTGCTATAAGTGTTTGTTCATTGTTAACATTTTTTGTCTATATTAATCTCGAGTTTTATTTTGTTTAAACTAAGTGTATATGTTGTTCAAGTAGGAGATTTGTTAAAATTATTTATTCTACTTGAACATGCATAGTCACTTATTTAATAAAACTCAGATTAATTAAATGTCAACCGTTCCCGAGCATTCTTGATTTTGCCGATGTGTAATTACTTTTTTGTTATTGGGTTTTCCCATTATGTAATTACTCTTGATACTGGCCTATTGTGTGCACATATGCTCATGGGATTGTGTCGGATTTGTGGCCTATTGTGATGGTGAAAGGAGTATTTTTTTTGGACTAGTGTCGAAAAGACATTCACAACAACTTTCATGTATGTTGAGCATTTTAGTAGATCCACTGACCAAAGACTTGATTATTAGATTTTTTTTCATAACTCACGTGTGTTGTATAAGTCTTTTGTTGTTTTGGGTTAGTGGGAGTCTGATTTGTATTTGCTCATTTTCTGAGATATGTTTTAAGTTTATTTTTCTGATCATATCTCTTATAGCATCTAAGATGCTGGGACCATTATTGGATAGCATATTGTTTTATTGAATTATGCTTTCTCTTATCCAACATTTTATGAAATATAAGCATATGGTATATATCCCTATGGTATGGTATCTTCTATATTGTTAATGCTTTTATTTCTTAGAATTATTGAATGTTATGTGCATTATATTGGTTATAATTGATATTTTAATTTTAATAGTTCCTAGTAGTTCTGATAATTGACTAATGTTATCCAAGTGGGAGAATGTTAGATTATCCCTAATTATATTTTGTGGATTAGCATTAATCAATTATTTAGAATTATATTTATTTGAATTATTAATATCAATTATAGATTAATTATTTAATTATAGCACATAATATAAAGATGGATGATATATTGGGCTTTTATTGTGAATAGTTCGTGATGGGTTGGGCTGTTCAGTTCAATCGTCCGTTGAGAGGTCATTGGTCTCTACTGATAAGGATATAAACTGATACCCCATTAGTCAGTTTAGATAGTCAGAGCTTAGACCCTTCGTACTTTGTCTTTTGACCTCCTACCAAGAAGAGAGAACAATTACTCTCACTTGTCACATTGACATGGAAATAGTTGATTCTCTCGTTTCACATACACAACTCTAATTCTATTATGGTATTGTATTTCATGACCATGCTATAATCTTGTATTCATCTGAATATGATTTAGGCTATTGTCTATTTAAATTCATCATAATATTATTATTTTATCGATAATTCTAAAAAAATTCAAAAAAAATATATCAAACATAATGGATAATATGTGTTAAAGTTTAAATAAAAATGTTTAAAAGATAAAAAAGATTATAATATATTTTAAAATAAAAAATTAAAAATAATAAAAAAATCAACTTGTATAAATAATATTTTTTTAGTGCAGTGCGGGAAACTCGCATAAATAATATAGGATAAGAAAATCTACAAAAAAAAAAATATAGGATAAGAAAAGGTTCAAATATTTTATAATAATAAATATTTTTTAAATTTTTATAACATTTAAAATAAAATAAACAAATACATAAATTAACGTGTAGCTTCCATTAATTTGAAAGTAAATATTTTTTGGTTTCTGACTAAAAATCCCCACCATCCTAGATGTAAATTTCATCCTCGATGTACATATGATGAATAGTGATAAGGTAAAACCCATTTAAGAATAACTACCCCAACATTTTATCTAGCGGTGAGTGTGGGATGAGTTTTGTCTGTCTCGTACCCGATTCAATTGTTTATCAGGTCAAATTTTTAGACCTAAACCTGTCTACAAATCCGAAAAATCCGAAAATGTTCAAGATTAATTAAAACCCGAATCCATCCACAACCCGAAAAAACTCGTCCACAAACCATAAATCCTAATTTTTTACTTTCTTATTAACTTTCAAATATTGTTAAGAGAAAAATATCACTATATCATTATACAACTTTATGTATGAAATGTATTTTCAAAGTAGATAGAACCTCTATCATAGAAGAAAGTTGAATTAAAAATCCTTATAAAGTTAAAATGATGTTAAACTTTTAAGTAATATGAAATTATAAATATTAAATATTATATATATATACATATATGGGACGGGTTGGGTAACCCGAAGATTAACCCGAACCAATCCTTAATCCTATGTCCAGTTATTGAATGAGACCCGATTTAACCCTAATCTTTTATGTGGACAAGGTCTAACCCTACTCGAGTAGCCACCCCTAATTCTATGACAATCCACTTCAATATACAAGCTGCTTTATGACATTTAATTTCAGAGTAGATACACCAAATTAGAAAATATAATTGATAAATTAAATTTTTCATTTTCATGAAGAACCCATCATACGCGAGAAGTCCTGGAAGCACAAGAACCCATCCCCGTTACTATCAACCCCCTCTATCATGCGCCGGCACTGCTCTAACGTGCACCGCTCGTCGCCGATCGCCGCAAAAACCCGCAGCAGATCCTCCGCATATATTCTCCCATCACCGTCCTTGTCAAAAACCTCAAACGCCTCCTTCAACTCTTCCGTTCCACAACCCGACCCGACCCTGTTCACGATCTCCTCCACACTAATGCACCCTCCTCCGTCGCGGCCGTCTGGTGGTGCCGCCCCGGCCAACCTGGCCAGGACAGCCTCGAGCTCGGACAGCGAGACGAAACCGTCGTTGTCGCTGTCAATGAGCCGGAATGCCTGAGTCAGTTCGCCCCGGAAGTCA
This sequence comes from Sesbania bispinosa, assembly GCA_026901365.1. Classification (NCBI taxonomy): domain Eukaryota; kingdom Viridiplantae; phylum Streptophyta; class Magnoliopsida; order Fabales; family Fabaceae; genus Sesbania; species Sesbania bispinosa. Next base: position 187,413 of record QLOH01000702.1, on the reverse strand, counting down.
CCAGGGACCTTCGGAAGGACGCTGTTGGGGGTTCGGCCGCCATTCGCGGCTGAAGATACGGACGACGAGGTGGAGCCGAAGGATGGCGGGTCGGACCTGGAGACTTCAGAGCGGTCCTTGCGACGGAAGATGCGTTTGGGGTTGAGGTTGGTGAGCTTCATCTTCTTTAGTGATGATAAGAGAGAAAGTGGAAAGGGGTTTGTGTGAAAGAAGGTAGAAGGTTGAAGGGGGTTAAATAGTGGTGGCGGGAGTGTCCGTGACTGGCATTTCGAGCGTGCTTCCACGAAGTTTCCTTACAGTGAATACAGTCATTGAAGACAAAAGATTTGTGTAACTTACACACCTGAATTTAATGAATACCATTGCCCCATTGGACAATTACCGTTAACGCAATTATTAGCACTCAAATTGCTTTGATTAAGACGTGATGGTGTGATTATGATTTCTGCACTTCATCCTTCGGGAAACTCTCTTCAGTTCATCTTGGCCTGACATGTTAATAATTTGTTTGTTTGCATCGGTTATGCAACATTTAAAATCAGTTACACATTCATCTTGGCCTGACTTGTTAATAATTTGTTTGTTTGCGTCGGTTTTGCAACATGTAAAATCAGTAGCACAATGTTTGATAGCTAGGATGAAAAGAAAGAGGGCAGAGAGAAATAAGAAATAAAATAATAATGTAAAGAGGACTAAATGAAAAATAAGGAGAAATTGAATTCTTTGATAGGAAAGAAATATAAATAAAATAGGATGAAAAGAAATTGTATTTTTTATTAGGTATGAGAGAAATATAAAGAAAAGAAATTGGGTTAAAATTTATAAAGACATAAATGCTCCTAAATAAATATTATTAAGTAGAATTTATAAAAAATTAAACTCATTACGTGTGTGTTTGGATTGACTTTTGTAAACTTGAATTTGGATGAACGTAATTTATTGAACGTGATTTAAAGTGAACTTGAGTTTGTATAAACGTGATTTTATGTTTGGATAATTTGTTGCAAACGTGAGTTTAAAAAAGTAAATGTTGTTTGGATGATATTTTATAAATTACGTTTGCAAATATAATTACTAAAAAGGATATGTCTTTATTTGTTATATAGATTTCCATTTTATTAAAATAAAGTATATAATCAATTTCAATACTAAAAAATAAAGATATTTACACTAATTTTTATTTATTTAAAAGTATTAGGAATATGCATGATATTTTAAATAATAAAATAAAACACAACTTTATTAAAAACTTGAAAATAAAATAAAATAACTAACATAAAAATATTTTAACCAACAGTTTTATCTCCCTGTTTTCAAATTTTGCTAGAAGAATCTCCAGCAGCCTACAGATTTAAAATTCAAAATATTGTCCAATAACCTCCAATACACTATTTAACACATCCATCCAGAAACATATTCTCAACATCATTCCAACATGAATACATGATACATGAAAATAAAAAAATAAAAGATCACCGTCCCTGAAAAAAGATTTACTTTTAAAATAAGAACCAAAGAACAAGAACAAAAAGAAATGGCTCCTGGTGTGAAAGGTAATTATGAAGCACCAAAATACAAAGGAGTTGAAAGGTAATTATTACCAAGCGCAAAGGAAGACCCACATGACTAAGGATCACATTCGCTTTGGGTGTGCTCATATCTAGTTGATGATGATATTTACATGATGGACCAAATTTACACTCCCCTGTTTTCATGAAATAATGACATTATGGTTGATCAGGCCTTTCTGGATTGAGTACTCCTTCGGGCTACTCCATGAAGGACCAATTGAGGAACCATAAGGTTGATAAGGTCCAGTATAGGCATTTGCCGATGAAGCAGGTAACTGGTTTATCCCATAAAGCTGAGTTGAGGAACCAGAAGGTTGATAAGGTTCAGTGTTGGCATCATCACCGCCAAAACACAAGAATGGAGAAACCTTCAAAGCACTGGTGTATTGAAAGAAAGCTTCAAATTGCTGGTGCGTTGAAAGAAAGCTTCAACAGAGCTGGTAGGTGGGAAAAACAGCTGGAGGGTAAAAATGAAAAAGAAAAAACGTATCCCTCATACTCACGTATTCTGTAACGCAGAAGCTTCAAATTGCTGCATCTGCACAGACTCGCGTCTTCATCCAGACTTGCGTGAGAAATGCCAATCCAAACAAAGCCTCAAAATTTCAACTCACGTTCAACGCCCTGTTACGCGCGTTCAAGCAACTCGGACGCCCATCCAAACACAGCCTACAATTGAAACCAAGACCGAGAAATCTAAACTAACTAATACACCATACTTAGCCCAAAACATGTAGCCAAATAATACACTAGATTGAAAAAAAAATAACCGAAAATGCAATTAGTTATTAGAATAATCTGGGCCTTACCTCTCTAGTCTAGCTAGAGTCTCTCTCTGGTTTGGCGGAGCTTTCTATCTCCTCCAAGGGGATTTTCCTAGTTTTCTTCATGTCATTTCTTCCTTGTTTCGTTTATTTTTTGTGTCACTCATTTGTCTACGTGTTTGTTTGTAGGTGTTGCCCCCTTCTTCGTATCATCTTATTACATTTGCACTTGTTGGTGCTTAGCTCAAGATATCCTCATTAGTATTAGGAATAGGTCTTATCAAGTCACCAGTGTCTCTTCCAGAGTCCAAGATGTCTTATCATCACCTACCCGTCCACTGAGTTATATTTTTTCTTTTTTAATCTGTACGTAGGTTAGTCTTCATGTTCTATCTATTCGGTGTTCTACCTCTCCTTTTTTCTTTGGTCTTTCTTCTAGTGTGTTAGGGTCTTCTCTACTTTAAATATCTGTCCAGCCCCTTCTTTTTCTCTCCTGCACCATGGAAACAAAGGAAAACCATATTAGCCTAATGAATGAAGAAAATCAACAGGAAGAAATCACTATTGAGTTAGAAACAGGGTGCCGTCTACGGTGAGTCACCAAAATTGTGACTCACCGGTGATACAATGCTTTGTACCGTTAGATCTCCTCATTAATTAGTGAACGGTTCAGATCTGTGACCGGTTACCTGTTGGGTTTTTTAAGTGAATAGTTTTTAAATTTTCATTTCAGTCCTTTAACCAATAAAGCTGGATATTTGTTATAATTAAGTTTTAGTCCTTTCTAGAAATATCATTTACAAAACTTGCAGCGTACATTCACGGGAAGTAAAATGGCTTCATCAAACCAAGGGTTCCAGCCAATACAATTCATGGTAACTTGCTGCCATCTAAATATTGATTTAGCAAGAACAATAAGTGATACTGCGAATAGTTAAGGGTGCAACATTCCTCATGCAAGTAAACAAGCCTTCTTGCAATCCCAAATGCAATTTGGACTCTCTGGCTCCAATTTGGATTGAAATCATAAAATAAAGGAAGCTTGCTAATGTCCCATTGCTCAAGAACTCATACACTAGAATCTGGTGTTCTCCGTCATCACAATATCCAAGTAGGTGAACCAAGTTCTTATGATGAGTTCGGCCAATCACATTCACTTCTGTTTTGAATTCCTTATCACTCTCTTTCAACCCTTTATCTAATTTCTTGACTGCAATAATAGTCAAATCTACTACTCCTTTAAAAAAACTAATGATTTTTAAATCATTAGTTTTTTAAAAAACTTTTTAAATTCATTTTTCCTTTTGTAAACTACAAAGAAAGGATTAATATTAACATTACAATCAACAACAGTAAGTCTTTTATGGTTACGTGGAAATAATTACATAAACTAGACTATGCTATAATATTTCATCATAAACTATATATAATGATAAATCATTTTTTTTTAAATTAACCTTATATTTTAAATTTTTCTCTAAATCTAATTATTATAATATCTTTTTTTTCTGGATTATACTATCTTCTATTTAATTTATTTTTCTCAACATTAAGATTTTCACAAGTCATCTTCATATTAAGCTTCCATCATGCAACTCATTAACCCACCTACGCCGAAACCCTACCAAAACACACCACATTGATTTACCATGCATAAGGTACTTAACAGAAATTTTCCAAAATTTTACGGCGAATTTAACTATTTTTCCTTAATTATCAACTATTTATTTGAAATTAATTCACGATAATTACGTTTTATTTCAAAAAAACACCAAAATTGATTCTAGTGTTCCTCTTACCACCCCAAACATCCCATTTGATCACCATGACCAAATTCACACACCCACTTTGCATGCACTTCCACTAACCCCAAATAGGCACTTAGGGTTTAAGCATCTATCCTCTTACCCACTCCATCATGCAACTCATTAACCCACCTACGCCGAAACCCTACCAAAACACACCAAGTTGATTTACCATGCATAAGGTATTTAAAAAAAATTTCCACAATTTTACGACGAATATAACTATTTTTCCTTAATTATCAACTATTTATTTGAAATTAATTCACGATAATTACGGTTTATTTCAAAAAAACACCAAAATTAATTCTAGTGTTCCTCTTACCACCCCAAACATCCCATTTGATCACCATTACCAAATTCACACACCCACTTTGCTTGCACTTCCACTAACCCCAAATAGGCACTTAGGGTTTAAGCATCTATCCTCTTACCCACTCCATCATGCAACTCATTAACCCACCTACGCCGAAACCCTACCAAAACACACCACTTTGATTTACCACACATAAGGTGAATAACAGAAAATTTCCACAATTTTACGGCGAATATAACTATTTTTCCTTAATTATCAACTATTTATTTGAAATTAATTCACGATAATTACGTTTTATTTCAAAAAAACACCAAAATTGATTCTAGTGTTCCTCTTACCACCCCAAACATCCCATTTGATCACCATCACCAAATTCACACACCCATTTTTCATGCACTTCCACTAACCCCAAATAGGCACTTAGGGTTTAAGCATCTATCCTCTTACCCACTCCATCATGCAACTCATTAACCCACCTACGCCGAAACCCTACCAAAACACACCACGTTGATTTACCACACATAAGGTGATTAACAGAAAATTTCCACAAATTTACGGCGAATATAACTATTTTTCCTTAATTATCAACTATTTATTTGAAATTAATTCACGATAATTACGTTTTATTTCAAAAAAACACCAAAATTGATTCTAGTGTTCCTCTTACCACCCCAAACATCCCATTTGATCACCATGACCAAATTCACACACCCACTTTGTATGCACTTCCACTAACCCCAAATAGGCACTTAGGGTTTAAGCATCTATCCTCTTACCCACTCCATCATGTAACTCATTAACCCACCTACGCCGAAACCCTACCAAAACACACCATGTTGATTTATCACACATAAGGTGCTTAACAGAAAATTTCCACAATTTTACGGCGAATATAACTATTTTTCCTTAATTATCAACTATTTATTTGAAATTAATTCACGATAATTACGTTTTATTTCAAAAAAACACCAAAATTGATTCTAGTGTTCCTCTTACCACCCAAAACATCTCATTTGATCACCATGACCAAATTCACACACCCACTTTGCATGCACTTCCACTAACCCCAAATAGGCACTTAGGGTTTAAGCATCTATCCTCTTACCCACTACATCATGCAACTCATTAACCCACCTACGCCGAAACCCTACCTAAACACACCACGTTGATTTACCACACATAAGGTACTTAACAGAAATTTTCCACAATTTTACGGTGAAATATTTATTTCAAAATATTTAGTGTCTTATATATATATATATAAAGGAACACAAAAAATTCTCAAAAGTGTCTTATATATATTTTCGATCGTAACATATAATGTATTTATGTATTTAATAGTTTAATTTTAAAATATATAAGATTTTTTCATGCCTAATTTTTTTCTTTTTATCTCTCTTTCTTTCCTATCACATCCATTGTCATTTATTTCACACTCTCTTGATTTGTTTCTTTTTATTTCTTTCTTTTTTCTACTTTCAACACCCAAAAGTTAACTATCAAAGTTTTAATACTTTTAAAAAAGAATAATAATTTTTTTCACATTTTTTTTATTTTACACTTCCTTTAACACCTTAATTTTCTTTTCATTTTTCTCTTCATTTCATATTGTATTTTTTACATTCTTTCTCTTTATTATTTTTTTTCTTCATTGTGCATGCCCATCTTCCTGAGTCTATACATAATAACAAAAAACGCATGCACAATTCCAATGCCAGTGATACGGGTTTATAACATATTTGCTTTAATTACTACTTAACTAATATAAAATCATCTCCCACCTCAGTAAGTGGTTGTTAAGAATAAACCTCCTGAACGTTCTTGGATTTATATTGCATATATGATGTAAGCACCTATTTGCAACACATAGGGCATTTAAAAAGAAATGGATAGAGAGAAACAATTCTCATTGGGGCTAAATGCTCAAAGAACACCTGGACAGAAAGAAAAAAGTTAGTAAATGGCCTTCTTTATTTTATGCCCTTGAACATTTTATGATAATTCACCATATATCTTAAAAAAGAAAATCCACATCAGGACGCAGCCACATCACTCCACTGCCGACTAAACACTTTATGATAATTCACCATATATCCAAAAGTAAATTAAGCAAAGAACAAAGTGAACCATATAATATTTGCATCTCGAAACAAAAAGGAACCAACATGATTAAACCACCATTGAGAAAACAATATCAGCATCGAAATTTCAAAGAGATTATTATAAACACAAAATAGGATTTATGCTCCATACATAAAAAAAAAACAACAAAACTAGTCCACCTTTGCTTTGAGCGAAATCCATGATCTAATCTGAATCAATTCCACTGCTTTGTCTAAATCCCTCCTATCCTTTTGAAATATAACTTCTCTTCTGTTATTCCAAAGGGTCCAAACATACATCAAGTGCACTATATCAGTTGTTCATTCTAGTTCTAGGTTCCTAAATTCTTGTACTAATCAATACTGTGAGCATTTTAGTTGGACACAAGATTTGGCTGTATATTACCTGTGCCCCAAATTGTTAATTTTAATTTCTTCTCACCTACTGTGAGCATTTTGATCTTAAAACCCACACTTGCGGATCATATCATAGCAACAACATTAGATTATATGAAAACTCATATATCACATAAAAACCAGCACGGCCACTAGCCAATTCAAGGAGAGCACAAATTCAATTGTTTTTTAATTGTGGCATAAAAGGAGCAAAGCAATAAAGCAGTAAACTAAAGGCAAAGTCAATCATGAAAGCAAAGCAAAATATAGAGCAGAAAAGAATAAATTGGAATTAGATGAGCCTGAAACATAAAGCAGCTTCTCAATTGGAACTCAACTGAAAAATTGAAAAATTTAACACCCAAAAACTTTAAGTGTAACTGTAAATAATAGATCGACAACCATGGCGACCTCAGTTTTCCCGGATCTGCAGTATGCAGCTGTCTTGGGGTTCTTGTCCATCACCGGCCGCTATAGTCCACCTTCAGTCTTCCTCTGAACAACCACCACAGCGCTACTACTATTCGTCATTGGGTCGTCGTCGCCTGCAAAGAACAGAAGCTCTCCTCACCTCGTCCTCCCCTGATCCGTCACTGCTACACCATTAGATCTGAGCAGAAATCAAAGGCGAAAAAGGCGAACCCACAGACGGCCTCACGACAACGGCGCGGTGAGAGACGGGGACGCAGTGAGGGACAATGTAGGCCCCTGCGCGTTGCTCCGTCACTGGCCGTGCCGCCATCACTCACTATGTGGTTGGTTGCTAGGGTTTGAAGCAAAGGCAGATAAAAAGCAGAGGACACAGTTTTTGGATCCCTAAGTTAAAATTGAAAAAATGAAAAGGGGGAAAACGTTTTCAATATGCCATCACTCGGTAGCCGAGCCACTTCTCCGATGAAGCGTGACGGCGTCGACGATTCCTCCCCTCTCGTTCCCGACAACGACCTCCCCGACGTTCGCCACGCTTCCAAGGACCGCGACCGTCAAGATGATTGTTTGGGTTCTTCTGAGGACCTGAATTCTGGGTTGGGGGTGGAAGCTTGAGAAATTAATGGCAGAAAGGTAATAGATCTAGTTTTTGGGAGTGAAATACAAATTTCAGAATTATTTTTCAATTTCTTTTTTTAATTTTTTAATTATTAAAAACCGGGTAAAACCCTCTATCACAGGTCACAACTTATGCACCACCGGTGGTGCACATGTTTTGTAACTCACCCTAGCCTTCACCTCCACCTAGAAACAGAAGGGCGGCAGAGTTTATAGTTAGCTAAAATGTCTTTGGTAGGCAACATTTTTGCAGACAAACCCCTCAACAAAGGTGCGGTTCGAAACATTCTCAGTAAAGCTTGGGGGAGAGTAAAGATGATTAATCTCTTCTTGTTCACCTTTCTGGACAACAAAGAGGTCCTAGAAGTCATTAAAAAAGGTCCCTGGTATGTTATGGGGCATATCCTAAGCCTCCAAAGTTGGGTGCCTTAAGCGTCAGTTTATGAGCTGGATTTCAATAAAGTATCATTCCGGGTGCAACTACATGGCTTTCCTTTTGACATGATGAACACCAAGAATGCAGTGAAGATTATGAATCATATAGGGAAGTTCAAGAAGTGGAAAATCCAGAAGTTGAAGGTCGCTTGCTAAGAACACTTATCAGAGTTAGAGCCCTCATTGATATTAAAAAGCCCCTCACCACAGGCTATTGGGTTCCTAGAAAAGACTTGCTTGATGTTTGGATCATTATTAAGTATGAAAAGCTCCAAAGTCTTTGTTTCAATTGCGACATTATAGGCCATGAACAAAAGAGTTGCTCTAAGGATAAAGTTATGTCTAATATGAATCGAAAAATTCCCAAATATAGTGCAAAATTGGGTGTTTCACCACCAAAATCAATATTATCTCTTGCCCAAGAGCAAGGTTCTTCGAAGAGGAGGGAAGACCATCAGAGACCCAACAACTCAACAGACCAAAGGGAGGAAGGGAGGAAGATGGGTACATAATTCAGACAACCTGTACCCAGTGGTGCCACAACAAATTTTCAGACAGCGACGCTAGTACAGAAGACAGACCCAAAAGGCAGAGAGAGTGGCTCACCTGGACCTAGGCCTCAAAAGAATAAAGGAAAGAGGATAATGGAGCCTGGCTCTCCTGGAATAGGAAAAAAGATGGTTGGATGCAGCAAGGAAAATCCTCAAACGCAACAGGTGCAGGGTATAGACATAGCAGGCTCATCAGAATTTGCCACTAAGGGACCCCACATGTCCCACATTATCTTGTCCAATGTGGAAGAGGGTGCAGAGATAATACCAAAAGTTCTACCTAATGGGCCTCTAAATTCTACTTTAACAAATGGGAATGAAAGCCCACATGCTACCAAGGTGGACCTCTTGGAGAAAAAAATTAGAACGGGTTTAGGCCCGGATAAAGTGAAGCTATTGGGGCTGGCTACATAATTTATTGGGTTACAAAAAGACATAGTCATTCTGGACTACCCTAGCCCCCCAAACATCAGTCGCCAAGGAGCTGCTTTGGACCTTGTGCAAGTAAAGAAATGTAGAACATTCATCTAAAAACAAGCAGGGCAGAAAACTAAAGGGGACTTGGCTACACGGTGAAATTTCCAAAAGATGAAGAGAATTATAACAGTTTGGTCCCTGTCCAACTACAACAGGATGAGGAATCCCAACTTATAGTAGGCTGGAACAACTCCCTCTCCCTCAAAAGATACAGAGAAGATGCTTTTATTGATTCTGGGGATTTCTTTGATGATTTATGGCAGCAAGAAAAAAAATCAAAACTTTACATGATGATGACCATTCTCTCAGAGAGGAAGCAAGTTACCGGAGCTAATCCATGGTAGTTCTTTCAAGGCTGGGGTGGCGAGCCGTAACTTGCCCCACCCCCAATCATGAGTTGGATAAGTTAGAATTGTCGAGGTTTGGCAACGTCCTCAAAAATTCGCGAGCTCAAGGAGCTTTGCTCCAAATATAAACCATTTTTTGTTTTTCTTTCTGAGACTCGAGCAACAGGTAATAAGATTGATAGGGTTAGAATACAGTTGAGGTTTGAGCACTGTTTTTAAGTTGATCCAAATGGTCTCTCCGGTGGATTATGTATACTATGGAACGGGCCTCTAAGCATTTCTGTCTCCCATCACAATAACAACTTCATTAAGGCCTATATTGAAGATACACTGGAGGTCAAGCAGTGGGAAGCAACATTCATCTACGGAAATCCCACCTTTCAGCAGCGTAGGAATCTTTGGGATCGCATCAAAGCTCTACAAATCTGGCGAATAGGCCTTGGATTATTTTAGGTGATTTTAATGAGCTACTCTACCAACATGAGAAGGATGGTATTCACCCTCAGCAACAGTCAAGAATGAACTTATTCAGACAATTTGTCTCTGATGTGGGCCTTATGGATTTGGAACTTAAAGGCTGCAGATTCACATGGTACATCAACCCTCATAATGGGTTTGTTACTAGAGAAAAGTTAGACATAATTTTGTAAATTGGAAATGGAGGGAGTTGTTTCCAAATGCTATGGCTATGGCTATCCCCTCAGTCTCCTCGGATCATACACCCATTATCTTTTGGCCCAAACAAAAAATGAAGAGTGGTTGTAACTTCAAGTTTGAGGCATTCTGGGAGGAGCTTGAAGATTGTAACACAGTTATTCAAGAGGGCTGGACAGAAAGCTCACAGAATTCTCAAGGGCGGGACAGATTTTTGAAGAAGGTAAAGAACTGTAAAGCTACTCTGCAGAATTGGCATAACAGAACCTTCAAGAGGGCTGATTATCAAATTTACAAACTAAATGAGGAGCTGAAACACTTACTAAATTTAGCAACTCTGGAATTTAGTGATAATTGGGGCAGAATTCAAGAACTAAGAAGGTAAATTGCCATGTTGAGGAAGTAGGAAGATATCCATTGGGCTCAACGTTCTCGTCTTGAATGGTTGAAATATAGGGATAGGAACTCTTAATTCTTCCATGCGTCTACCATCCAAAGAAGGGAAAGGAACAAGCTTTATAGACTCAAGGATAATGATGGAAATTGGATAAAAGATCAATCTGATTTACAAAATATGATTCTGGAGCATTTCAAGGGAGTTTACAAATCTGAGGGTATAGAGAATGCTAATGAATGTTTGCAGAACTTTCCGAAGAGGGTTACAGATGAAATGAATGAAGATCTTATGAGGTCGGTTAGTATTGAAGATATTAAGTCAACTATGTTCAGTTTGGAGGCTATGAAAGCCCCTGGCCCAGATGGTTTAAATGGTCTCTTTTTCCAAAAACATTGGGAGACCATCAAAGAAGATGTTATTGTTGTGACCTTAGAATTTTTCAGAACAGGGACTATCAATGAGGAGTTTAATGAGACTTTGGTTGTCCTTGTCCCTAAAGTACCTCTTCCTGAAAGCATCCACCACTACAGACCAATAAGTTGCTGTAATTATATTTATAAGATTATCTCTAAGATTATAATTCAGCGGATGAAGCCTCTCCTGAATGGGCTTATCTCTCGGAATCAAAGTGCATTTGTAGGTGGGACACAAATTCAAGATAATTTGGTAATTGCTCGGGAAGTTTTCCATGGTTTGAAGAACAAAAGAGGTGCTAGAAAACAACGCATGGCTGTCAAACTTGATCTGTCTAAAGCCTATGATAGACTTGAGTGGGGCTTCCTTCGCCAAACTCTCCTAGCTTTTGGTTTTCATCACTCTTGGGTCTTGGGTGTCATGAACCTAGTGTCTTCTGTTTCTTTCAAATATAGGATTAATGGGATTGAAACTAGGAATATCCTGCCAGAGAGAGGTCTTAGGCAGGGGGACCCACTGTCCCCCTACCTTTTTATATTAGCCATAGACACTTTATCTTTCTTATTTTCTAACGCTAAGGAGAAGGGGGATATAATGGGTCTATCATTAAATCCTTCTTCCCCAACCTTAACTCACTTATTTTTTGCAGACGATTCCATTCTTTTTGCCAAAGCAGAGGCCCAAGAAGTTTTGCAGCTGACCCGAATCTTGAACACCTTCTCCAAAGCCTCTGGGTAGAAAATCAATATGTCGAAGTCAGGTATAATCTTTGGGAAAGGAGTTCCCCAAGACAAAAAGCAGGTTATTACAGATTTGTTAAATACGAAGGAGTGGGATAACCTGGGAAGATACTTAGGTCTGCCAGCTGAATGGGGCAGATCAAGAGTGGACAATTTAGGGTGGATAAAAGATAGAATTTTCCAGAAGCTCACTGGCTGGAAGGAGTCCCTGATGAATCAGGCAGGAAAGGAAGTTCTCATCAAGGCAGTCCTCCAGGCTATCCCAGCTTACACCATGTTAGTAGTAAGGTTCCCTAAGAAGGTTTTTGACCAACTTTGTTCACAAGTTGCAAGATTTTGGTGGAGACCCTCATGTAAAAATAGAGTTATCCATTGGAAAAATTGCAAGTTTCTAACTACCAATAAAAAAGATGGGGCATGGGTTTCAAGGACTTCTCCAATCTCAATTAAGCCTTGTTAGCCAAGCAGGCGTGGAGAGCTTTTCAGGATCCTAACTCTTTATGGGCTCAAACTTTGAAGGCTTTATACTTCCCAGATACTGACATACTTCATGCCAAAAGAAAAAGAGGAGATTCATGGGTTTGGGCTAGCATTTAGCATGGGGTGGAACTACTTAGAGAAGGTAGGAGATGGTTGGTCAACTCGGGTTAGAGTATTAGAGTCCAAAATGACAGGTGGATTTGCACAGGGGAAAAAACTCAGCTTAGGTATAATTCTGAAACACTAACGGTTGCTGAACCGATTGACCTATCATCAGGAAGGGTGGATAGAGAAAAAATAATTTCTAAGTTTCCTCAAAATCAGGTACAAAAAGTCCTTCAAACCCTATTGGTAATCATACAATTGTTGACACCTTTATTTGGCCTAATACTAGGGTGAGATTTTATACAGTTAAATTTGGATACAATTTTATTAAGATACTTACAGAGCCTACACAACAAACCCCTACTTCTTTAGATCCAACTAATCAGGGGTTATGGCAAAAACTTTGGAGACTAAATATCCCCTAAAGAATTAAAATCTTCATTTGGAAAGCCAGTCTCAATATTTTTCCTGTAAGAGCTAATCTTTTCAAAAAGAAGATTTCACAATCCAATCTTTTCCCTATTTGTGGTTCAGAGGTAGAAACTACTAAACACCTCCTCAGTTTTTGCAATTGGACTCAACCTATCTGGTTTGGTATTCAATTTCAATCGGTCCCTAATAGGGCTAACATTGTTCACTTCCTTGATTGGCTGCTAGCTTCTTTAAATGGATTCCAAGATTGGGATGATGGAGGGGTGTTTGCAGGAACACTATTAGTATGTGTGTTATGGTCACTATGGAAAGACAGAAACAATACTGGTTTTGAAAGTTCCCCACCAAATCCTAGGAGCACACTGGTCAAGATTAACATTCTACTATAGGAATGCTTAGCTATGAGGGATGGATCTCAGCATAGTTCCCCCTGTCCCAAATTTACAGTCTAGAGTGTGGAAAAGTCTGAGAATGGAAACTTTAAAAATCAACATAGATGCACAATTTGAAAAACAAAGGGGCACATGTACTTTTGCTATCATTGCACGGAATTTTAAAGGAGAAGTGGAATTTGGACTTACCCAGAGAGTGCTTGCTCCCTCGTCCCTAGTGGTGGAGGCTTTAGCATATAGAGAAGGTTTGACCGTGTCTTTAAATCTAAGGTACTCCAGGATTGTGCTTGAGAATGATTCTGTTGAACTTATCCAATCCTGCTGACAGGAAATCATTGGGGGGGGGGGGGGGGGGGAATTAATCATATTGTTAACAACATTCTCTAACTAAAGCTTGGTCTAGATCACTGCGATTTTACCTGGACCAGACGTGAAGCAAACCGAGCAACTCACTGCCTTGCACAACCACAGGCCGCCTCGTCTTCTCCATCAGACTGGGTTTGGAGATCTTCTCCCCAGCTGCGTGATATCCTCCTTGAAGATGCTCGAGCCAACAATGTCTTTGAACCTTTGCGCCGAAATCTGTGTAATCTCTTTTTGCATTGAATTACTTCTTTGACAAAAAAAATTAGCCCAAGCACCCAAAAAAACGTGTAGCCTAGAACAAAAAAAAAATATTTCAATAAAAAATCGGATTGGTATCAACTCACCACATCCAAAAACCAGAGTGTGCAAATGCAAGCCGTTTTCTTATATTTCTTCTCTCTAAATAAACCGTACGAGAATCAAATACCTGTGCAGTGAGTTGCCATAGTGACGAGTAAGGGGTGACGTGAAGCAACTTGCTGTTGGTGGATACCATGCTCACCGATGACGAAATTGTAGAATGTCGGTGATGGTAGAGGTATGATCTGAGTATGCAAAAGAGAAAAGGGAATGATGATCCAACAAAAATTCCGGCCATTTTCTCTGTCATCTTTGACTAATTTCATCAATCTCTTCGAAATTTCTCTGCTAATTTACAGAGAAAATTTTAGCCAAAGGACCTACTCCTGAACATTTCTCTTCTCTCATATTTCCTTTATACCAAACATCTAAACCCATTTTCCTTTCCCTCCCCCCTAATTTCTTTTTCACATAAATAAGCTTAAATCAACGTTCAAGTTATAAATATGATTTTCAACATTTGTAACTCCTTTAAACAATGAAATAAAAGCATAAGATCATTTAACATATTCCTTCTAGTGTCGAATCTAGAATATAAATATCTCAAAACTCAATTTTAGTTATTTAAAATATAAATAAAATCTAACTAATTTTACTTTATTAAATGATAACATTCTCAAAATATTTTTATTTAATTCAAAATTCATTTCCAATGATGCATTATTGAAATAAATATTAGGAAGGAGAGTTGAAGAATGCAACTCATATTTTGTGTGAGTTTAAAAAAATGAGAATAAGTATTAGGAATGAGTAATTGACTTTTTAAAATAATTCATGTAACTTGGGACCGTTTATTTTGAGAAAATATTTTTTTTTTCATTTTTTAGTTTTAATTACAAACAATATCAACTTATTTTTTTTCATTTCATTTTATGTTGTTGAGTTTTGTACAGGAAATAGAGAAACCAATACAAATTTGTTTTCACTGTTTCCTTTACAAAACTTTAAAAATAGGAGATAAAATGGTATTATTATAATCAAAACTGAAAATATTTAATATTAAAATTAAAAAAACAGGAAATAAAAAGAGAACATGTTTTCTCAAATTAAACAACTCTTCATCGTTCCCTTATTTAAAGTCAAACTCTCACTATAAAAAATAGTGATTTTAGATGTGAATAATTTGGGTCAGCCACTGCACGGATACAAGTAGCATTGGCTTAGCCGACACAAAATCAATGTTACTTAAGTTAAATAAGTGAGTAAGTGTTGTGTACATTTGATTTACAATAAAGTAGAATTGAAATTAATGGTTGAGATGAATGATATATATTTTGTAAAATATATTAAATAAAAATAATTTAAAATTAATTACACAAATACATCGTGATTTTATACTGTTAAAGCGCAGACTAAAAGTGTGAGCTAAAAGTTGCGTCCCCAAAGTCGACGCTATTTTTTAAGGCTAGCGGGCACGTTAAATGACACTAAACCTAATTTCTTATCCTTCTCAACACCAAAGAGGCCCGGAGATTGCTCGCCGCTAGAGATAGCAAACAACCAGTCCCAAAGGGGAGGATTGCTTGCCGTCGGAGATTGCAAACAACTGCCTGCAGACAAAGGATTTGCTCGTCGCTGAATTTCGCACTTACGGTATGTAACCTAACTCTTCCTCATCTTGGTACTGAACCTCTCGGCTATGCTTTTGTTCTGAGCCTTATAGAACTTGTGAATTAATGGGATTATTATATAGTCTCTCTTTTTTCCTCTTCAAATTCGTTTATTCAATTGTTTTACATGTCTATCTTTTTCATCAATTGCACTTTGTAGGAAATGACTATAATTGTGCATTTGATTTATTTGTTGGTCTCTAAAGTTTGCAAGAGGTACTACTTTAGCATCAAGGAAATAGTTTCATTGTGCAGGACCGTCTTATATGGGCTGAATTTTAGTTTAGATTGTGTTTCATTGGAGTTAAAATGAGAATAAGAAATATGCGAATATAATCAGACATAAAAATGAATTTTAGTATGCTATTGGTGTTGTTTGCTCCCATTTCAATTTCCTAAATTTTGGATACCATTATTATCTTGAATATATGCTATAATAAGTTAAAAAAATGCTCGATTTTAATTAAAAGTACTGACATACTTTTTCTTTTTTATCTTTAGCAATCTTCAGTGCTAATTTGAAAATTATGTATTAATTTTTAATTTCTAAAAATTATTATTAGAACCAATTTTGTCTATGCCAAAACTTAACTAAATTTGACATGTATTATTTTTGCTCTCATGAAGTCTTCACATGGTTTGGTGCTCATTGCAAGTTATGTTAACTAGATTCCCCCATCACCTTTCGGCTAATTCATTTGCAGAAGCATTTTTCCTAGAGCTAGACCCTCCTATGCTATCAAATATTAATCTTTACCTTAACTAGGGGTCACCTCAGGTATAGTAGCTGAGTTAGTGGGGTAAACAGGTGGAGTGCCATCCTTGTATGCTGCTGAGGCAACAACCTTTTGGGGTATTAGTGGCCTGCCTAAGGCTATACCACATTAGGGTAACCTATATTGGGTTACAATGCCATGTTGTATTGTTGTGTAGGTCCCACAATAGGCATGGCATAAATTGGGTATTGTTGCTCATCAATTGGATGGTGAAGTTGTTGTTGTGATGGTGGGGCATAAACTGGGTAGTAGGATGACACTAGCACTTGACCAGTGGCTGCAGGATGGTGAATATAGTGAGTGCTGGAATGAACAAATGGCTACTGAAGCTGCTGATTTTGATCCAATTGTAGGGAAACGTGTAACTAGGATCCTAAACTTGTTCCCTTTCTAGTCCAGTGACATGATCAGATACTTTACGCTTGGCATTTAGCATAGCAAGAGTTTTGTTGTCTAAATGTGCTGCTTGGACTTGTTCTTGATGGCAAATAGTCTTGGAGAAAAAATTTGTAGATGCAATACTACTATCATTGAATAAATTAACCAAAAACAATAAATTTTAAAAACACACATTAACATTATCATCCATTACCTAAATTAAAAATAAACATTTCTTTAAAAGAACAACAAATGGACAAGTTGAAAAACTGTAAGGAAAATCAAAAGGAGCTAGAAACTAGCTAGTCTCAACTGAAAAAAGGGTGATGTTACACAAATCACACACGGAATGACTCATACATAAATTCTAAGATCAAAGGCTTCAATAATGTTAAGAGCAATCTACTTCTCAGATTTCACTTGAACATTCCAAAACAACTTCTAAGGCATGTTTAATTCCATTTATTACAAATTTTTGTAGTAGAAAGTGTATGTCATTCATTACATTTTCTACAAGTGACTTGTATCTGCTTGTAATGTGTTTGATAAATGACCTTTGAAATAACCTTTTTTTAAGAGAAGGAGAGGGAATTGGTGATTATTGCGCTTTCTGCCTCATGTGAATATTTTGATTGGTTTGTGACTTGGTTCTCAACTATGATGTGGCTAGTTCTCAGATTCATTAGGATACACTTTGGGTTATGTTATTATCCTATTTTTGATACTTGTTTCACTTGGTGCTGATCATATTTAATAAATTCATTGAAGCTGAATTTGGCGATGATAACATGTAAAAAGAATTTTGGTTTTCTTGATTGATGGTTGGTCAGGGTCAAAGAACATTGAGTGCTGAGTTTTGGGGTTGTGTCATAAGTCATGACACCCCCTAGACTGTTGTGACACTTTATCAGATAGATTATTAGAATCTCTTCGTTCTTAACATTTTTAACAGCCAGAGATGGTTTTGATGGAGTTTTCTGAAGTGATTTGGATTTAATTTTGGCAGTGAATAAATTGTGAACATTGATATATGTTGTCATATTGTAATCTTTAGCATTTTGCAGGAAACATGTCTTGTGACCACTAGTTTGACACTAGATGCTTATCCTATGAAAAGAGATAAGATGGAAGGAGATATTAAGATTTGGGATGGAGGCGACAAACAAAGCAAGAAAGAAAGTTATTTGGTGAAGATTAAAGTATTGTTCTTTGCTAGAGCCCGTGATCTTACTGGCCTGAGTGAGATGCCATTAGAGGTGTCATCTGGAAGTACCACTCATGATTGTTTGAAAAAACTTCTTGTCAAGTTTCCAAGGTTGGAAGAAATACAAGGGTGCATGGTTTTGGCTCTGAATGAGGAGTATGCAGCAGAGTCTGCTATTGTTAAAGACACAGATGAGTTGGCCATAATACCTCCAATAAGTGGTGGTTGAACAACTTTTATATCTGCAGGGCACTTCTTCTTTTGTACTCTAATAAATATCATTCAGAAAAAAAAATTCTAAATTTGAATAAATAATGATGAGTTTATATATCATATATATAGGGTAATTTTGTTGGGGAAGTGTTGCTCTCAAGAGGTTAACCTTTCTCACCTTACATACTGAGATTTCTATGTAAACTTTGTTCATCGATGGTTCAATCATGATGAGGTTAAGTGAAATAAAAATATTTTAACCAATAAGTTCAACCTTTTGAGAAGTCCATCTCTATGAAATTACCCAGCCACTATGTATAATGAGAATGATTGTGATTTGTATACTTTAAACGAGTGTAATGCTTAAGAAGCAAGACCTGTTGTCAATAAACATTTGAAGAGCTTTTGCTCTAGAAAAAAAAAATGAAATTTTTTTGTTTTTTACTGTCTGCAGTACTTCACTTTAGCATGACAGACTATGGTCATATTTTTCTCTTCTCTTCTGATTTATTTTGACTGTTGTTTCTATCTATTTCTTTTTTGGTTTGTGTATCTTATCCTTTTTATATGGGGACCTTAACACGCGATCTGAGTTTATAGCCAAAATGTCAACATAGAAACATGAGAATAATTACTTGGCATGATACATGATAAATTATAGCCAAAGCATATAAATTTAATACTTAACCACTAACCAAGCCACTATTTAGGTTGTTATTGTGATAAAAGGAACCTTCGTCTTCACCTATAAATGGATGCCTGGTAGTGGAGGGGGTCATTTCAACATTTTGTCTACTAATTGGACACGACCTCCTATTGTGACCACTTGCACCACAAATACCACAATGACGACCTCGCCTGCATCTTGTTGATGTAGCAGCTGTGGTTGGACCACATCCCTTGCTTTTGACAGGTGCTGGATTCCGTAAGTTTCTATGCATATTTTGTGATGCATTATTGTCAATAACATTTGCGACTATATTCTTCCGCCTCAATTTATGAAGTTCATTAGTAACCAACTCAACTATATGGTTATAGTCATCTTCATCATGAGATGCAAGTTCGCACAATTCTCTACAAAGTTCAAGCAAAGTTGCATATCTAGCAATCAAATGAGAATTCCAGTAACATGAACCATCAATGTAAGTCCCACGAATGGAAGCCTTCGCACTCTTTGTCCACCTATCCAACATCAAACACTTTGGTAGTTCACAATAGTCCAAGTAAACCAATACAACTATGATGTGCTCGCATGGAAACCCTATGGATTCCATTCGTAGGCACGGACAGTTAATTTGAATGGGCTCTGCACAAAATGACACATTCCACATGCTTCCTGATGAACAATACTTTGACACTGTATATATACGATATGTGCCCATGTTTTCACAATCAATTACCTTAATTAGAGATGCTTTGTCAAGCACTACACGAAACAATAAAAATAAACTTGTGAGAGTGCCTTGAAGTTGACCTCTCAAGGGTATGAAAATAATTTTGCAACACTGGCTCACCATGCACAGATCTAAAGTCAGCTTCCACTTCTCTGAAATGAAAGTAGGTTAGGAATCGATGAAACTGCTCCATAAACTCGGTCAAATTAATCCTCGAGTGTATAAACTTGCCTAAGTGACAATGTAAAGCTTCACAACGAGATGTAGTCCTTATACCAGAAAAAAATTACCCTCGGGTGAGTTGTAGCCCACATATTTTTCTTCTCATACATTTCCCTAAGTTATGTATTGTCTTCCAAACCGAACATGGAGCATGTTGTTCCACCTTTGCTCAAATTCAGCCACATCGCAATCACTCAACATACACCTCTTGAAATAATCCATGAAATCATGAATTCCAACATTGCTTGTTGCATTGCGAAGCAAATTCCAAGCACATAATCTGTGGTGCGCATTAGGAAATACTTTTCTTATTGCGTTCCTCATTGCCAAATCACTGTCGATTATTACTGATGATGATTCCTTACCTTTCATTACTTGTGCAAGTTGTTCCAGCAACCAAACATATGTTTGTTCTGTCTCATCAGATACAATAGCACTTGCAAATACAATGGTCTGATTATGGTTATTAACGGCAGAGAATATCACTACAGGACACATGTACTTGTTCTTGCGATAAGTAGCATCAAAGGCTAACACATCACCAAAAACTTGGTAATTCATTTGGCTTCCCTCATCACACCAGAATTGGTGCTGAAGTCTCCCATCCTCGTCTGATATGTGTTTGTAGAACATCAAATTGTCTTTCAACCGCAACTGTCGAAGATACACCAGAGCACCACTAGCATCAGAAGCTTGTTGTTGTCTTTGTCTGCCTATCTCATTATCAATATCTTTCTTCAAAAATCCAATATTCTGGTAGCTCCCTGACTGCCTAGCAAATGAACCATATATATATGAGGGAGTCTTATCTCAACTTCTCTGAAATTGTTAATTTGCATAATGTCAAATTTTGCCCTCTTTCTATATGCTGGTAACATGCCACAATATTGTTCTTCCAACATTTTTTGATTGTGTATATCATCAAATATTGTCACAATGTGAACACGAAACATTGCTTTACAATCAAACCTCATTAGAGGTTCCAGTTGTCTCTTTTTAGAACTTCTTGTGGAGCGCCTAGCCTTTCTATGTCCTTGTGCAAAACAGACAAATGTTTGCTGCAAAATGCCACCCTTACTGTTCGTTACTACATTGCTTTTACGAACAGAAAACCCATTCGACCTACCATACCATCTTAGAATTCGTGGGCCACATCTAGATCAACAAATTCATATTTACAAACATCAGCTTCACTGATATTTTTCACATCAATCTTCTTAATATCATTAAAATCATCTATCATAATGACATCTTCAAAACAATCATCTTACAAACTTTCTTCACTTAAGAATTCTTCACCTTCGTCAGAACCATTAGCATCATCATATAGACCTCGACTACTGTCATAATCATCACCCTATTGAGAGGTTATATCGTCTAAACCCTACCGGCAAAATAAATAATCGTTAAACTATGACATTAGACTTCAAATAACTGCAAACCTTATGACATTGATGTTACATTCCACATAAGCAAAACATACCTTGGATGTCTCATTTTCTTCGAACATAGACATTTCCTCTTCCTCGGTGTTTTCCAAATCTGTCCAAATGGCCTAAATATGTTAGCAACCAATATAAGAAAATAATGACACAAGTCATGAGGACAAAATCAATCAACCTTATATTAA
This sequence comes from Sesbania bispinosa, assembly GCA_026901365.1. Lineage (NCBI taxonomy): Eukaryota > Viridiplantae > Streptophyta > Magnoliopsida > Fabales > Fabaceae > Sesbania > Sesbania bispinosa. Next base: position 165,838 of record QLOH01000702.1, on the reverse strand, counting down.
TATTTGCATGACTACAAAGAATATATGCATTCTACATATATAAACAAACTCAGCCGCTAATTTTATATCTGTAGAGGGTCTATTTTGATACTCAAAAGACATTTTGTTGTGGGCCTAGAAACTATGACAACAACTATTATAAGGTTCTAATAATTATTAGACAAATAGTGAATGAAAATAAAGACCAATTAGTAGCAGCAAAAATATATGAGAGCCACAGATAGAAATATTTAGACTACCACAAAATTAGAAAGGCAAACCAGACTTGACACTACATCATATGGCAACCACAAGTATTTAATGTTAATAGCCAACTAGAACACCAAGCGGATAGTGATGACATAGTTTGAATTCCAACTTATCAAAAGCTAGAACTTCATGCAGAGACAAAGCAAAATCCAGCAAAAAGCACAACAAATGAGAAGTAACTCAAAACCCCATAGACAGAAACAAAGTAGTTGAATGGCTAGGGAAGAAAAAGAATACCCCATAGAGACATTAAGCAATTTTAGTTTCAGTGTTCCCTTTGGTTTGTCATATCTAATTCTAAGCACCCACCCAAACCGAACCCAAAAGCATTGGAAGAATAAAACCAATAAAGAGAAAGCTTTGACACATGTAGTGATTGAATGGGCATAAAAATTGAACGAAAAAAGAAGACTTAGAATCCCATCTGAGCAATACATTACCTAAGCAATGAATGCACAATTTCAAAAACGATGGACGCGCGAATGAAACGGTGGAACCAAAAATAACCTACCTAAGTAATGAATGTGCAAATTCGAGAACGATGTTCATTCAAACATAATTTTTAAATATCACCCAATATAATTTATAAAATAAATTCTCATAAACATTTCAAGAAATAGATTGCTGCCAATTTGATTCATAGACATTTCAATAAGAAGATGGTGTCTTGTCTACTCCGCAGTCCACACAAAAGCACAAATAGATTGCTGCGAATTTGATAAAGTACATGCATCTAAAAGTAACAACTTATAGTGTGGGGTGCGCAAGATACGACCGCGCAGTTGGCTGCCGGTGACAATGAAGTGTGAGGTAGTTGCACAAGGGGGACGCAGTCGTGCAGCTTGGTGTCGGAGACGATGGGTTCTGGATAGCGATACGGTCGCTCGCTTGATGCTGGACACCGAAAGCGCTAATGAAACGGTGGAGCCAGAAACAACCTCAAGTGGCGACGTGGTTCCTTTCTGGAGTCTTCTATGTGTCTTGTCATTGTGGTAATGGAAGATGACAATGGATTTGTGGTTGCGTGAGTGTTTACACAGTTAGGAATTTCTTGTAAAAAATTGCATAAGAAGTAAGGGCAGTAGAGTAGAATAGGTAGAAGCGAGTCTGCAAGTTTTACGAGACATTAGTGATGAAGAATTGATAAATTGGTGATTATGAATTGATGACGATGATGATAATTTTGTTAATGTTAGGCAGTTATTGTATAAAAAACATTTCAAATTCAAATTTAAAAAGATGTCTGTTTATAATTTTATAAATCTTATGTCCTTTGTAATAATAATATAATTTTTTTGTAAAAGGTTATAAACTTGCTATACTGGGTAAGAGAAAGGTTATGTATGGTACACAAGTATTTAAATTTAAGCACCCTAGAATTTGGCCATGATATAATAAACTAATTAACCGGAAATTATAACCAATTAACTAGAAGTATAATAATATTAACAAATTTTAAGCAAAATTAATTTATTAAATGGGAAGGCTTTATGATTTGAGTACCATATTATCCTTTATGTGTATTTTATTTAATGTGAAACATAATAGATAATAGTAATACACACTATTAAAAAAGTTGACTTTTTTTGTGCACAAGAACAAAATCAACTCAACTGTAAACATAACTGATGTGATAATATTAATTAAAGAGTAAACTAGCACATTGATCCCTGACTCTTGGGGGATCATGCAATTCCGTCCTTGACTTTTCTAAAATAACACTTTAGTCCATACTTTATTAAAAAACATGCACTTTGGTCCTTATTTTATTAAAAACATGCACTTTAGTCCTTCACTTTATTAAAAAAAAATATGTACTTGACTAAAGTGCATGTTTTAATAAAGTTGGGGACTAAGGTGCTATTTTGAAAAAGTCAGGGACAAAACCGCATGGTCCCCCAAGAGTCAGGGACCGATGTGCTAGTTTACTCATTAATTAAATGATAAAATATATAATTCAAAATTAAACTCAACTGTTTTCGTTAAACGGACTTTTTTTTTTGGTCGAATCGTTAAACGGACTTAACTTACTATACAAGGAACCGTACAGAGGTCCGTGGCAGTTTGGGTTTCCAAAGTCCAAACCAATTTGTTCCATTTTACCGTTCAGTCTGTAATTGTCCAAAAAAAATGTCTGCTTTCTGTAAATAGAACGTTCCGCAAACACCAAACTTACAAGAAAGAAATCAGTGTTTTGTTGGTAGCGCCACGTTGTTGTTCCTTATCTTCCTCATCAACCCAATCGTATTAACTAGTTCAACAAGAATTCTATATTTAACATATTTTTCTTTCTATATGCTATATTCAATCGAAATTGGTAGGTATTTTTCTTTTTTGAATAAATCTCTAAACTATAAAATCTTTTTTTCATAAAAAATATTTTCTCTTTTGAAAAATTTTATATCCAAACAAAGCATATAGTAATAGAAATATTATTAGTTAATAACAATAATATTCATATAACCTAAGCAATTTAGATATAGTCATATAGAGTGAACAAATTCTACAAAAGCACGTGACGTGTATTTCTTTTATACAAACTAAACTATATTTGTACATTGAAATTCAATGAATATGTGTATATGAAAAACCTTAATACATCACAGCCATGGCGCACTTTTCTGACTTGCCCCCCTGCGTCACCATAACGATAACTTAACTTTATCTCAACCTCCCAGATCCCAAAGCCCCATGCCTTTACTTTGATTTCTTTTCTTCATATTCATAATCATAATTTTATGTTCATATTCATATAATATACTATTACAGACTCTCCCTCATCGCTAAGCCTCTTCGTTCATAGGCTTAGCGGGAACGTTTTCTTCACGTTCACTTCCTTTCATTTGATCCCCTTTCTTCCCTGACGCTTCCCTCGCTATATTTCATTTGATCCCTTTTCTTTATATCTCATCTGGGTCTTACTTGATTCCTGGGCTTGATTCAAAACCTTCACTTTTCCAAGTATTTCGGAGCTTTGCAATCTGGGTTGGAGTTTAACCTCAAGAAAACAAAAGGAACACATGATTTTCAGCATTAATTGTGTGCTTTCCCTTTTGGTTTCATCAATTCAACCTTGCTGAACCGAATCATCGTTAGATCGAATGTACAGTTGTGATGTATGCATAATCTATCGCTTCACACTTTACACAGTATGTGAACTTAAGTTATTTTGAATTAATTCTGGTTTGGAACTTTTGTAGTTCGGGTCCTTGTTTTTTACATTATTCATTGTATATGCTTTTCTTCAGTACATACCCAATTGCCAAAAGCACTGCCTTTCAGATTTAACCAATAAAAATCCAGCCTTTCCTGCTTAGACTTTGTAGATTACTTGATCCCTTCAGGGTTTTGACTTTTGGTCTAGGGATGGATCGTATAAGTAATGAGGCTAGTGTTGACCTTTTTTCAATTGGCCCTTCAGGCATTCTTGGTAGAACAGTTGCTTTCAGGGTTCTTTTCTGCAAGTCTATCTCACAATTGAGGCATCAGTTATTTCTTGTGTTGTTGGATATCTTCCATAGGTTTAGGGGATTTTGGGCACCAATTCTGTCATGGTTGCATCCAAGAAACCCGCAAGGGATATTAGCAATGATGACAATAGTTGCTTTCTTGTTGAAACGGTACACCAATGTGAAGGTAAGGGCTGAGATGGCATATAGGAGGAAATTTTGGAGAAATATGATGAGAACTGCATTGACCTATGAGGAGTGGGCTCATGCAGCTAAGATGCTTGATAAAGAGACACCAAAGATGAATGAATCAGACCTTTATGATGTTGAATTGGTGAGGAACAAACTTGAAGAGCTTCGCCACCGCCGGCAAGAGGGATCTCTTAGAGATATAATATTTTGTATGAGAGCTGATCTTGTTAGAAATCTAGGCAATATGTGTAATCCTGAGGTCCACAAAGGAAGGCTTCAGGTGCCCAGACTAATCAAGGAGTACATTGATGAGGTATCAACTCAGTTGAGATTGGTCTGTGACTCTGATTCAGAGGAGCTTTCATTGGAAGAGAAGCTTGCTTTCATGCATGAAACTAGACATGCGTTTGGGAGGACTGCTTTGCTGCTAAGTGGGGGTGCTTCTCTTGGTGCTTTTCATGTGGGTGTAGTTAAAACACTTGTAGAAAATAAAGTTTTACCTAGGATAATTGCTGGTTCTAGTGTAGGATCCATTATGTGCTCTGTTGTTGCCACTAGGTCTTGGCCAGAGCTTCAAAGCTTTTTTGAGGATTCATTGCACTCATTACAGTTTTTTGATCAAATGGGTGGGATTTTTACAGTTGTGAAGAGGGTCACAACATTTGGTGCAGTTCATGAGATCAGGCAGTTACAAATGATGTTGAGGCATCTAACAAGCAATCTCACATTTCAAGAAGCTTATGATATGACAGGTCGAATTCTTGGGATTACAGTTTGCTCCCCGAGAAAGCATGAACCACCTAGATGTCTTAACTACTTGACTTCACCCCATGTTGTTATATGGAGTGCAGTCACTGCTTCTTGTGCCTTTCCTGGCCTTTTTGAGGCTCAGGAATTGATGGCAAAGAATAGAAGTGGGGAGATTGTTCCTTACCATCCTCCATTTAATTTAGGTCCTGAAGAGGGATCCACACCAGCGCGTCGGTGGAGGGATGGTAGCTTGGAGATTGATTTACCTATGATGCAGTTGAAAGAGTTGTTCAATGTCAATCATTTTATTGTTAGTCAAGCCAATCCTCATATTGCACCATTATTGAGATTGAAAGAATTTGTACGAGCTTATGGTGGTAATTTTGCTGCCAAGGTATGTTCATGGATTTGGACCTCTATAACAGCACAATAATACATGCATATGGATGTGTTTGTTTATTGTCATTGCATATGTATGTTTCTTAAATGTATTTTCACTTTTTCATTTCCCATTATCTCAACGTCTCTGTCCTAACCAAGAGCTTTTCTCCCCTGAATTGATGTGTAGAATGATTCTTACTGTTCGACTAACTACCTAGACAGTTAGCTGATGTTTCATTCCATTTCCATTTATCTGCTTATGCTTTTAGATTTTCTGTACTTTACTGATTAAGCAATTTGGATGTGTTTTGTAAGTTAGCTTATGAGAGTCTATGAAATATCAGAATTTGGATGACTAAAACAGATTGTTGCTATTGCCATTTTACTTGCACTAACATACAACTTTAACTTCTCTTTGTTGGTGGTTTAATCCAATAAGTGGGTGGTTAAGTAGTGGCTTAATTCCCTTTCTTTGATTAGCATTAAAGAATAGAGTAATGAGCAGACCCTTTAGCAGAAGCCATGTGTTGAAATAGTGGTAAAATCTCCTCAGGAATATATTACCATTGTTCCCAATCTTACAGGAATGACTTCCAATCTGAATATTAACTGCATATAAAGAGTTTTTATATTCAAATTATTCTCTGTAACTAGTACTTACCTCCTCCACAACCTGAATTGTAAACTGATGGTATCCTTCAACAGTTATTGCAATAAGACATCATGGTATCATACATATTAGCCATTGGATCTGCAGTATGCTATTGCCATAATATTCTTAATGTATCACTGTAGTAATCCAATGTGGTTTTTTATTCTGTAGCTTGCTCATCTAGCAGAAATGGAGGTGAAACATAGATGTAATCAAGTACTAGAACTCGGCTTTCCATTAGGTGGACTTGCCAAGTTGTTTGCTCAAGACTGGGAGGGTCATGTAACTGTTGTTATGCCTGCAACTCTTGCTCAGGTATGTGCTTAAGAACAAATTAATGAACAAGGTTTTTATTTGAATATACAAAGAAATAACGTCAACTAGATATTAATTTTAAGAAAGAAGGGCTAGCAGTTATTGACAATTTCAATGTACTTGAAAGGATAGAGGAACAATAATGATGAATGTTCTAAATCATAAATTTGTAAAAAAGGTATAGCTTTACTTATATGTCATTTATTAGGGATGATTCAGTAGAATTGTAATTGACTTGTGTATGTTGTCTTTTTCCTGCATCTTGCACCAGTACTCAAAAATCATACAGAACCCTTCTCATGTAGAGCTTCAAAAGGCAGCTAACCAAGGGAGAAGATGCACCTGGGAGAAGCTTTCAGCCATAAAAGCAAATTGTGGAATTGAACTTGCTCTTGATGAGTGTGTTGCAATTCTCAATCACATGAGGAGACTCAAAAGAAGTGCTGAAAGAGCTGCTGCCACTTCTCATGGTCTGCCCAGTACTGTCAAATTTAGTGCTTCAAGAAGAATACCATCTTGGAATGTCATTGCGCGTGAGAATTCTACAAGCTCCCTTGAAGAAGACCTTCTTGCAGACACTTCTTTCTCATTGCATCAAGGTGTTAATAGTTCCAGCGGAGCCACTGGTAAAAGTTGGAAGTCCCATCGTAGCACACATGATACTAGTGACAGTGAGTCTGAAAGTGCTGACTTGAATTCTTGGACCAGATCTGGTGGTCCTTTGATGAGAACTACTTCAGCAAATATGTTCATTGACTTTGTCCAAAACTTAGAAGTTGATACTGAACTAAATAGAGGCATGGATTCTCATGCAAGTCCTCATGATTTTCAGCATCACAGTCCAAGGCTCACAACACCTGATAGGTGCTCTGAGAACTCAGAATCTGATCAGAAAGAAAATGGCAACAGGGTTGCCATGAATGGATCTAGCATAATGGTAACTGAAGGTGATTTTTTACAGCCTGAAAGAATCCATAATGGGATTGTATTTAATGTTGTCAAGAAAGAAGACTTGACATCTTCAAATAGGAGTCATGATTATGATAGTAATAACAATGAAGTTGCTGAATGTGTCCAAATTGACTGTCCAGGGAAGGAGATGGATGCTGCTAGCTCAGATTCTGAAAATGAAGATGATGATTCACCAACAGCTAGTTCCTTAACTGAAAAACCAGATTCCAATCCCACTGATCATTCTGGCACAGATTTGAGTAAGGATCAGAGCATCATTGACAGTTAGTTAACTCCAATAATCAAAATATGTTTCCCTAGTGACTTCAATACTTTAGTGCTTTTGTTGTTAATAGTATGAAATATAATCTTGCCAAGGATGTATGTATTCTTTTTACGATGGGAATGTAGCCCATAATCTGGGATACTTAGAAAATACATGGAGGAAAAAGGGGTTTCATATACATGTATTGCACAACCAAATTGAAATTTGTAGCTACTACTTATGCAGATGAATGAAATCTCTCACACTTCACCAAATGGATTTTAAGCTTCTCTTTATGTATGAGAACTTATAACAAACTAGTAAACCCATGCTTGGATCTCATATTAAAATGTTTTAGAGTTAATTTTGTAATGTAATTTATTTGAACTTTAATGCATTTTATAAAGGCTTAAATAAATTTTTGTCCCGGTAAAATATACAATTTTTGCTTTTGATTCTTATAATTTTTTTTTATTCTTTTGGTCCTTATTGTTGAGATGAAGAGAAAACAAGAGACATATGATAGAATCCGTGTGTCTAGAATACACAGCGGAAAATAATATGTATACACATAAGTGTATTTACAAATATACATAGTGATAGGCCCAAGCCCATATCTATCATATGATACACTAACAATAACAATCTAACACTCCCCCTCAAGCTGGAGCATATAAATCATATGCACCAAGCTTGTTACATATATAATCAATCCTAGGACCCCTCAATGATTTGGTGAAGATATCTACCAACTGATCATTGGAATTAACAAACTGAGTAGTAATGTCTCCAGATAAAATCTTTTCCCTGATGAAATGGCAATCTATCTCAATATGTTTGGTCCTCTCATGGAATACTGGATTAGAGGCAATGTGAAGGGCAGCTTGGTTATCACAAATGAGAGACATTTGTGTAACCTCCCCAAATCTCAGTTCTTCAAGTAACTGTTTGAGCCAAATAAGCTCACAAGTAGCTGAAGCCATAGCTCTATACTCTGCTTCTGCACTGGATCTCGCCACCACATTTTGCTTCTTGCTTTTCCAGGAAATCAAGTTGTCATCAATAAAGACACAATATCCAGAAGTGGATCTCCTATCAGTAGGAGAACCTGCCCAATCTGCATCTGAGTATCCCACAACTCGAGTATGTTTATTGTCTTCATATAACAAATCTTTTCCCGGGGCTCCTTTAATATATTTTAGAATGCGAATGACTGCATCCCAATGACCAGCACAAGGAGAATTAAGAAACTGACTTACCACACTAACTGCAAAAGAGATGTCTAGACGAGTGACAGTGAGGTAGTTCAGTTTTCCAACCAGTCTCTTGTATCTCTCAGGATCTAAAAGTGGCTCCCCCTGACCTGGTAGAAGTTTAGCATTTGGATCCATAGGTGTGTCAACGGACTTGGAGTTCATTAGCCCAGCCTCCTCTAAAATATCCAATGCATACTTTCTCTGAGAAATTAGAATTTCATTCTTGGATTGTGCTACCTCAATCCCCAAGAAGTATCTCAGTCTGCCAAGATCTTTAGTCTGGAAATGGTGACAAAGGTGTTGTTTTATCTGTGAAATGCCATGGTGATCACTACATGTAATGACAATTTCGTCAACATACACTACCGAGTAGATACACCCAACAGCTGAATGGCGATAAAACACAGAATGATCAGCTTCACTCCGAGATGAAGAGAAAACAAGAGACATATGATAGAATCCGTGTGTCTAGAATACACAGCGGAAAATAATATATATACACATAAGTGTATTTACAAATATACATAGTGATAGGCCCAAGCCCATATCTATCATATGATACACTAACAATAACAATCTAACACTTATAAAATTTTAAAATTTTGAAAAAGTTCCTTATTGCCACTTGTCATGCATCTAACCATGCCACATCAACAATCATGTTGAGGTGGCATGTGATGTGGCATGACACATCACAAAAAATTGTCAAATTGGACCAGCGTGTCATTATCCAATGATTTGTTGAGAGTAGATGAATACACAAAGTAGAAAAACGCAAAGCAAACCAAACCACACCTGAGAGCAGAACTTGCGAGTTCAGGATGATTTGAAAGCAATGATTTGCTGAGGAAACACAATGATTCACAGAGAGAGATACTCGGTTCGAAGAGGAATAACTGAATTCATAGATGAACGAGTTGATTTAAAGATAAATGATGCAATTTGAAGAGGAACAATGTGTGATTCGTAACTTGATTAGGGTTTGAATTGAAATGGGGATGAATTTGTGAAAGGAACTTAACTTTCTGTTACTGAAATTCGAAAGAATTACATACAAGGGTGATTATGCAAAATGTCAAAAAACTTATTTTTATAAAGATATATTTAAAAATAAAAATAAAATTGATGAGATGGATTAAAACAAACACATGTCTGATAATAAATGGGCCAGCTAATCAGGGTACCAACACCCTTCAAAATCCCAGGGTATGGTAGCAATGCCCTTCTTTTATACCCTTAATTTATTATCCTCTACTCGCTTATTTTCCATAATAGTGTATGTGATATGCTATTTTAAATGACCAACCATTGGAACATGAGTTACTACTTTAATAATGACTTTAATTAGGAGTAATTTTGCCATTATTTTAATTATTTAATATTAAAGGGTATTTCAGAAATAAAATTAAAAATTATGATATTATTAATTACAATTAACTTATTTCAAGACATTTTCTTGGTCTAGATAATTTAGTCCTATCTTTCTTATAAATAGGATTGAACGTAGTAATTAATAAAAAAAGGTAATTTATTTTACAGGGAAATGATAAGGAGTGTCCTAAGGGTACTGATTAAATAAAGAATTAAAATTAGAAAATTTTTATGAGATTTTATAGCATTTAGTGTTATAAATACAATTAATAACGTGATTTCTAGTAAAAATATTCTATATATGGATTCTTTAATCAGTGTGCTTAGTAGATTCATTAGCGAAATCCTATGTTTAATCATATTTAGAGTCCGTTTGTTTAAAATTATTTCTTAAAAGAATCACTTTCTTTTAAAAAAATCACTTATAAGTATCTTTAAGATATTTGTCTAAACTTTTTTCAAGAAACACAATCAGGAAATAATCAATTTTCTGCTTTTTTTAAGAAGCAACTCAGAGTTGTTTCTTGAAAAAAAACAGTTAAAATAGAAGAGAAAGAAAACTTTTAAATAATGCGAAAACATTTATTTAACAATGTGAAAACATTTATTATGACAAACAAAGTACTTTTTTATGATTGTAGCTAAATAAAAATTTATTTCTTATTATATAAGAATCTCTAAAATAAAATATTTTTTTTAAATAATTTTAAAAAATACTTTTTTAAGCACAAATAAACTTGCCTGTATTGTCCTTATGTTATATTAATCTTATCCCTTACATTAGATAAATATAAAAAAGATAATTTATTTTCTGTCGGTCATATTAATTAGTCCCAAATAAAGGACTAATGACTGAGACTGATAGAAGCAAAAGTTGAGTATTAACATGACCAATAAACGCACAAGTTGAGGACCAACAAGATAAAATATTTTCTGGCATGACCAATATATTAACTCTACCTTCTTTATCTTCTCAATCAATCAATTTAATTTTAAATTTAATATAAAATAATTTGAATTGGATCAATTTTTTGTCCTAATTTTAGTCTTTTTAGAAAATACTAAACAACAACAAAAGAAACAAAAGTGAAACTAAACAAGTCCTCATCTAGGCAAAGAGCTATAGCTCTACAGAAAGAGTATCCCAAACCATGAAGGACCCAACATCACACGCAGAAGTCTTTATATCCAATATAATCTAATATAAATTTAAAAAATCTAATTGAAAAATAAAAAATCAAATTAAACTGAAAATTAAAAAATTATAAATTATAAAATCAAACTTATAAACATATATATTATTTTATTTATAAAATAATAATATGTTTATACTTGTATAAGTATATTATAATAATATTTTTTTATGATTTTATAATTTAATGTCATTTTAATATCTTTAAATATATTAATTTTAAAATAATTTTAAATTAATTTTCATGTCCCATATTTTTCTTCTCGTGTAATTTTATATCTATATTATTAAATATAAATTTCGATAGAAATATTTATTATTATTTTATAATTTTATCACTTTTATCTAATCTTTATTTTATCTTTGAAAAATCGAAAACCGATATTTGATTGGATCATATTTTAAAAAAAATCAAAATTGATCGAATAATAAAATGATAAAATCACAATAATAGAAAAATAAATTAAATGATTTTTTTTTGGTTTGATATCCTTTGCATCTACTAATTATAATAGGATTTTGATTAATTCGAGTTGAGTTAAATCAACCATTCATTATAAAATTCTTCAAGTACTTAGTTTTTATTAACTTTTTTTATAAAAATCAAAGTGCTTACTACCCGGACCACATATGTTGGTTTATACTTGTATGGGTTTGGATAATTCCTAATTATTGTTTTCTCTATAATAAAAAATGATTTTTTTTCAGAACACCCATGAATCTGCCAAAGGCGTCAATGTCCTGGCGCCTATGTCTTAGATAGAAAAGATAATCAAATGGATGATTTCCTTGTCTCAATCGATGTAGCACAATTATTTGGTTCTAGGATTACACTTAACGTCTCTGTTTATCTTTTGAATTTGCAGAAACAGGATATGCATTATATAATTTAAAATTATCGTACAATAGAAATATGTACATTAATTAATATTTGATAGCTTTTCATTTTTGGGTCCCAAGAATACGATTATAATATAATATGCAAACTTGGTCCTCTACTTCTGGCCAGCTCCTGACAACCAGTAGGACCACTCTCTTTTTATTCATTCATCATTTACAATTAAATCGATTTTTTAATTGTGGCAAATCTTTAAATTCCATGGCCGTTTTTGTGAGCCTATGAATCCGAATTCGTTTTATCTTTTTGCATCTGATACCTTGATAAATATTCGTATCAGTGCACTGATATCTTCGGCTCTATTTAATTTTCTTTGGCCATATGCGAGTAGGAGGACCTAAAAATACAAATCTACCCAAAAACAAAAGTGCTGTTGAGAAAACAAGACTCTAATATCTTATATATTTTGCACGAATTAATTATGCCATGTTATTATTATATAAAAGCTGTGTTTTGTCCTTCCCTCGTAATAATTTGTACGTGCACATCAGAATAATATACCATCATTTATTTTTCTAATAAAAATATCGGTATGGTATAGCTTTTACTAATATATTATATACCAAAGGTGCAATATATATATATATATATATATATATATATATATATATGGGATTGCTAATGTACTCCCATCTGTTTTTTAGAAGGAGTATGTTAGCATCCTACACCTTTTATAATTAGACAAAAATAGCTATTTTATTCTTTTTGAAATAAATAAATTTATGGATATTTTTGTAATTTACCACACCTTTTTAAAAAAAAATCTTATGTCGACTGATTGCGAGATACACGTATCAAATTGACATCTTCCCTTCTACGAAATTTTGTTCTTCATAGAATTTAGGGTTTAAACATATGTTCCACTTTGTTCTCTTCTCACAGTTGAACCGAATCAGAACCTGCTTTTATACTGTTTATTGTACAAGAGAGACCTTTTTACACCATTACCTGAGTCACCTTGATCATGGATGTCAGCGATATATTTGTGTTCAAACCTAGAATTTTTGTTTCAAATTGATAATAAAAAATTATTTAAGACGATTGATGTTATCTATGCATGTGTATTACTGTTTTGGGGTTTTTATTTGAGGAACAAAGGTTACTGTACGTGAAAAGAAGAAGAAGAATAGGGATAGAGAACAATGAAAAGAAAAACAATCAAAGGAGAACGTCAACGTGAATAGTGGAGAAATTTGAAATTTCCTTTTTAGAAATAACTAAAATATTAAATTACTAGAACACCATTAATCTAGTTACTTTTTAAAGTGTATGATATGGTTTTTTTGTCAACAGAAAAAGCTATAATATGCTAATATACTCCTTCTAAAAATTAGGTGGGAGTAAATTAGCAATTTCATATATATATATATATACTCCTTCTAAAAATTAGGTGGGAGAAAATTAGCAATTTCCTATATATATATATATATAAGGGCGATGCTAAGGAATTATTTAAGACCATCTCCATTTCAAGCAATACGTATACGTGAGTTCTTACATTAATTCAGTTTTTTTAATACTTTTTTATACTTATCCATTGTAATGTCTTAATTCCGAAAACTCAAGATTTATACTCGTAACATAAGTCTCAAATTTAGGGAATTATTTTCATGACATTAACAATATCAATAAACATACATGATTTTGCTTAAATAATCCAACGTGCACATATGCATAATCTGAATATTGTATACATCAACATGGTTGGGATACTAACATACATGTGCTCTCAACAAAATAGAAATATCCATGAAGGGCTACACATATACAATGCTATCCCTCAAAATGAATACATAACAAATACTAGGATATTCAAAATAACAATGTACAAAAATATACAAAATGACATAAAAGCTTCAACAGCTCCAACTCCCTCATCGGCTATCCTAAGGGGGACCATGTGCATCTAAAATACAGCCACAAACATGTGGTCAGACCAGTGTCTTAGTGAGCGTAATCATGCATGCAGGCAGTATAGGGAAAATAGACACATGACATGTAACAACTACATTTCAACTTGGGAAAAATATGTTTTTCCTCCCTATAGTTTTGGTCAACTTTGGTCTTCGTCCCTATACTTTAAATCCTTTGTTTTTTGTGCCTGAACTTTATAAACCCCCAAATCATGGTCCCTGGCCGTTAGTGGGATTCGTTAACCTAATGAGTCGGGTAACAAAAGTTACACGTTAGCCTCAATAATGGACTCCAAATAGTTTACTCATCTAATTAAATTTTTTTTATTAATTTTTTAATTATTAAAATAACCATAATTATGAAATTAGGTTTTTTATCGGATAAAATTGCTAAGGTGAAAACCCTAATTTAGCAATTAGGATTATTTTAATTATTAAAAATTAATAAAAAAAGTTAATTAGATGATCATTTGGTTATTTTGGACTCACTATTGAGGCTGACATGTAACTTTTGTTAGTCAGCTCATCAGGTTAACAGATGTCACTGACGGGCAAGGACCACGGTTTAGGGGTTTAGAAAGTTTAGGGACAAAAAACACAGATTTAAAGTATAGGGACGAAGACTAAAGTTGACCAAAACTACAGGGACGAAAAACATATTTTTCCCTTTCAACTTCATACATAAACTGGCTAAATCACAAATTCATCATAATACCTAATTACACATGACTTGCTTTTAACCTAGCAGAAGGGGTCTTATCATTTAACTAAGCTAGACCCGAGTTCAGACCACAGGAACATCTCCCTTGGAGACTAATTAATACCCGCCATAACTGGGGTTGGGGCCCAAATTATAATACATGATTATTAGGGCCGAAACCCAAACAATAACTGGGGCCGAAAGTCGAATAATAACTGTGGTTGAAACCCATATTCATTTTCATGGTTACTGGGCTAGAGCCAAGCTTGCCATTTGCCAATTATTCTTTGATACAACATATGTGAGGACTACAGTCTACAATAACACTCGTATATATGCAGAGAAAAAAAAGAGACTAAAAGATAAATAAAAAGAATTAAAAAAAAAAGTTAAATTATAATATTATTTGAATGGAAAAAATAGGAAAAAAAAAGTAAACAATTATCGTAATTTATTTTGTTTGATGAAAAACTTAAAATAAAGAAAATAAATAATTAATGTAATATTTATATATATATACTTGATAATTAAAATGATAAAATCTTAAGTGCACACGCACTAAACAAATATGTTCAAAATAAAATCATGGTAAAATATTTACTTTTTTTTTCAGGATTTATAATTTTATATAAAAATTAACAAAAAATATAATATTTGATATGGCTACAGATTTTGGGCACAATATAAATTGTTTTACCTCAAAGAAGCATTTTCTAAGAGGGAAAAGAGAGAGAGAAAGAAAAACATCAAAGTGGAAATATATAATCCAATGCATACAATTTTCAATCAATGAATAAATATTTTAAAAAATATTTCACATGGATATTATTGATTTGATTTTTTTTATAGTTTTTTAACTATACACATTCTTAATTTATTGTAAGAAATTTTTGCCAAAATTGATTAAAAATGGATAAAATTATTTGGGTATGTGATAAAAAATAGTGAAAAATAGAAAAAAAATTGTATAAAGAAGTTACCTTGAAAACATAATGTGTGAAAAAAAAGGTGTAGTTTGTGTTCAAAAGTATACTACATATAGGTTTAATTATTTATGAGTCGATATGTTATTAACAGATTTTAGAAATTGCGATGATTGTTATGATATAAGGAACTAAATCCCATTTATTTATTTGGTAAGGAATATGATTGTGTTATAATGTTTTAAATCAATTTGTATTGAAAACTAATATGTATAGCATCTCATCGCATCCTTCATGTATGTCAAGACTATCTATTATTTATGGCTTTGAACTAGAACACTGTAGACAAACTATATTGCTAAGACCCCGAGTTACCAGCAACCTCACCACTCAAAGGTAATTCGTGCGGGCTCTCCCAGGCGACAAACTTACCCTCGGCTTATTTGATTTTATTCCGTTTGTGAAGGAACTCACTGACAAACCATACTTATCCTTTAGACGCCCTTCATTAGAGTACTGTCACTACCCATCCATCACTAGCAACGCCCATGTTTCAGGCACTGGGATTACAATCAACTAACCTTCGCTATCGGTTCATTAGACCATGCTTATCCTTTAGACGCCCTTCATTAGGATACTCACACTACCCATCACTCATTAGCTGCACCCATGTTTCAGGCACTGGTTAACCGAGTATTCTTATTCACTCAAAGTTTGAGTTTCCTATGTCTAGGCTCCCCCAAACTCAATCCTAGTCGTAACGTTAATTACAAACACTAGCCTATAACCCCGCCGCAAACGCGGGAGTTAGGAATTAAGCACAAAATAAGATTACAAATATTATAGATAGGGAACTACATAAATAAATAGATAGAGTTTCACATACACTGGGGAATGGAATCGATTACATTCAATCCTAATGGAGAGTTAACTACACATGGTAGCCATACAAACCACCGAAGATGCTGTCACCATCTTCAATCCTCATGCAGCGCTCCTCCTCTCCTACTCTAAAGTTAGAACTGGTATATTATCACTGAAATATAGCTGAATTACAATAATCGTGCACACCTGATCTGGTGCAAGAGGGTCCTATTTATAGGCTAAGGAAAGACAAAGAAAATTGGGGAGAAATCTATCTAAAAACGGCAACCGGGCAAGAATCACGTGTTCTGCGCTTCACCCTGCGCTACAGCGCAGGTTGCAGCGCAGAAACCAGAGAGCTGCTTTCATCCTACACTACAACGCAGGTTGAAGTGCGCAACGCGTTCTGCACAGCTTCAATCTTTCTCTTTTTAACTTGATCTCTCCCCGAGACTGGTTTTGGTTGATTTGTCTTTCCTTGTTTCCCTTTTCTTGATGAAATCTTGCATTTATTGAGCATCTTGGATTTAATCAGGAAGGTTGTCTGCAGAATCCTTGTTTAATTGACAGTGATATCTTCATTAATTGCTCTCAAATAATCTTCAAATCTTCATTAAATGTCTTCAATTAAACTTCAAATCTTGCAAATATCTCGCTTATTTAATGTTATCTTTCCTTTATATCAAATCTTTGCAATATTCTGCAAAAATCAGCACAATTTATATCAAAATAGCATCAAATTCAAATCCAAGATTAATAAATACAATTTATCTAATATTTAATAAAAATATATTATTTTGGGGCAAAAATATCATTTTATCCTTGATAAGTGAACTAAAAAGTGCTCTAATTTATCATATAATTTTCACTTATCACTCCCAGACTTAACAGGTTTCTCTCACCCACCTCATACCAATAGAGTGGGAACCTACATTTACTAAGGGGACCAAAATTGCAAAATCAGCAAATAAGGGACCAAAATCGTGAAAAATATATAGGGGGACCAAAATCACAAAAGTAGTAAAATAAAGAGACTAAAATTACATTTAAGCCTTTATAATAATATTTATTTCGGTAAAGCTAACATATGGGCCCATTATCACAAACAAGCACAACGGGTGCTTGGTGCTTGTTTGGCACCCCTAAGAGCATCCACAATGGAGCAACTCAATTTGGTTGCTTCCAATGGGACCCACCTATACATATCACTCATTTTTACTCTTTCCGATATAAACAACTCTAAGCATTTTATCTCTACAATGGAGCAACTCTCTTTGGGTGATTCCAATACATTAAAAAATATTTTTTAATGTATTTCTCTCACTTTTTGGGTTGCTAGAGCTAGCAACTTGGCTCACGAAGCAACTCACGCTCAATTACTTGCAATGGTGAAAATGAAGCTAGCAACGTTGCTTCTCCAGCTTTGTTGCTTCCCGGGCTACTGTTATAGATGCTATAATGATCTTCTTTGTTCAGCACGTACTAATGCTTCATAAGATAAAATGGGTTTAAGTACTACTATTAGAGGTGCCACTAGATAGATACATGTTAGCATTTCCCTTTTAAAGAAGATGGAATTATATATATTAACAACCCAACGATTAATCATCCTTTATATATATAATTTGTGTTTTTTTTAGTGTCAAGATTTATTTTAATATACTCTATTTCTCTTAATGTGCTATGTGCTTTGCTTTATATTAGACATATAATCATTATTTTAATATATTTTTCTTAAATACTATTATTTGAATTTACTCAATTATAATATTTGTTGGTTATTTGTCAAAATTTTCTATAACCATGAAATTAGAATTCACACTTTTAAATTTTAACATATCATCTCAAATAATGGAGACAAATAATTTTGTCTTGATTCACCTAATAATTTAATAATTTAAAAAAAAAACCATTTATATGTTTTACACATATATATCTTTTATAATTTTTAACATTTTATCTCTCAAGAGTTTATTATTATTTTAAATTTTAAAAATACTATATGATACACGAAATACTTATAGTATAAATTAATATGTTAGCAAATTAAAACTTTTGTTAATTTATTCTCAAAGTGTTTATTCTTATTATGTAACAAAAAAGAAATGCAACTTATGATAAACTCCTAAGTGAAAGTAAATTATTAGTTGCCTTCGATATGCAGGTACATATCCGATCAATATTCTATGCTATTATTTGTGAATGTTTTTAGGTTTTATAATTAAAGTAGTTTCCTTACATTTTTTGGGTCCACTTACCGAAGTTAGTGAGAGTGTGATTGGTTACATGAAGCCTATGATTTACAATTTATTATTTTCTACGTATGGTTAATTAGTACTAATTAAAGTATATAAAACTAATATTGGTTCTATATTTAATTTCGTAATCTTTTTGTAACAATTACTTCATGTCATATATATAGCGGTACTCTAAACCCGTTGCTTCAACACTTCTATGCAAAAGTTCTATATATTATCCTGAAACCAATCAAAACTAGCTAACATAGTCAATGGGTTCTGAAGGACAGCTCAGGCTTCCCGTTCTTGATTTCACAAACGAAGATTTGAAGCCAGGGACCAATTCCTGGTTATCAGCATGCACAAGTGTGCGCCAAGCATTTGAAGAACATGGTTGCTTTGTAGTTGTGTATGACAAAGCTTCTCATGAGCTTCAAAATGGTGTGTTCAGTTCCTTGAAGGAGCTCTTCCATCTCCCAACAGAAACCAAATTGAAAAACAAATATGAGGGGAAACCATTGAAAGGCTATGTTGGACAACACCCCAAGATTCCTCTTCATGAAAGCATGGGTATAGATGAGGGAACAACACTTGAGGGAATTCAAAGTTTTGCTGAAAAAATGTGGCCTAACGGAAATGATAAGTTCTGGTATGCACACCAAAATAATTTGTTGCTTTTGAATTTATTATTTTAAACAAGCAATTTTCTATGGTAAATCTAGATATGTCAATTCGGGCTGTTCGACCCACCCCAGTCTTATGTGAGTAGCGAGCTTTATCGGGTTGGGTTAAAAGTCAGTAATTTATCCAAACTTCTAAAATAAGTGTTTACATTCTTTCGGGCTTTTTGTTGGTTTTGCAAGTAGTAGACTTTATCGGAATGACTAGCAAGTCCGGTAATTATTTGAGTTTCTAAAATAATTTTTTGAATCTTACATTTTTGGTCAACTTGGTCGAGTTAACTCAATTTCCTGATTCTAGGTGAAGTATGGTATTATTAATTTGTGGGCTTTTCCTGCTAATTTTATTTTTCATGAAAATTTTTACATGTAATTATTTATCAAATGAGACCATGATACACCATAGACTATATATGATCCACAGTAGAATCACTTTTGAACTTTAATTATTATTATTAAATGCTCAACTTCTTAATATTATCCTCTTTTTTTTATTTGTATAGTAAATATTTGTTTGAGTATGCAAAGCTAGCAGAAGGATTGGATCGGATGGTGGCCAGAATGATATTTGAAAGTTATGGTTTGGTGGAGCACTATGACACATACATAGGGTCTACAAGTTATCTACTCAGACTATTGGCACACAAAGCACCGGAACAGGTTGAGCCTCAACTGGGTTTTGTGTCTCACACTGACAAGAGCTTCACAACAATTCTTCATCAGAATCATGTCAATGGACTCTCGGTGGAGACAAAGGATGGTAGTTGGATTGATGTTGATTTCTCTTCACCTACGTCCTTTGTCGTCATGGCTGGAGATGCACTCATGGTGAGAATAAATCTATATATTCCTTAATTTTTTATTTTATTTTCGGTGGGAATCAATGGAATTCCTTAACCTATTCAATATTGTTGATGAATTAATTATGTCTTATTCTCGGTTTATATATATATACACAGGCTTGGAGTAACGACAGAATAAAGGCTCCTAATCATAAAGTTTTGATGAATGGGAATGAAACAAGGTACTCTCTTGGTCTGTTTGCCTTCTACAGAGGGATTCTAAAAGTACCTGAAGAGCTAATTGATGAGGAACACCCATTGCAATATAAGCCATTTGATCATCTTGCATTACTGAACTTCGCTTACAGTGCTAATATTAAAGCCTATTGTGGCGTCTGATTCTGAAGAGTTTGTCTAAGGTTTAAACTTTAAACTACCTGTGTGATATGTATATGTGTATTCCATGTACCATGTCTTTACTCTTTGGCAATATCATCTATGTAGGCGTGATGTTTTAATTATATATGTGGGTTGTTTTGTGTTCTTGATTTTGCTAGTTCGTACTACGAGTGCTTTTGTAATATATATATATATATATACACACATATTGAGTCAGGATACGTTGACACCAGATATCATACTTCAAGATATACACACATTTAGAAATTGACCAATCTAACCGTAGAATCATATTATATTAGTTTCATGATCATGTATATCAAATCTCAGATAATTTGGACATTCGTAGGTATGTTATCTAACAGTGAACTTTTATTTATATTTTAAAAACATATATATATATATATATATGCTGAAAGGTACTTTGTCATATATACATATATTTCTAAGAAATCATAAAAAAAATGCAAATAAATAATAAGAAAATTAGAAATAAAAAATAAAAAGTGAGCCAACATGGCCTAATTCGACTCGAACCCACCTTAAGTGAGTCGTCTCACTTTAACACATAATATGTGAGCATAATTTTAACCAAATCAACCACAGGTGAGTCGGATTAAGTCAAGCTAACTCATCAGATTGAGATAATTTTGACACCTCAACACCTCACCACTTTCATTTATCTCAATCAATGTTGTTTTACCTTTCCCTTCTATTTCTCTTTTCCTCTCTCTCTCTCATTTTTTCAATATCCTCCATGAGAGGGAATCATGCTCGAGTTAAGAACATCCACATCATAGTGAGGTTAACTCTTCCAGCGGGGATTTCCATTCACGAGATTTGAATCCGAGACTTTGCTTAAGAGAAATCAAATAGGTATCTACCACTTGAACCAACATAATTGGTATTTGTCTATATTGATTAAATATTCATATTTAAATTGTAATAATAGATTGTATTTTATTATTGAATTCTAATTTATATTATTATTTGATAAAATTATAATTAAATAAATTAAAATCATAACAACAAGAATATAGATTTATATTAAAAATAATGATTATAATAGAAAACAATAACAATATAGATTTATATTAAACATAAGGATTACAATAGAAAATAATAAGATGAGATTTTGAATTTTAATAAATTTAAAAAATAAGGTTTAACATTTATTATCATTTGAAAAGCTAAATAGAATTTTAATTTATTACAAAAATAAAATTATCATTTATTAGCATTTAAAAATTTAAACAGGATTTTAATTTAGATAATTTTGACTTATGTAGAATTCTACTCTCACAAATTGTGTAGAGTTCACCATAAAATGAGTGAAAAAAAGATATTGTTAAAAATCATTAAGAGATGAAGTAGGGTGAGTGGGTGTCTCATTATGAAAGATAAGATCTCAAAATTATGATATAGAGGGTTTTTTATTTTTGGTAATATAATATAGATTTTTTTATTGAAATATAGAAAACTTTTTTTGGTCGAAATATAGAGGCTTTTTTTTGTCAAAGTTGAAATATAGAGAGTAGATTACCTTTTGTTTTGTCATGAGAGAGTAGATTACTTAATTTGTAACAAAATACTAAAAATAGTAATTGTTCTCGACCCAAGTACTTGGTAAGCCCAATACCCTTTAGGCCCAAATTCCATCCAGAGCCCCGGATCCGACCCGACAGCAAGCAAAGGCGCAGGTCTCCGGGTCACCCCACGGACAGTACCCCCATGCGTACCCGATAGTACCGTATGGACGAACCACAACAGTTTCTATAAGCCCACACGTCACCTAGGGCCTATAAAGGTTACAATAAGTAACGGTACAGGTAACACATTAATTCCCCATAATTACTCCTCACCTGCTTAGACCCCGAACTGACTTGGGCGTCGGAGTGTCCATTGCAGGTACCACCCATCCCGTCCCGGATCTCCAGCAAATACTCGGGACCTCACAAATCACTTCACGGACCAGCATCCGACTACAGTTCACCCTCGAACATTTGGCGCTAGAAGGAGGGCCTCCCCTCATGACAGTAGTCACCCGGCAGATGAACCGCGACCTTTGACCCCAGCCCACCCCTGACGGATGGGTCGAAGACGCCTCCCGCCAGGAAGAAGGCGTTGGGGACAGCGGTCACGAAGCATCAAGAGACCCTCCTAGGGTAGCGACTTCCCACCACATCGGGTACCTCGACCCCTGGGACGCCATAATCAAGCAGCTACAGCAGCGACTGCAAGAGCTCGAAGACAGGAGCACGCCTCCCCAACCAAAACTTAACGCTCGACCGTCAGGGCCACCAGATCGGGATCCGGCCCTCCAGCAGCTTGAAGATCAGATTCGACATCTTGAACGATCATTCATCCAACCAAACTATCAACAACAATCGCACTTCACAAACTTTGAAGTGACACAACCGCATCTCAGCCATATCCCCGACGGACAAGCCGCCCATCCCCTCTTCCCTCAGGCACACACGCCCTTCAGACATCCTTTCACTGGACGCCTCGCGTCAGCCAAGATTCCAAAGGCTTTCCACCGCGCCCTCCCGATCGAACTGTTCGCCGGGACATCCGACCCAGGGAAGCACTTAGACGCCTTCTGCAACGAAATGTTGTTCATCGGAGCACCCGAGGTAGTCATATGTCGTACCTTCCCACGAACACTCCAAGGAGAGGCACTAGCATGGTTCAAGACTCTCCCTGCTCGGTCAATCGATCGATGGGAAGAATTACATTCTGCTTTCATTAAAAGGTTCACCGTTGTGTCAGAAGTGCCCCATAACCAGTTTACATTGGCCACTTTAAGACAACACAAGGAGGAGTCCCTCCGCAACTTCTTATCCAAATTCTACAAGGAGTGTGCCAGGATCCCAGACCTGGCAGAGAACGTACAACTCGTGTGTGTCGTGACCGCCCTTCTCCCCAGGTCAACTTTCGCCGTCTCACTCTCTGAAGAGTCGGCCCTGACAATGGAAGAATTTAGAACCCGGTCGGCCAAGTTTATCGGCCGAGAAATACACCTGGACCGCACATCGGGCAACCACACCTCCGGCCGAACCGACAGGGATCACAACCATAGAAACGACCGTCCCTCCCCGTATCGAGACCAACCCAAGATGAAAGGGAAATGCAACCGATACACCCCTCTCAACTCAGACCCAGCTCAACTCAAGGAAGTGATGAGCACAGATGTGGGAAAAGCTTCCAAACCCATTTCCCTATCAGAAAAGGCGCAGAAAGACAAAACCAAGTACTGCGCGTACCACGAAAGTTATGGCCACACCACTAACGAGTGCATCCAACCGAGAGATGCCATAGAGCAACTGATCCAAGACGACCGGTTGGTCAAGTTCATTAAGCGAGGCCGCAACTAGGGTGGATACCGCAGGGGTGACAACAGGAAACGATCCCCAAGCCCCGGGGGGGGCGACCCTAGTCATAACAAGAAGCGACAACAACACCACACCCGAGACGATGAGAGGCACGACACCGCCCCAAAGACCGATAACCAGGAAGGTAACCCTAGGACTTCGACCCCTCGGCTCAGAATTAACATGATTTTAGGTGGTTTTGCAGGCGGAGGACTATCCAACAACTCCCGAAAACGCCACCTGAAAGAAGTATATGCCGTTGAGTCCGAAATCCCTTGACAAAACCAGAAACCTCAGACCGACAACCTCGTCATTTTTTTCTCTGAGGCCGATTTTGGAGGCAAAAAACGTGAACATGACGATCCAATGGTAATCCGGGCGATCATCGGCCACGCCGATGTTAGTAGGGTGTTCGTTGACCAGGGATGCTCAGCCAACGTCTTGTTCCTCAACACTCTGAAGAAGATGGAACTGACCGAAGCCCACTTGACCCCTTACCTCGGTGATCTGGTCGGCTTCACGGGGGAGAAGATCCGCCCACGAGGATACCTAGATACCCAGCTTCGCCTCGGAGACGATCACATGAGCCGAGGAGTATATGCCAAATTCATAGTTGTAGACTGCCCGAGCATTTACAATGCCATTATCGGACGCCCTCCTTCTAGCGCCAAATGTTCGAGGGTGAACTGTAGTCGGATGCTGGTCTGTGAAGTGATCTGTGAGGTCCCGGGTATTTGCTGGAGATCCGGGACGGGATGGGTGGTACCTGCAAAGGACACTCCGACGCCCAAGTCAGTTCGGGGTCTAAGCAGGTGAGGAGTAATTACGGGGAATTAAAGTGTTGCATGTACCTTTACTTACTGTAACCTTTATAGGCCCTAGGTGACGTGTGGGCCTGTAGAAACTGTTATGGTCCGTCCGTACGGTACTATCGGGTACGCATGGGGGTACCGTCCGTGGGGTGACCCGGAGACCCGCGCCTTTGCTTGCTGTCGGGTCGGATCCGGGGCTCTGGACGAAATTTGGGCCTAAAAGGTATTGGGCTTGTGGCCATTACCAAGTACTTGGGCCCAGAACAGTAATAATAGTAATAAAGAATATGCTTGCATCGTTTTTTTTCTCGACTGAATCTTTTTTTTTTGTCTAAGATCTGTTCAAAGCAACTGGGCCAAAGCCCAACGCACGACACAAAGGAATTGTACGTATGGCGAACACAGACCCATTTCAAAAAATTATTGAAATGTAGAGTGAGTGGTATGGCTTCATGGCTTGGTTTAATCAGATAAATATTTCAACAAGAATACAAGATATTGACTGGTTTTGGGATCTATCTGTTGGGTTGTTTGGACCTTCTTTGGGCCTTTTATTTCTGACTATTTCTCTTGGGCAGTTTTGGACCTTATAATCCCTTGTTTGGAAATTGATGTTCACACATATCATTTTTATTTCCACACATCTCATTTTTTATTTCACAAAAAACCTCCTTCTCATATATTAGTTTTTTTTCAGTGTCCAGAAACCAAAAACTAAATACTGGTAACTATCGGAAAGATATATCTGACACTATCAGGAACTAGATGCAGAGCTTGAAAAAAACAAGGTATAGCTCAAGTAGCTCAAGGATAGAGGTCGTGAAACATAGGTGGCATTGGCAATTGTGAATGCGGAGCTTCACAAAAGCATGATTTTACAACCGACACGAACAACATTACGATCTAGTTTCCTCTCCGGCGAACCCGCGGTAGCGGCTAACGATTAAGGCTCGGTAATGAATAATTCACATTGGTCTGCAACAACACTGAAGTGTAGGTTGCTTATAGTAGAGACTGGGCTTCATGTGGTGGTGGTGTGGCTAAAGACCTGGTGGAGGAAGGTATAACTAGGTAGGAGGGAGGAATTTGGTTGTGTAGAAAAATAGTGAAGAAAAGATGATGATGGCTCACAGTGGAGGAAGGTTGTTGGGATTCGAATTTCAAGTATTTCGAATTTCACAAATTTAAAAGTCATTTATACTTTTCGAGTTTCCAGAAAGCTTACAAGTTCCAGAATTTGAGTTTCTAGAAAGCTTACAAGTTCCAGAATTCGAGTTTCAGAAGTGAATCTCATAACTTAGAAATTTGTTAAAGTTAACATTAAAAGGGAACTTCAGAAACTCGAAAAAAGAGATAAAGGAACTTCGAGAAATCGAAGTCAAAAGAGACTCTGGAAAAACCAAAGTCAGGAGTTCTGGAAAATTAGAATCAAAAGGGATTCTGGAAAATCGAAGTCATAAGACTTCTGGAAAAACAGTCATAAGGATTCTAGAAAACGAAGTCATAAGACTTCTGGAAAATCAAAATCAGGAAGTACTCAGTGAATTCAAGTATCAACAGAAAAAACTAAGTATCAAAGAAGAAGGAAGTTTCGAGTACATGAAGTCAGGATTTCAGAAGAGGATTTCGAGATTCTGGAAGTAAGTTTTCGAGGAAACAGAAGGCAGAAACTCGAAAACAAAGTATCTGAAGACTTAGAAGATTTTTGAATAAGAAAGCAGAATTTCGAGAATCAGAAGTCAGAATTCCAGAAAGAAGATTTCGAGAATTTGAACAGCAAAATCTCGAAATGACATAAAGCAGAAATTCGAGAAGCAGAATGTGTGAAGACTTAGTAGATTTCTGAATCTCAAAAGTGACTTTTCGAGGAAACAGAAGATATCATAAAAGCAGTTATTGGAAGTTTGCTGATCAAGGACAGGTGGCAACATCTTAATGGAAGCATTTTGAAAAGTGCAAAGATCAGAAGCAGTTTTCTGGTTAGCAGAAAACGTGGCAAGCATGCATGTTGCCAACACGTAGGGCTAGATGACGTGTCACACGTACATTAGTTAGCCGTTAGGATTAGGAAACTATAAATAGGTGAACTTTTGATGTAAAAAAGGTTGGCATTTCATTACACTCATACCCTTAAACACCTTCACGTCCGATCACACTGCGACCAACAGGTTTACAAGGATTGACTGTATGTGATGAACCCATCCACTTTTATCTTTATGCAATTTTATCTTTCAATTCATTTATTTTCTGCATTCTACAATTTGAAATTTTATCCTTCAAGCAATTTACTTTCTCTATTCTGAACTTTGTGTTCATATTTCTGTGAATTTAAAAGAAGTCAAGTGAAAATTTAGAACTTTGATAAAATTCTGAATCAAGTAGTTCTAACTCTTTGTGAAAGATAAGTTTTTTTTTATAAAACTCTGAATCAAACTCTTTGAAATTCATTATTTCTGGATTTCTGAAACATAACAATTGACTTGGTGAAATTCTGTACCAATCAACCATTTTTCTTCCAGAAGACGTGAACTTTTGAAAGTCTTTGATAAATCAGAAACACCATAAATCTACTTTTTAAAAAAAGAGTCCCGTAAAAGGATCTGATTCTAATCCCCAGATTGTTCTTAGAATCAAAGTGCTAAAGTTTAATTTTTGAAATTAGATTTTTCACCACAAACAAAGGTATAACTAGGCTGGAGGGAGGATGGATAGCTTGAGGTAGTGTTTTTAGTAGTATGCTAGGTAGACGGTTGGTATTTTTTGGGTTTAACCACATGTATTCTCCACGAAAGGCAATACTGTTCGAGCCGGGAACATCCACATCATGGTGGGGTGATGGGTTTCTGACAAGCGAACCAAAAATCCAGCAGTATAATAGTAAGAAAGAGTATCGTATCCATAGGGAACGGTTATTTATGTAGACCGAAATCGTATTTATCAAGAGAAAGCACAGTTTAGAGAGTATGATTGCAGGATGGTAAAAAGAGTAGATAATTAATTGGAATTAGAAAGGTAGAGTTAGAGACACTTTACTTGGATCAGGATTGGATTTCATCTCATCACACCCATTGTGCATATAAAGACTACTTATTATTTTGGTATACTCTATAAAATATGTAGACAAACTTTATTGCTAAAGCCCCTACCCAGCGACCTTAACACTCAAGGATATATTGTGCGGGCTCTCCCAGGCGACAGATTTATCTCGGCTTATTTTGCTCTCTTTTGTTCAGTTTGTAAGAGTTAGACAATAAACGAGGCCTATTGGTAAACGCATCCTTCGCTCCAGTACTGTCACTACCTTATGCTCATTAGAATACGCCCATGTTCGAACTCCTGGAATTACAACCCCCTAATTCTTTGTTATCGGCTATCAAGTCCTATTTGGCAACTGCTCCTTCACTTAGAGTACTCACACTACCCCTCACTCATTAAAAACAGTCCCTTTCAGCCGTCAGTAATAACCGAGTAATCTTATTCAATCAGAGGTTGAGTTTCCTATGTCTAGGCTCCCCCAAACTCAATCCTAGCCGTAACGTTAATTACAAACTAGCCTATAACTCCAGGAGCAAGCGTGGGAATTAGGAATAAGCACAGAATAAGACTACCATCATTATAGATAGGGACCTTATTGAAATAATAATATAGCATTTATATACACTCAAGGATAGAATCGATTACATCCAATCCTACTGGAGAGTTAACTACATGAAGTAGCCATAAAAACCATCTTCAATCCTCGTGAAGCGCTCCTCCTCTCCTACTCTAAACTTAGCTCTGGTACATAATCAATAAATTACAATGGCTATCTACTTGCTAACCAACTAACTAACCCCTTTGGACTGACGCAAGAGGTTCCTATTTATAGATTAGGAAAGACAAAGCAAATTTGGTAAGAGATCCTCTTAAAAACGGCAACAGGGACGTGATCTGCGTGTTCTGCGCTTCAAGCTGCGCTACAGCGCAGGCTGTAGCGCAGGTTCCAGAGAGTTGCGCTTCACCTGCGCTATAGCGCGGGGTGAAGCGCAAATAACGTCTGCAGCTTCAACTTTCCTCTTTTAACTAGTTGATCTCTCCCCGAGACTGG
Organism: Sesbania bispinosa; assembly: GCA_026901365.1. Lineage (NCBI taxonomy): Eukaryota > Viridiplantae > Streptophyta > Magnoliopsida > Fabales > Fabaceae > Sesbania > Sesbania bispinosa. The sequence goes on along the minus strand of QLOH01000702.1, from coordinate 137,146 downwards.
TTTTTGCTCGTTTGTCCTTCCTTGTTTCCCTTTATTTTCTGATATCTTTGTATTCATTGTGCAATCCTTGTTTATTTGGGAAGCTTGTCTACAATATCTTTGATTGATTGGCTCTATCTCCTCATTAATGATTCAAATCTTTAATTAATTGTCCTCAATCAATCTCCAATCTTGCATGAATCCTCCACATTTAATGCCATTTAATCTCTGAATTGAATCTTTGCAAGAATCCTGCAAAATTCAGCAATAAATCTATTAAAATAGCATCAAATTCACAACTAGGATTAATAAATACAAATCATTAAATATTAAATAAAAAGGGATAAAAATGGGGCAAAATTACCATTTTGTCCTTGATAAGTGAAATAAAATATATACTAATTTATCAACTATTTTTCACTTATCAAATTCCCCCCAACTTGAATTCTTGCTTGTCCTCAAGCAAGAGACCTCTTTGCATTCACAATCAATTCTAACCCCTAGTGTATTTTACAAAAACTAATTCTAATTCAAGGTAATCATCCCTTAACTCCTTCCTAAGCAGAAGTCACTTCCCAAACATAAGAAAAAAATCAGAATCAAGAGATATTACCAATCAGCAGTTAGGATAGAAATACAAACATCAATTAAACTTTCTCAATAATAGCAATTAAAGCAGTAAGTGATAAACCAAGGAAATCTCTCATTCCCACGGGTAAATGTTTCCCTCAATCATTTTCACCCACTATTGAACAACTAGAATTGATAGTCGTTTCCAAGGTCTGAACCTGCAAGCAGTTAGTATAGATGAAAAGGTCTTTCTTAGGTTGTAATGAGGCTGGGCTATCAAGAAATCATGGTTTTTCTGGATATTCAAAGAACACTTTGAATAGAGAGCATCTTGTGGTTGTGCTTTGGGACTTCTCTCAATTCACCTGATGATTCTTGAATGGTCACCCTTTTTCAGCTTTGGCCTCTTCTTTTGAAGAATTTTCCCCCCAACTTATTTATTTTCCACACTTTGTGCAAATTTTTTTTTGGTGGGGGAGAATCTTTTCTTTGTGATTCCTTGTGCCTTCTCTTGGATTCCTTGTGACCAACTTCTTTGTCAATTGCTTGTCCCATTTTGTTGTGGTGCACCTTGCTCTCTGTCCCAAGTGTTAAGGGACGTGGTATGATCATTGATCATTGATAATGATAATGGCTGGGGTGCATCAAAAGAAACATTAAAGGCTCAAATGAGCAATCAATAAATGGAGATATTTATGCAGGGTTGGCTATTTGGCACTAAGCAGAATATTAAAATCACAAAATTGTGCCTTTGTCACTTCCGTACCTTCTACAAGCAAGACAATTTTCAGAAACTCAAGCAATAACGGTTGACAAGCAGCGGTGAAAAGCTCTCAATATAAGTGTTTAAGTGTTTAGGGCTCTCAGCTCACCGGTTGGGCTAAATTTCCTTGCTAAAGCACTTACTGGATTTAATAAACTACCATGATAGATTCTCTTGAGAAGTACCCTACTCCTAAATGATTATGGAATTAATCACAAGACCCTATCATCTTTCCTAGATTGGTTAGTTAAACTACTTATTTACAGAGAATTAGAATAAATTACCTTGATTCCTAAGCCTAAAGTCCTAAAAATTTCACAAAAAATAACTAGATAAGTACTGCATAATATATATAGGATGGGTTGGATAAAAATCAAAGAAAAATAAGAGAAAAAAAATAATCAACAGGAAAGGAAAAAGAAAGAAAAGAACCAAATAGAAAAGAAAATGACTAGTCCTCTCTGTGGTCATGGTCCATGTGGTCTCTATCCTCAGCTCCAGCTGCACCATCCCCCCTGGAAAAATAGGCATGTCCCCAGGCCACTGCAAGTAATCCTCAAAGAATGAGGGAAACATGGGGTCCACTCCAGTCTGGTGATGACTACTCTGAAAGTGTAAGGCAGCTCGATGGAGAGTGGATATCTGGGCCATCATGTGAGTATGCTGGATCTCAAACCGCTGGGCCCATGTTGAAGCATCCCTAACTGCTGGTGGTGGTGGTGGTGGTTGCTGCTGCTGCTCATCCTCAACCTCCAACTCTGCAGCTGTAATACCGTTATCTTCAATGTAGGCTCTATCCATGGGAGGTAGGATGCGAACTGTATGGTTCACCCCAACCCTCCTAGACCTGCAGAGTGCGGTGATCAAAGATGGGAAGCCAAGTTGGATCCTGGAGTTGGGTGTCCTACGATATATTGCGCTGACATACTCCCAAATCTTCTTTGTGATGATCTGAGAAACATCAATCACTCCTCTGGAAATGATAGTGTGGATGAGGTGGGCTATGTGCATAATAATATCAGAAACATGCCCTGTGGGGTAGATGTTGGCAAGTACCAACACTGTCCACATCTGTGTGATACTCCTCATATCCTTCCTATGGATCCTAGCAGCATGTCTGTACCTGTTCCTCTCAAAGGAACGTCCTGGAAGGCAGAGGAGTTGAGCAGTCTCCATGTCCAATGGCTCATTGTCGTTGTTACCAACGGCCTCCATCCTATCCTGGTATTGACAGGAAACCAGGTCTCTGTGCTCTGCAATCGGGTGTCCAAGCAGTGCATTAATTGAATCACAATCAAAGCGGATCACCTGTCCTCTAACATAGGACTTTTGCCTGATGTTAATGCCCTGATCTCTAACAGCGTTGGCATAGAACTCCCTAACAATGTCGGGGTCGAAGTACTCACCAGGCCTGCTTTGGCGGCCCCAACGCCTCCTATGAATCTCAACAGTAAACTCCTCGTACTCCCCCTCCTCAAGGAGCACTCGTCTCTTCTTGATGAACTTGCAGTCTGCAATATCAATATACGCTTCAAAGGTCTTAAGATCCTGGAAGCGGAAGGGATCAAAAGCAAGTTCCCTCTGGGAAGCTTTCCCCTTGGCACCCCCCGTGCCTTGTCTAGAGGAACTAGAGGCACCAACATGCTTTTTGCGAGGCATCTGCAAAAGATAAATAAATCAAAATTATTTATGCATCATAATATTTAATTATTCAAAATTAAGAAATTAAACGGCCAATTTAATTTCCAAAAATTAGAATAAACAACCAAACAATTGCGCATAAAAATTTGATTTTATTAATTACCCAATTAATTCCAAATAATTAGTTAAGACATGCTAAAGTGATCAATTAAAGCAGTCCTAAACAATCCTAATCAGGCAAAAGTGAGAATTAAATTCAGGCTAAAAAATCATGTTATCAGTAACATGCAATAGGGCATAATTAATTTTAATTAAGGCATGCAAAAATATCAGGATATTACAAGCATACATGCATCAACAAAATTAATTTGCAGAAATCATTGAGCACTTTCAAAAACTTCCACCACAGCAAACAGAATACTCAAAAGGATCCTAACCACATGCAAACTATTTTTAAGCATTTATCATCAATCATTTTCTTCCTAAAAGGTCCTAAACTTCTAAAATTCCTATCCTAATACTTTGCTCAAATAAGGAGAAAAATAAAAATTCCAATCGGTTAGAAAGGAAGAAAACTATAAAAACATACCTGGTATGAAGTCAGAAACTGGAAAGGGGGTGATATGAGTGAGAAACAGGCAAGAACAGGTATAGGAGTCTCAGAGGAAACAAAGGCAAGAAAAGTGGAGGGAAGTTTGAACTTCCCTCGTTCACGTTTGAACGTTTATAAACGTTGCCCCGCGCTTCACTCTGCGCTATAGCGCAGAGTGAGGCGCGCATCACCACAGAAGGTGAAGCATGCTGCTGAGCTTCACCACTGCGCTTTAGCATAGGGTGAAGCGCAGACTCCAGAGAATTAATTGGCTCCAGTAACTTCTGCGCTTTATCCTGCGCTATAGCGCAGGCTGCAGCGCAGATATTAGTAACTCTCTGCTTCTGCTACTCCTACCTAATTTCATGCATTCTTTAATTTATATCCCTAAATTAACAGTTTCTTATTCTCACAGGTAATTCCTAAAACTCAAAATAAAATAAAATTAAAAACTTACAAACACTGGGTTGCCTCCCAGGAAGCGCTTGTTTAACGTCTTCTAGCTCGACGCCTGGAATTATAGCTTCTTTAAGGTGGCCTTAAGTGGAGGATGATGTTGGTCTCCATGTCAGTTCTACCTTTAAGTTTCCATCCTCCATGCAAATCAGTGACTCTTCCTTCATGGTCACTATCTTCCTCTGTGTCTGATGTTGATAGCTTTTTTTCTTTTGAACCTGAATTCCCAGATGGATTCTAGGTCTTTTACTCTCATTTTAGGCTTCCTCAGAAATCCGGAGCCTTGCAATTGCGGAGAGTTCTTGGAAGTGGCATTATCTTGTTGTAGTAGGGGTATTCCCCTATCAATATGAAACACAATGGTTTCATCCTTTGCACCTATTGCATACTTCCCTCTATCAACATCGATGATCATTCGAGCAGCCTTCATGAATGGTCTTCCCAAAATAAGGGGGACATCAGTATCCTCCATTGCTATCTCTGCAACGTAGAAATCTACCATATATGCAAGCATCAAATTGTCTACTCTTATTTCAGCATCCTCAAGTATTCCATGCAAGCTTTGAGCATATTGATTTGCAAGAAGTAGTTTCACATTAGCAGGCTTGACCTTCACATCACTCAACTTATTAAAATACGATAGCGGCATCAAATTGATGCTCGCTCCAAGATCCAATAAAGCATAAGTTGAGGGTAGATTACCTAGAGATATGGGTATAGTGAACCTACCCGGGTCAAGTGACTTACTTGTGACTAAGACCTTCTCTCCATGTGGTTCTTCTTTTAGTTGGGTTGCTTTATCCTCATCTTGATGAACTGCTTCCTCTTGAGGTGCTTGTTCTTCAAAGACGAGCTCAACTTCCTCATCAGGGTCCTCCTCCTCTGACTTGTTGCCATCAGTAGCAATCAAGTTGCGTTGCGCCTTGGGATTTGTTTGGGTTACAGCTGAAAAGTGTTGTTGTCTATATTCTCCCATCTCTGCTGCTAACTGACCCACTTGATTCTCTAGAGTCTTGATTGATGCCTTAGTTGTTGTTTTGAATCCAGTAAATCCTTGTTCCAAGGTATCAATCTTCGACTCCAAAGAATTCAATTTATCATAAGTTGAAGGTTGCTGTTGATAGGGTGGTTGTCGACCTCCGTTCTGATTCCAACCAGAGTTGGCTTGGTTATTTCTCCATCCTTGAGAGTATTTATTATTGTTATTGGAGAAATTTCCTTGCCTTCCCTAATTCCCCATGTAATTGACTTGCTCAGGTTGTGTCTCTTGGATAGTGCATTGACCATTTGGATGGTCTCCTCCACAAAAATCACAAATCAATGGTTGGGTAGGAACGGGTGGTGAGTAGACAGCTTTGAGTTGTTGGGGTAGTGCCTTCAAAGTATCAGTCAGTGCTTCTATTTGACGTTTAATGAGCTTATTCTCTGCTAATAGAGCATCGTTCTGATTCAGTTCTAGCATTCCCCTTTTTAATTGTGCAGGCTGTCTCCCACTTTGAGCTTGCTGGTCATTCATGGCCAAGTTGTTGATAACCTGTAGAGCTTGATCAACTTCTGCGGACAAGATTGTTCCTCCTGCTGCAACATCTATAAATGATTTGGAGTCTGGACGTAGCCCTTTACAGAACATGTTAAGTTGGGCTATGTCTTTTAAACCATGGTTCGGACATTTGCGCAGCAAGGACTTAAATCTTTCCCAAGCTTCATATAGTGACTCATCATCCTTTTGTCTGAAGGTTGAGATCTCTGCTTTGGCTTCTATTTGCTTCCCTGATGGCAAGAATCTAGTCAAGAATTTCTCCTCAACCACACCCCAATTAGTCAGACTTTGGTTTGGGTGTGACTGTAGCCATTCCTTAGCTTGACCTATCAAAGAGAAAGGAAATAAGCGTAAGTAAACAGATTCTAAACTTCCCTCATCAAAACCCATAGTGCCAATTAATTCATAGAAATTAGAAAGATGAAAGTTTGGATTCTCATGATCTAATCCTGCGAATTGATGTGCGCTGATTAGATTTAGATGTGCAGTCTTCAACTCCAAGGTTCTTGCATTAGGTGGTACTAAAATGCTAGAGTGGTGTCGTGGTCCTTGATGGGAGATGTAATCTCCTAAGGTTCTTCTCACTGGAGTTTCTTCTTCAGCCATATTTTTGGGCTCCGCAACAAATAACCTTCTTCTCCTCCTACTTGAATTTCTACCTCTGCTCCGTCGAGACGTCCTGTCGATTTCCGGGTCGAACAATAGATGATTAGGAGTCGCCCGACCTCTCAAAATCATAAACAAGAAACTTGGAAAAGGGTAAGTGTTGAAGATATTTTTATTTTAAAAAAGGAAAACAATAAAATTCTAAAATTTCAAATCCTAAAAAAAAGAATTAAATAAATAACTGAAATAAATAAAAATAAAAAAATAAACCTTGATAAATAGACCTCAGGGTTCTACACAAATTAGAATCGTTCCCCGGCAACGGCGCCAAAAATACTTGATGGGTTTCTGGCAAGCAAACCATAAATCCAGCAGTATAATAGTAAGAAAGAGTATCGTATCCACAGGGAACGGTTATTTATGTAGACCGAAATCCTATTTATCAAGAGAAAGCACAGTTTAGAGAGTATGATTGTAGAATGGTAAAAAGAGTAGATAATTAATTGGAATTAGAAAGGTAAAGTTAGAGACACTTTACTAGGATCAGGATTGGATTTCATCTCATCACACCCATTGTGCATATAAAGACTACTTATTATTTTGGTATACTCTATAAAATATGTAGACAAACTATTGCTAAAGCCCCTACCCAGCGACCTTAACACTCAAGGATAAACTGTGCGGGCTCTCTCAGGCGACAGATTTATCTCGGCTTATTTTGCTCTCTTTTGTTCAGTTTGTAAGAGTTAGACGATAACGAGGCCTATTGGTAGACGCATCCTTCGCTCCAGTACTGTCACTACCTTATGCTCATTAGAATACGCCCATGTTCGAACTCCTGGAATTACAACCCCCTAACTCTTTGTTATCGGCTATCAAGTCCTATTTGGCAACTGCTCCTTCACTTAGAGTAATCACACTACTCCTCACTCATTAGAAACAGTCCCTTTCAGCCGTCAGTAATAACCGAGTAATCTTATTCAATCAGAGGTTGAGTTTCCTATGTCTAGGCTCCCCCAAACTCAATCCTAGCCGTAACGTTAATTACAAACTAGCCTATAACTCCAGACGCAAGCGTGAGAATTAGGAATAAGCACAGAATAAGACTACCACCATTATAGATAGGGACCTTATTGAAATAATAATATAGCATTTATATATACTCAAGGATAAAATCGATTACATCCAATCCTACTAGAGAGTTAACTACATGAAGTAGCCATACAAACCATTGAAGACGCTATCACTATCTTCAATCCTCGTGAAGCGCTCCTCCTCTCCTACTCTATACTTAGCTCTGGTACATAATCAATGAATTACAATGACTATCTACTCGCTAACCAACTAACTCTTTTGGACTGACGCAAGAGGTTCCTATTTATAGATTAGGAAAGACAAAGCAAATTTGGGAAGAGATCCTCTTAAAAACGGCAACAGGGACGTGATCTGCGTGTTCTGCGCTTCAAGCTGCGCTACAAGCAGGCTGTAGCGCAGGTTCCAGAGAGTTGCGCTTCACCTGCGCTATAGTGCGGGGTGAAGCGCAGATAACGTCTGCAGCTTCGACTTTCCTCTTTTAACTAGTTGATCTCTCCCCGAGACTGGTTTTTGCTCGTTTGTCCTTCCTTGTTTCCCTTTATTTTTTGATATCTTTGTATTCATTGTGCAATCCTTGTTTATTTGGGAAGCTTGTCTATAATATATTTGATTGATTGGCTCTATCTCCTCATTAATGATTCAAATCTTCTTCAAATCTTTAATTAATTGTCCTCAATCAATCTCCAATCTTGCATGAATCCTCCACATTTAATGCCATTTAATCTCTGAATTGAATCTTTGCAAGAATCCTGCAAAATTCAGCAATAAATCTATTAAAATAGCATCAAATTCACAACTAGGATTAATAAATACAAATTATTAAATATTAAATAAAAAGGGTTAAAAATGAGGCAAAATTACCATTTTGTCCTTGATAAGTGAAATAAAATATATACTAATTTATCAACTATTTTTCACTTATCATGGGGCTAGCTCTCCCAGCGGAGATTTTTTCCATTCACAAGAAAACAATTGGTATTGATAAATGGTGATTATGAAAAGATTATGAAAAAAAAAGATAGAGGTCGGTGGTAGGAATGTGCAGGAGTAAAAAGGGTATTTCAAGAAATAATCATTAATAAGAGATGGGTTAAAATGTGTAGGAGTAAAACGCTATGTGTAAAAAATCAATTCCTCTTTGTGCATGTTTTAATGAAGCTATCTTTTTCGACAGAAAAAAGTGAAGCGATCTTTGTCCAAAAAAAAGTAAATTTGAGTTTGAATTTAAGGGTAATTAAATTAGTTTTTTTATCCTATAAAATATATTTGATTTGATTCTCAACCTGGTAAAATTTTATTTTTTTTGTCTTTTCCTTATAAAAAAAATTAAAGTTGGTTCTCGACGTCCTGGGTTAAATTATGTTTTTAGGCTTTAAAAAATAGTGAAAATATGTTTTAATCCCTATAACTTAAAATTGGTGGTTTTGGTCCTTCAAAAATGAAAAATTCACCAATTTATTCTTTATTACACAAATTTTCTATACGGTTTAACTATGAATTTTTATTATAAGGACTAGAAAGAGGTATTTTCACTTTTTGAGGAACCAAATCTATTGTTTTTAAATTTTAGGGACTAAAATCCAATCTCGACTATATTACAGGGATTTAAAACATATTTAACCCTGAAATCTTTAATGGTTAACAACCACAAAATCACAATTATCCACTGTGACACCCACAATTTTCTCTACTTGTACATTAAGTAAGATAGAGAGATTTTTAGTATTAAATTCATAACGAGATTTAGAAATTATTGATAAAAAATCCAACTTAGAATTTAGGAACTATCCAACCATAATTTTAAATATTTTTAGCTAAAGTGTAGTATAGAGAAATTACCAAAATACCCCTAGTAATTGTAAATTAAAGAAAATATAAATTTAATTATGAAAAATATCTAAAAAATTAAGGAAAGCTATATTTTTAGTCAGAATAGTGTTAGTATAATTAAAATGAATTATAGAAATTAATTTAGATTTTTTGTAGCACTTTTGTTAAAATGGCCAAAATACCCCTGGTTAGTAGTGTAACCCTAACCAGTATATCTTAATTTCGTAAGATAATAAATAAAAGTATATTTTGGACTTTAATTTAGATTAGAAATGGTTTTCCTTATTTCAAAATTACCATAATGCCCTTTAACCTAATTCTATAAATTCTAAACCCTAATATAGTTAAAGTTATCTTAACCTTTCATTAAACACATTAAAATGCTTAATTAGTCAAAAAGCAAAAGTAAAACATGCTTACCTTACATAATGGTACCTTTGTCCCCTAGAGCAAATTCGTCCCCTCTTTTTTAAGTTCAATCTTTTCTCCCTCCCTCTCACTTTGCCCTAGCCAAATTTCTCTCTCTCTCTCTTTCTCCTTCTCTTCATTTTTGCTTTTCACTCATGGTTGAATGTTCCATTTTTTAGCCTTCAACTCAAAAAATTTCATCATACATCTTTGAGAAAAGTGTGTTAAGGAGATCAAGAAGAGACCATTGAGGGGTGGAAAGTGGGATTTGATGGAGGTTGATTTCACCACCATTTTTGGAGCTCAAGCTTGGAATTTTTGGTAAAGGGGGAGAATCCTTAAACTCTAGTAGGATTGGCGACTAGAGTGAAGGTGAATCCTTGAGTAATAGTGATAAAAAGATAAAAGTGAAAAGTGAAAGTGTAAAAACTAAAGTAAAAAGTAACTTATTGTAAATTTGGGTAAAACTCTAAAATGTAAAAATCACTTTTTCACTAACTTACCATGGTTAAAACTTGATGGTAAGGACCCACATGGGTCATGTAATACTTGGGCACTATTTTGGGCCTTAACTTATAAACTCCTAACAATGATAAAGTAAAATAAATGTTCAAGACGCATATTGGGCCTAGGTTAGTGTTGGGCCTCAATGCTAATTTAACCCCGTGAACAATTAAGACTTCAATTAGATTAAAAAGCCCATTAGCCTAATCACTTAGGTTAATTAGCTAAATTAATTTAATTCAGACTAATCTTAATTATCCAAGTTAATAATGATTAAGACTTTAAATAACTATGATTAACCTTAATTTAGTTTATTAAGATTTAATCTTAGATTAAGGAAATGATGAAGGAATAAGTAAGAATTAAATAAGATCTTAAGCGGAGATTAAGGCTTAATAAAGGAAGATTAACCTTAAACAAGACTTAATTATAGGTTTTAACCTAATCCTACTTAACTTATTAAGGGATATTAAGCTTTAACTAATTATACCAAGGCTTAATTAAGGAAAATTAGACTTAATTAAGATAAGGTAACACTTGAGGAGAATTATCTAAGACCCAACAACTATTATACACTTATGAGGTTGTAGAATTCAAATGCCTTAGGAAATGGATCATATGAATGATAAAACTCTAAGACCCAGTGCTTGAGATGATGTGAGGAGAAATTTATAAGATACAATCATAATTCTTAGTAAGCTATAGGGTACAAGTGTAATTAGTTATCAAATCATGAAACAAGTAGACATAACCTACCCTAAAAGCTTGTAATAAATACACTTTACTCACATAAGATTTGAGAAGCTTGGAAAGAGAGTGTGGATTGACCCAGATTGAGGTTTGAGTTTATTGTTATGTAAAATCACCAGATCTATTGTTATACCACGGTAGGTGGTTGTGTGAAAGGATTCAGGGTGACTCTGTCGAGGAGGCGTGAGTATTGAATCTGTTGTTACATCATGGTGGGTGGTTGTATGGAAAGATTCAGGATGACTTTACTAGTAAGAAATGAATATGATGTGAATGAATAAGTTATATGACATGTATCATTGTGCATTGGTGATGTCTAAGGTTGTGTACCTTATGACAAGGAAATGGAAGATTCACCTTGGTACAAGTGAGAAATCGGTAGGGACTAGTGCACTGGTCTTGCAAAGGATGTCGACGGGTCTTGAAAAGGACGCCAACCTTGATGATAGTCGAGTTCCAGATTGGACTACAATGGCGTAGGATCTCTACTTACTGTCGTGCCCTTGGAACAAAACTTGGCTATTCCTGACGCTCTCGTGGTTTTCGAGATCGGTGGAAATTGTTTAGAAGAATCACAAAAGAAAGATTGGTAAAAAAATATATGAGTAAAGGCTCTTAGTACCGGGACTAGTACATACACTAATTCCCCAATATGCCCTTAACAGGAGCCTGACTATTTCCCATATCCACCAATATTCAATCGCCTCCATAATCAAAGCTTGCTATTTTTGGTTAAAGTTGATAACACCCCTGCATCTATTCAAGAGGGATGCTTTACTGTCATGAAGGTTTGTGCAGGCCCCGAACTCATTAGGATATTCATCAAACGTGAAAAGTTTGCCAATGACATTAATGTAAGTATTTCCACTGTGTCAAAACTTCATTCAAATTAGGTTAATTATTTTTTTTACTCAGACCTATAGGAAGTTTTTGTTTAGAGGTATGTTCACCCATTATGGTTTCAAATATCCATTCCAATATGGTTTGATCTAAATCAAAAGTATATAATCATGTTTCATCCTACATGTAAAACTGGAGTCCAATTTTCTTTTTTGTCTTCTGCTTTGACCTAATATCCCTTGCCAAACGGTATTCTTTATTTTCTTCTGTCTCATGTTCCCATTATTTACTACTGGAATATGGAATTTATTTATCTTCCACTCACTAACATATTTTGGTTAACAATTATTACTAGGAAAGTTCTGCTATATCCAATTTGTGAGGTCAGTTAGAAGTCCAAGCAGATTTTTGTTGCCCTCCTTTTAATGAGGTTGGAACTATGCCATCTATTGATAGTTTCACTGGCTTATGGGGTGATATGGACCAACCTTCCTCATCCAGCATGCCCCCTTTCAACCGTAGCAGATCTGAATTTAATACAGACCTTGATAATGGGGAATGGATAGAAAAATTCTGTGTGAATTGGACTACTGGGAATGAGTAAAAATGCGGATGTCATTGGAAAGTTAATCCTTTTTTGCAATCACTTCAATTGGTGTGTCTTTCGCATAGCTAAATACATTATATGCTTGCTATTATAGGACTGCATATGTCCACTTTGTATTTAAGTTATGCTTCATTTTGTTATCCTTAGTACCTTGTGTTTAGTGGGCTGTAATCATGACTTATTACCAGGTACTCTATAATGACGTTTATGACATTCTACATTTCTCAAACAACCAAATTCTGAAGTATTTATTTTAATTTTGCGTCATGTTGAACAGTGGTGGTCCATTTGAAAACAACCTTTATTAAGGACATAGCCATGTTCAACATATAGTATATTTATTAGATTGTACGCGGGCTTACGTCATTTGAACATGGGCTTACGTGTCTCGGTGCGGGCTGGCCTAAGCTGGAAGAGATTCACGTGCTCGTGTTTTTTTTTTCAATTTTTCTTATTTATTCAATTGGTGTTTCTTTTATTGATTGAACATGCGTTAGAAACTAGTCATTCTTAACATGCTATCTTAATTAGTAAATTAATTGCATGTGTGACCATACCAAGATTAATTAAAAAAAACTACAACTGAGATTGGGATTAACAATGGATCCAATTGATTAATTTTAAGTCTCCCAATCAAATTGGTTTGAGGGTTAGGTTAATTAAATTTTTATTAGATCTTAAGGTAGATTACCATTGAACTTTATACAGACCAAGTAAAAAATAATAGGGTAATCTAGAATGGTTGTAGTTATAACAGAGTATGTAATGATCATAACTTTAGAGGAAGTGTTAAACTATTGAAGAAAAAGAAATTTATTTCTCATATCTTTCAATCCCAAGAAATATAAAAGTGAAGCCCACATTGCCTTAGTGATTATATTCATCCTTCAAAGCATTATGAATGGGAAGCTAAGCCCGATAAACATGACAAAGATTATTACAAACTAATATAGAAAAAAAAAACAGAAAATTTGATATATATATATATATATATATATATTAATCCAACCGTCAAAATATAATCCTTTTTAAGCTTGGTGAGGATAAAGACGAATAGGAAGGCCTTTGGCAGGAATAGACATAGGATTAACCATAATTTTCTCATCAGGAATAACCTTTTCCCACTTGAACCTTTTCAAGTTATGCATGAAAACTAATATTTCCATTCGTGCATACTCTCTTCCGGGACACATCCTCGGTCCTCCACCGAATGGTACGAAAGTGTACGGAACTGACCCGTTTCCTTCGAATCTACTCGGGTAAAATTCTCTGGTTCTGGAAAACACTCTGGATTCCTATGTGTTGAACCTGCACTCCAATACACCTGCATATATAAGAAGGAAAATAGTCAAATACAAAATTCACATGTGCACTCGCCTTATCATAATGCATATATGTATGCTTATAATTATGTCTTGCGAAAGTTATAACATGTATAATTTACCTTCCAACCCTTTGGAATTGAGAATCCATTGAAAATAAAGTCATTCATGACTTCCCTAAAAGCTCCTTGAAGTGGAGGGGAAAGTCTCATTACTTCACACGCTATATTCCACGAATAATTCATCTTCTCTATGTCATGCCAATTTAACAACTCTCCTGGAGATTTGGATTTCGCAATTTCCATTTGCTCTAAACAAATTGTAGGAAAATATGTAAAAATATCATGTTTATTAATTTAATTTATTTTTATAAATATATGTAAAAATACCATGTATTGCATGGAAAATTAACAAAACATTTTATTAATTTAATTTATTTTTATTGAATTCAATTTTGTTGTAAAATACTGAGTATGATTAATTAATATATCGACCTTTAACAAAAATAAATAAATTTGAAATTCAATAGTTAATTAGAACAAATTAGGAGGCTCACATACCTTGATAGACTTTTTCATAAATATGTGAAGGGAGCTCGGCAAGGTATTTGACAACAAAAGTGCATGCAGAACTTGTAGTGTCATGGCCACCATTCAACAAACCAAGAATCTTGTCTGCGATATCATATTCATCCATATACTGTCCATTCTCATCGCTTGTCAATAACATGTGAGACAATATGTCTTGTGTTGGTGAGGCTTTCCCATCAGCCAAATCCACCTTCCTTTGTTTGATGATCGTCAATAGCTCTTCTATTATGAACTTAGAGGCCTTCACTGCTTGATTGGGTGGTGTTCCTGAAAAATCGATTGGGATTAACAAGATTCCTGAGGCTATTAGATTAAAAGGTTCTGCAAATTTTGCTTTATGGTTTGGATCCCCTAATTTTTATGCTTTTTTAAAGATTTTTTTGAATTAATTTAAAACTTTTTTTAATTAAATCATTAAGTGGACTGGTCCGCAAGCTGATGGGTTTCTGGCAAGCGAACCACAAATCCAGCAGTATAATATTAAGAAAGAGTATCGTATCCACAGGGAACGGTTATTTATGTAGACCGAAATCGTATTTATCAAGAGAAAGCACAGTTTAGAGAGTATGATTGCGGAATGGTAAAAAGAGTAGATAATTAATTGGAATTAGAAAGGTAGAGTTAGAGACACTTTACTTGGATCAGGATTGGATTTCATCTCATCACACCCATTGTGCATATAAAGACTACTTATTATTTTGGTATACTCTATAAAATATGTAGACAAACTTTATTGCTAAAGCCCCTACCCAGCGACCTTAACACTCAAGGATAAATTGTGCGGGCTCTCCCGGGCGACAGATTTATCTCGGCTTATTTTGTTCTCTTTTGTTCAGTTTGTAAGAGTTAGACGATAAACGAGGCCTATTGGTAGACGCATCCTTCGCTCCAGTACTGTCACTACCTTATGCTCATTAGAATACGCCCATGTTCGAATTCTTGGAATTACAACCCCCTAACTCTTTGCTATCGGCTATCAAGTCCTATTTGGCAATTGCTCCTTCACTTAGAGTACTCACACTACCCCCCACTCATTAGAAACAGTCCTTCTCAGCTGTCCGTAATAACCGAGTAATCTTATTCAATCAGAGGTTGAGTTTCCTATGTCTAGGCTCCCCCAAACTCAATCCTAGCCGTAACGTTAATTACAAACTAGCCTATAACTCCAGACGCAAGCGTGGGAATTAGGAATAAGCACAGAATAAGACTACCACCATTATAGATAGGGACCTTATTGAAATAATAATATAGCATTTATATACACTCAAGGATAGAATCGATTACATCCAATCCTACTGAAGAGTTAACTACATGAAGTAGCCATACAAACCATCTTCAATCCTCGTGAAGCGCTCCTCCTCTCCTACTCTAAACTTAGCTCTGGTACATAATCAATAAATTACAATGACTATCTACTTGCTAACCAACTAACTAACCCTTTTGGACTGACAAGCAATGATTTTCTGTACTGCAGCGAATATTCTGTACTACAGCAGGCTGTCTCATAACGGCTATCATGGTTTTCACAAACAATGATTTTCTTCAAGGGGCCAATAATTTGGGTATAAATACCCCAACCTTGAAGACCTCAGAGAGAGAAGAATTTGAAAAAGAACAAAAAAAACTCTGCAAGTTTTTAGCTGCAACACTCTGATAGAATTTATCATCTTTGTACACACATATTGTATTATCCTGAGCATACCTCAGTAATCTTTGTACATCTGTAATTGTTTAAGTCTCAAAACTGATATAGTTTGTGAGCTTAAGCATTTTCCTTTCTCTGTATTTGTTGTTGAGCCTGGAGAGGCTTGTCTGAAAAAGAATACTTGGTTGTTGAGCCTGGAGAGGCTTGTCTGAAAAAGAATACTTGGTTGTTGAGCCTGGAGAGGCTTGACTGTAAAAGAATACTTGTAATCTTGAGAGATTAAGAGAAAATCCAATTGCTAGTTGGCATTGGGACTGGACGTAGCTCACAAGTGGTAGTGAGTGAACCAGGATAAAGGTTGTGGCTAAGTCTTCTTACCCTTATCTCTTGTAAATTCAGTTTTAAACTAATCAATGGGTCTGAAAAATTTATCTAATATTTTAAAAGGCAAAACATCTTTTAAAATCATTTTTACAAGCCGTCTGAAAAGCTTCAGACAGCCCTCCAAGAGATTGTCTGAAACTTTGCTTTGAGAACCTGTTTGCGAAAAGCTTTCTAAAATATTCAGAAACACTATTCAACCCCCTTCTAGTGTTTCCCTATGTTCCTACAGTTGGTACCAGAGCTAAACTCAGGGTTGAAGCACCTAACAAGTGTTTGAGGACTGAAAGATCCATATGGAAGCTTCTAACAACAACAGGCAATACATCACAGAAGGAGCCTCTACCACAAGACCCCCAGCATTCAATGGAGAGGATTACCACTACTGGAGAGATAGAATGAAGCTGTTCATTGAGAGCACCAACATTGATGTTTGGGATGTGGTCACTGATGGAGACTATGTTGTTGAGTCTCAAAAATATCATAAGAGATTTTATGACGTTTTAAGACAGAAATATTTCCAAGTTTTAATGATTAACAAATTTACAGTATTTATTTTCACAGATACTCTTAAGTGTTTAATTATCTATCTGTGATTTCAGCAAGCCACAATACGCTTTATAAGTCTTTAAGAAGTGCTTCAAGTCATCTGAGGGAGACAGGCCTTCTGAAGTGGTCAACCTGTCTTAAGTGTTGAAGCTGTCTGAAGAGCCAAGCCCGTCTGAAGTTCAGAAGCCGTCTGAAGCTTTAATAATGACGTGGCAACCTTGCTGAAACCTTGCGTGAAGACTTTTCTGAGTCTCTGCTGCTCGTACGTTTTGGAACACATTTATGGCAACAAACACAGAGGCCTTTCCTGGTGCATTTGAATTTCATACACCACTGAGGAAATCTCTGTAAACGCAGCAACGCAGCAATTCCTGAAGCAGCCTTTTGGCAGATGCAACCTTGTACTGTGTCAGAAATGTCAGGATGCTCAGAAGTATGTCTCACAACGGATTGAATAGCATTTAATGCTATCTCTAAACGGTGGTTTTTCAACGGCTTAAAGTCTGGGTATAAATACCCCTTATGAAGACCATCATTGTGCTGGCAATAAGAACAGAGAAGAGAATATAGAAAAAGAGAATCATCGCTGCAATTTTCTTTAAGAAAACCACTCTGATAAAATTCTTTGTACACTTTATATTTTCATATCCTGAGTATATCTCAGTTTTTAAGCTGTACATCGTAATAGGTTTGAGCTCTAAATTTGTGTAGTTTAAAAGCTTAAAGTCTTTTTAACTGTAATTGTTGTTGAGCCTGGAGAGGCTTGTCTAGAAAAGAATACTTGTGTTGTTGAGCCTGGAGAGGCTTGTCTGGAAAAGAATACTTGTGTTGTTTGAGCCTAGAGAGGCTTGTCTTGGTTGTAGAGCCTGAAGAGGCTTGATAGAAAAGAATACTTGTAATCTTTGTGAAAGATTAAGAGAAAATCCAAGTGCTTGTTGGCATTGGGACTGGAGGTAGCTCACAGTGGTGGTGAGTGAACCAGGATAAATCCTTGGCTAAGTTTTTCTATCCCTTATCTCTTGTCAATTCGTTTATATTAATATCAAGGGTGTTGAAAAGCTATTCTAAATATTTTAAAAGCAAAGAAACCTTTTAAAATATATTTTCAGGAACCATTCAAATACTTCAGATAGCCTCGATAAACCTGTCTGAAACTGTTTATAACTTGTTGTTTTCAAAAAGCTTTCAAAATACAAAGAAATACTATTCAACCCCCCTTTTAGTGTTTCCCTGTGCTTCTACAGTTGGTACCCGAGCTTAACTCAGGGTTGAGCACCTAACAAGTGTTGAGGACTAAAAGATCCAGATGGAAGCTGCAAACAACAACAGGCAATACATCTCTGAGGGTGCATCTATCACAAGACCCCCGACATTCAATGGAGTAGACTATCACTACTGGAGAGATCGTATGAAGCTGTTCATTGAAAGCAACAACATTGATGTCTGGGATGTAGTTACTGATGGAGACTATGTGCCCATGCTAAACAATGTGCCTATATCTAAGGCTGACTGGACCTTGGAGCAGAAGGCTAGAGTTCAGATGAATGCCAAAGCCAAACTCTATCTGATATGCTCATTGAACAAATCAGAATATGAGAAGGTGCACGGTTGTACATCTGCCAAGGAAATCTAGGATACTCTTGCAGAAGCCCATGAAGGGACTGAAACTGTCAAGCAATCCAAGATTAGTATGCTCATACACCAATATGAGATGTTCAAAATGGAAGAAACAGAAACCATTGATCAGATGTTTGGGAGGTTTCAGACCATTACAAATGGACTCAGGTCCTTGGGCAGAACTTATGAATCTGGAGATAATAACAGAAAGATTCTAAGAAGCTTGCCTAAGACCTGGAGACCCAAAGTTACTGCCATTCAAGAGGCAAGAGACTTAAACTCTCTTAGAATGGAGGAACTTCTGGGATCTCTCAAGGTTCATGAGCTTGAGCTTGAAGAAGATGACAACAAGAAGAAATCTCTGGCTCTAAACTCCAATACCAATCAGTCTAGGCATGGCAAGATGAAGGCTATGCAAGCTGAGGAAACTTCAGAAACAGATGAGGATTCTGAAGATAGCTCAGAAGATGATGATCTTGCTCTTTTAAGTAGGAAGATCAAAAGAATGCTCCAAAACAGAGGAAAGTTAAGAAGAAATCAACCTTCAACCTCTAAAGGAGGTAAGACAGGTAAAGATTTTCAAAATGACAAAATTACTTGTTTTGAATGTAAACAACCAGGTCACATGAAGGCTGAGTGTCCCAAGTTGAAGAAAAACACATTCAAAAAGAAGAAGTTCTTCAAAAAGAAGAAGGGACTAATGGCAACATGGGAAGATCTTGATGAATCTACTTCTGAAGAAGAAGAAGATACTTCAGAAGAGGCCAACTTATGTCTTATGGCCAGTCTGCCATCATCAGACAGCTCTGAAGAAGAGGTATTTCCTTTAACCCTTCAAGAAATGTATGATGATCTGATGGAAAGCTCTAAAGAACTATTCCAAGAGTATAAGAATATATCCAAGGCTCACACAGAAATGTGTAATAAATATGAAGCCCTTGAAATAGAAAATATTATGCTCAAGGAAAAGATCCTTGTGTCTGACATCAGTAGTTCTCAACATGTGTCTGAAGAAAATATAAAACTTCAGAAGCAAGTTGAGCAACTGACAAAAGACTTAGCTAAGTTTGTCAAAGGAACTGATAATTTGAACAGATTACTTGGTGATCAAAGACATTTCATTGACAAAAGTGGCTTAGGCTTTTGGGATCATAACATGCCTGAACCTCATATTTTTAATGTTGAAAAAGGCAAGGGAAAGGTTACTGGGTGTTTTCAATGTGGAAAAGCTGGACACAATGTGATTCAGTGTAAACACAAAAGGAGACCAACACCCAGGTCTAACAAAAGAGGACCCAAAAGTATATGGGTACCTAAAAACTTGATTATTCCTGTTGCAGATGTGCTTAACAAGACAAAAAAGACACCATAAATGGTACCTGGACAGTGGATGCTCGCGACACATGACAGGAGAAAGGTCTTTGTTCCAAAACCTTAGACCAAGAAATGGAGGTGTGGTCACCTTTGGTGGAAACCAGCAAGGGAAGATCACAGGAATAGGGACTATAGGTATGTCACCTTTATCCCTTATTAAAAATGTTCTCCTAGTGGAAGGAATTCAACACAACCTACTGAGCATAAGTCAATTATGTGACAGTGGATATGTGGTCTCTTTTACTAAGGAAGGTTGTATAGTCAAAGACTCTTCTGATCAAATCCTTTTTACTGCTAAAAGGCAGATCAATGTGTATAAAATTGATCTAGAGGAACTAGCAAGTCAAAATGTTAAATGTTTTATTTCTGTTGAAGATGAAAAACAGATTTGGCATCAAAGACTTGGGCATGCCAGCTTGAGATTAATCTCAAGATTAGCAAAATACAATCTGGTTAAAGGCTTACCCAAGCTCTCATACAAATCTGACATTTTATGTGAAAGCTGTCTGAAAGGGAAACAAACAAGACACTCATTTAAGAGTAAAGATGTTGTTTCTACTAGCAGACCTCTAGAACTATTGCATATTGACTTGTTTGGTCCTATTAGAACAGAAAGCATTAGTGGTAAGAAATATGGTTTAGTCATTGTTGATGACTATTCTAGATATACATGGGTTATATTCCTTAGAAGCAAGGATGAAACTTTTAAGAATTTCACAATATTTTGTAAGAAGGTACAGAATGAAAAAGGATTCTGTATATCTGTCATCAGAAGTGATCATGGCGGAGAGTTTGAAAATGCAAACTTTGAAATGTTCTGTAATGAGAATGGGATCTCACACAATTTCTCTGTGGCTAGAACACCTCAACAAAATGGGGTTGTTGAGAGAAAGAACAGAAGTCTGCAAGAGATGGGAAGAACCATGCTCAACTCATGCAATCTACCAAGATCCTTCTGGGTAGAAGCTATTAACACAGCTTGCTACCTTCAAAACAGAATATTGGTAAGACCAATTCTTAAAAGAACTCCTTATGAATTGTGGAAAGGAAGAAAACCCAGCATATCTTACTTTCATCCCTTTGGATGTGAGTGTTTTATACTTAACACAAAGGATGATCTTGGAAAGTTTGATGCAAAATCTGACAAAGGATTTTTCATAGGTTATTCTGAAACATCTAAGGCTTACAGAGTTTATAACTCTAGAACTCTAGTTGTAGAAGAATCAATCCATGTTAAATTCAATGACAAGAAAGAGACTGATAGGGAACTATCAGATCTAGAGGATGATTTTGCAGGAATGGAGCTAAATGACAACAGCAACTTGAAAGATGAACAGTTGTCTGAAGTGCCTACAGTTACTGATCCTCTTCAGACAGATGTTGAGTCTCAGACAGATGCTGTACCCATTCACAGAACTGATTGGAGATACAAGTCACATCACCCTAAAGAGCTAATTATTGGAAGTACTTCAGAAGGAGTGAAGACAAGATCAAAGTTCAGGAATCTGAATTCACTGGCTCTCCTGTCTGAAGTTGAACCCAAAGATATTGATGAAGCTCTGCATGATGAAGGGTGGATCCTAGCCATGCAAGAAGAGTTAAATCAATTTGCTAGGAGTGATGTCTGGACCCTTGTTCCCAAACCCCGTGGGAAAACTATTATTAGAACCAAATGGGTGTTCAGAAACAAGCTGTCTGAAGAAGGCAAAGTAGTCAGAAACAAGGCAAGGCTTGTGGCTCAAGGATACAATCAGCAAGAAGGAATTGATTTCACAGAAACCTTTGCCCCAGTGGCCAGGTTAGAAGCAATTAGAATTTTATTGTCTTATGCTATAAATAATGGCATCAAGCTATATCAAATGGACGTTAAAAGTGCTTTTCTCAATGGTTTCATTGAGGAAGAAGTCTTTGTTAGACAACCCCCTGGTTTTGAGGATGTCACTTTTCCAAATTACGTTTTCAAATTGAAAAAGGCTCTCTATGGTCTAAAACAAGCCCCAAGAGCTTGGTATGACAGATTGAGCAATTTTCTTATCAAAAATGGTTTTGAAAGAGGAAAAGTTGACACAACTCTTTTTAGAAAACAGTCTAACAAAGGTCTCATGCTAGTCCAGATATATGTTGATGACATTATATTTGGTTCCACTGATTCTTCTCTTTGCAAGGAGTTTTCTGAGTTAATGCAATCTGAATTTGAAATGAGCCTAATGGGTGAATTAAAATTTTTCTTAGGACTTCAAATTAAGCAAGATTCTAATTGTATATGGATTCATCAAGAGAAATATACAAAAGAAATGCTTAAGAAGTTTAATTTAAATGATTGCAAGCCCATGTCAACTCCTATGCATCCTTCAACATATTTAAGCAAAGATGAGAATGAAGAACCAGTGATATTCAGTTTATTGAAGAGAAATTTACAAGCCGTCTGAAAAGCTTCAGACAGCCCTCCAAGAGCTTGTCTGAAACTTTGCTTTGAGAACCTGTTTGCGAAAAGCTTTCTAAAATATTCAGAAACACTATTCAACCCCCTTCTAGTGTTTCCCTATGTTCCTACAGTTGGTACCAGAGCTAAACTCAGGGTTGAAGCACCTAACAAGTGTTTGAAGACTGAAAGATCCATATGGAAGCTTCTAACAACAACAGGAAATACATCACAGAAGGAGCCTCTACCACAAGACCCCCAGCATTCAATGGAGAGGATTACCACTACTGGAGAGATAGAATGAAGCTGTTCATTGAGAGCACCAACATTGATGTTTGGGATGTGGTCACTGATGGAGACTATGTTGTTGAGTCTCAAAAATATCATAAGAGATTTTATGATGTTTTAAGACAGCAATATTTCCAAGTTTTAATGATTAACAAATTTACAGTATTTATTTTCACAGATACTCTTAAGTGTTTAATTATCTATCTGTGATTTCAGCAAGCCACAATACGCTTTATAAGTCTTTAAGAAGTGCTTCAAGTCATCTGAGGGAGACAGGCCTTCTGAAGTGGTCAAGCTGTCTTAAGTGTTGAAGCTGTCTGAAGAGCCAAGCCCGTCTGAAGTTCGGAAGCCGTCTGAAGCTTTAATAATGACGTGGCAACCTTGCTGAAACCTTGCGTGAAGACTTTTCTGAGTCTCTGCTGCTCGTACGATTTGGAACACATTTATGGCAACAAACACAGAGGCCTTTCCTGGTGCATTTGAATTTCATACACCACTGAGGAAATCTCTGTAAACGCAGCAACACAGCAATTCCTGAAGCAGCCTTTTGGCAGATGCAACCTTGTACTGTGTCAGAAATGTCAGGATGCTCAGAAGTATGTCTCACAACGAATTGAATAGCATTTAATGCTATCTCTAAACGGTGGTTTTTCAACGGCTTAAAGTCTGGGTATAAATACCCCTTATGAAGACCATCATTGTGCTGGCAATAAGAACAGAGAAGAGAATATAGAAAAAGAGAATCATCGCTGCAATTTTCTTTAAGAAAACCACTCTGATAAAATTCTTTGTACACTTTATATTTTCATATCCTGAGTATATCTCAGTTTTTAAGCTGTACATCGTAATAGGTTTGAGCTCTAAACTTGTGTAGTTTAAAAGCTTAAAGTCTTTTTAACTGTAATTGTTGTTGAGCCTGGAGAGGCTTGTCTAGAAAAGAATACTTGTGTTGTTGAGCCTGGAGAGGCTTGTCTGGAAAAGAATACTTGTGTTGTTTGAGCCTAGAGAGGCTTGTCTTGGTTGTAGAGCCTAAAGAGGCTTGATAGAAAGAATACTTGTAATCTTTGTGAAAGATTAAGAGAAAATCCAAGTGCTTGTTGGCATTGGGACTGGAGGTAGCTCACAGTGGTGGTGAGTGAACCAGGATAAATCCTTGTCTAAGTTTTTCTATCCCTTATCTCTTGTCAATTCGTTTATATTAATATCAAGGGTGTTGAAAAGCTATTCTAAATATTTTAAAAGCAAAGAAACCTTTTAAAATATATTTTCAGGAACCATTCAAATACTTCAGACAGCCTCGATAAACCTGTCTGAAACTGTTTATAACTTGTTGTTTTCAAAAAGCTTTCAAAATACAAAGAAACACTATTCAACCCCCCCTTTTAGTGTTTCCTTGTGCTTCTACATATGTGCCTATGCAAAATGGTGTGCCTATACCTAAGACTGAATGGACCTTGGAGCAGAAGGCTAGAGTCCAGATGAATGCTAAAGCCAAACTCTATCTGATATGTTCCTTGAATAAATCAGAATATGAGAAGGTTCATGGATGTACCTCTGCTAAGGAGATTTGGGATACTCTTGCAGCAGCCCATGAAGGAACTGAGACTGTCAAGTAATCTAAAATAAGTATGCTCATACATCAGTATGAGATGTTCAAGATGGAAGAATCTGAAACCATTGACCAGATGTTTGGAAGGTTTCAGACCATAACCAATGGACTCAGGTCCTTAGGCAGAACTTATAATTCTGGAGATAACAACAGAAAAATTCTAAGGAGTTTGCCTAAGTCCTGGAGACCCAAAGTAACTGCCATTCAAGAGGCAAGAGATTTGAACTCTCTTAGAGTGGAAGAACTGTTGGGATCTCTCAAAGTCCATGAGCTTGAGCTTGGAGAAGATGACAACAAGAAGAAGTCTCTAGCTCTAAACTCTAAGGCCAAACAGTCTAGGCATGGCAACATCAAGGCTATGCAAGCTGAGGAAGTTTCAGAGGCAGATGAAGACTCTGAAGATAGCTCAGAAGATGATAATGATCTTGCTCTTCTAAGCAGAAAGATCAAAAGAATGTTGCAGAATAGAGGAAAGTTCAGAAAGAATCAGCCCTCATCATCTAAATCAGGTAAGACAGGTAAAGAGTCTAACTCTGATAAAATAATTTGCTTTGAATGTAAGCAACAGGGGCATATGAAGGCTGATTGCCTAAGACTGAAGAAAAACAACTTCAAGAAGAAGAAATTTTTCAAAAAGAAGAAAGGTCTCATGGCAACATGGGAAGACCTTGATGAGACAACCTCAGAAGAGGAGGAAGATACTTCAGAAGAGGAAAATCTGTGTCTCATGGCCAGTCTACCATCTTTAGACAACTCTAAAGCTGAGGTATTCCCTCTTACCTTACAAGAAATGTATGATGATCTGGTGGAAAGTTCCAAGGAACTTTTCCAAGAGTATAAGAATCTATCCAAAGCCCACAGAAATGTGTAATAAGTATGATGCACTTGAGATAGAACATATTATGCTCAAGGAAAAGGCTCTTGAAGCTGAAAACTGCAGTTCACAAGCTGTGTCTGAAGAAAATAAGAAACTTCAGAAGCAGGTTGAAGAACTGACAAAAGATCTAGCCAAATTTGTCAAAGGAACAAAAAACTTGAACATAATGCTTGGAAATCAAAGGCATTCTCTTGATAAAAGTGGACTAGGCTTTTGGGATTATAACATGTCTGAACCTCCTACTGTCTTAAATTTTTCTAAAGGCAAAAAGAAGGTTACTGGGTGTTCTCACTGTGATAAGCCTGGACACAATGTGACTCAGTGCAAACACAAGAGAAAAGCAAGACCCAAAGCTAACAAAACAGGACCCAAAAGAACATGGGTACCTAAGAACTTAATTTTCCTGTTGTAGATATGTTTAACAGGACAAAGGAGACCCCAAAAATGGTACCTGGACAGTGGGTGCTCGCGACACATGACAGGAGAAAGGTCTTTGTTCCAAAACCTTAGACCTAAAAAAGGAGGAGTGGTCACCTTTGGTGGAAATCAACAAGGGAAGATCACTGGTATAGGGACTGTAGGTATAATTCCTTCATCCCTTATTAAGAATGTACTTCTCATGGAAGGACTTCAACATAATTTACTGAGCATAAGTCAATTATGTGACAGTGGTTATGTAGTATCATTTACTAAGGAAGGATGCATATTCAAAGACTCCTCTGATCAAACCCTTTTTACTGCTAAGAGACACAGCAATGTGTACAAAATTGATCTAGAGGATCTAGCAAGTCAAAATGTAAAATGCTTCATTTCTGTTGAAGATGAAAAATAGATTTGGCATCAAAGACTTGGGCATGCAAGCTTGAGATGAATCTCAAGGTTAGCAAAACACAACCTTGTTAAGGGACTGCCCAAGCTTTCATACAAATCTGACATTTTATGTGAAAGCTGTCTGAAAGGGAAACAAACAAGACACTCTTTCAAGAGTAAGGATGTTGTTTCAACCAGCAGACCACTAGAACTTTTACACATTGACTTGTTTGGTCCTATTAGAACAGAAAGTATTAGTGGGAAAAAATATGGGTTGGTCATTGTTGATGACTATTCTAGATTTACATGGGTAATATTCCTTAGAAACAAGGATGAGACTTTTAAGAATTTCACAGTATTTTGTAAGAAGGTACAGAATGAAAAAGGATTCTGTATTTCTGTCATAAGAAGTGATCATGGTGGAGAATTTAAGAATGCAAACTTTCAAATGTTCTGTGATGAGAATGGGATCTCACACAATTTCTCTGTGGCTAGAACACCTCAACAAAATGGGGTTGTTGAGAGAAAGAACAGAAGTTTGCAAGAGATGGCAAGAACCATGCTTAACTCAAGCAGTTTACCAAGAACCTTCTGGGCAGAAGCTGTTAGCACAGCTTGTTACCTTCAAAACAGAATATTGGTAAGACCAATTCTGAAAAAGACTCCCTATGAATTGTGGAAAGGAAGGAAACCCAACATATCATATTCCACACCTTTGGATGTGAGTGTTTTATACTTAACACCAAGGATGATCATGGAAAGTTTGATGCAAAATCAGACAATGGATTTTTCATTGGATACTCTGAAACATCTAAAGCCTATAGAGTGTATAACTCTAGAACTTTAACTGTTGAAGATACTATTCATGTAAAATTCAATGATAACAAAGAGACTGATAGAGAACTATCAGATCTAGAGGATGATTTTGCAGGAATGGAGCTAAATGATCACAACAGTTTGAAGGATGAACAACTGTCTGAAGTACCTACTGTTACTGAATCTCTTCAGACAAATGTTGAGTCTCAGACAGATTTGATACCTCCTCAAAGACAATATTGGAGATACAAATCACATCATCCTAAAGAGCAAATCATTGGGAACACTTCAGAAGGAGTTAAGACAAGATCAAAATTCAAGAATCTGAATTCACTTGCTCTCCTGTCTGAAATTGAGCCAAAGAACATTGATGAAGCTCTGCATGATGAAGGGTGGATCCTAGCCATGCAAGAAGAGCTGAATCAATTTGCTAGGAGTGATGTCTGGACCCTTGTTCCTAAACCCCATGGGAAAACAATTATTGGAACCAAATGGGTGTTCAGAAACAAGCTGCCGGAAGAAGGCAAAGTAGTCAGAAACAAGGCAAGATTAGTGGCTCAAGGATACAACCAGCAAGAAGGTATTGACTTCACTGACACCTTTGCTCCAGTGGCCAGGTTAGAAGCAATCAGAATTCTTTTATCTTATGTTGTAAATAATGGCATCAAGCTATATCAAATGGATGTTAAAAGTGCCTTTCTCAATGGTCTCATTGAAGAAGTTTTTGTTAGACAACCCCCCTGGTTTTGAAGATGTAGCTTTTCCTGAACATGTTTTTAAACTTAAGAAAGCTCTTTATGGTCTAAAACAAGCCCCAAGAGCTTGGTATGACAGATTGAGTAGTTTTCTTATAACCAATGGTTTTGAAAGAGGAAAAGTAGACACAACCCTTTTTAGAAAACAGTCTAACAAAGATCTTATACTTGTCCAGATATATGTTGATGACATTATCTTTGGTTCAACTGATTCTTCCTTGTGCAAAGAGTTTTCTAAGTTAATGTAATCTGAGTTTGAAATGAGTTTAATGGGTGAACTAAAATTTTTCTTAGGACTTCAGATTAAGCAAGATTTTGATTGTATATGGATCCATCAAGAAAAATATACAAAAGAAATGCTTAAGAAGTTCAACTTAAGTGATTGTAAACCCATGACAACTCCAATGCACCCTTCTGCATCTTTAAATAAAGATGATAATGAAGAACCAGTGAATCAAACTTTGTATAGAGGAATGATTGGTTCATTATTGTATCTAACAGCAAGCAGGCCTGGCATTATGTTCAGTGTATGCCTCTGTGCTAGATTCCAATCTGATCCAAGAATTACTCACTACAAAGCTGTAAAAAGAATTTTCAGATATCTTAAAGGTATTACTAATCTTGGTCTATGCTATAAGAAAAGTAAGGATTGCAGGCTAGTAGGATACTGTGATGTTGATTTTTCTGGAGACAAAGTTGAAAGAAAAAGCACCAGTGGTGGATGTCATTTCTTTGGAGAAAATATGATTAGCTGGTCAAGCAAAAGGCAAAGCACAATTGCATTATCTACAGCAGAAGCAGAATACATCTCAGCAGCCAGTTGTTGTTCACAACTGCTATGGGTGAAGTATCAGCTTGAAGATTTTAATATTTCAATATCTGTTATACCTGTGTTGTGTGATAATACTAGTGCTATTAATCTGTCTAAGAATCCCATTCAACATTCTAGGGCTAAGCATATAGAAATCAAACATCATTTTATTAGAGACTATGTTCAGAAAGGTGTTTTTGATATTCAGTTTATTGATACAGAGCATCAATGGGCTGATATATTCACAAAACCTCTAACTGAAGATAGATTTAAGTTCATCAGAGATAAATTGAACATTCATGCATTTTGATTGTGTATGAAAATTGATGTGTCTGAAATTTCAGCTTGTTTGAAACAAGTGACTTGTCTGAAATTTTGGGTCGTCTGAAATTTATATGGATGTCTGAAATCTATCACTTGTCTGAAATGAACAAATGACGTGGCAATAAGGGACGGTTTAGTTTCATTTATTTTGTATCTTCCACTTCGCACATTTCCCTATGACTGTGCAGCCAGTACGTGCCATAATTGCTTCAGAGGTCTATATATACAGAAGGTAGTGAGTCAGAATAGCTTTACCACCTTCTCTGCTCACAGAACCCTTGATTCTCTTCGTCTTCAAGCAACATTTCTCTCAAGTTTCTTCAAACCTTCAACAATGGCACCAAAGAAGTCTGTTGGGGACAACATTGTGAAGACCAAGGGTGTTCATCTTGAGGATCTTGAAGCTCTGGGAATGGATTTATATCCAGAGTTCAATGCAGCTGGATGGACTCAGTATTTTAACAACAACAGAACAAAATGGCATGAACAGAGTGTGCTGGATTTCTGGGCCACAGCTAGAGGTATCCCTAATATGGAAGGTTCCTACTCCAGCATCAGGGCTACGGTACGTGGTGTCCCTGTCTTTGTTGATGAAGCTATACTTGCTCACATTCTTGATGTTAAAGCTGAAGGAGTTGTGTTCTCACCGGGCTGGGAAGCTAGAAATGGTAGTCAGAAGCGTTTCACTGAGTTTCTCTATGGAACTTCAACACCTGCAAGTCCGGATGCAAAACACATGTCAGACAAAGCTAGGGTTTTGCATGCTATTCTAGGGAACTCTGTAATCCCTAAGAAAAGTAGCAGAAATCATGTGTCTGAATTAGAAAGGTTCTGCCTCATTCATCTTTTGCAGAAGAAAAAGTCAACCTTCCCAACATCATCATGTACCATTTGCAGAAGCGTCTTAGAGACTCTGCTGGGAGCTTCCCTCACAACACCATCATCACTAAGGTGTTGTTGCACTTCAAAGTCCCCATTGAGAGACTTTTTTATCATCATTCACTACCTGTGTTTGGTGAATCAAACCTCAAGAGCATGAAAGTGAAGCTAACTCCAAAACCTCCTTCACCTACCATGAAGGAAAGCTTGTTGATGGAAAAAGCTCAAAGAAGAGATACAACCATGCAGATTTTGGAGAAGGAGCTCATGGGTGATATTAGAAGACATGAGTTCAAGCCCTCCAAGCCCTCTCCTCAATCCAAGTTGAAAAAGCTTCCTGTAAGGAGTTCTGCTAAGGTAGCATCTGCATCTGTGCAGACTCAGGTGTCTGAACCTGTTCAGAAAGCTTCACAAAGGCCTTCTGAAATTGTGGGTCAACTGTCTGAACCTGTACAGTCTCCACAGCCTACTTCTGAAATGGAAGGACAAGCTGGTGAAGCAGTTGCAACTGATTCTGTTATAGCAGAGCCATTGGCTGCTTGCTCATCTGATCCTGAACTCATTCAGGTGGCAGCTTTGGCTACTGCCTTGGAAAAGGAAGAGCTGGAGGCAGAGTTGAAGAAGAAAGCAGAGCATGAGAAGACTGATAGAGCTCTTGCTATTGCATCTCAATTGGCCTATGCTGAAGATGATAGGCAAGAGACCTTGGCTGAAGTAACAAGAAAAAGAAAGAGGTCAAGTGGATCTCAGAGAAGGAGGACAAAGAGCAAACTCCTTCAGACAACACCTGAACCTAGGGTGACAAGGAGTATTGCTTCTCAGCTGGAAGAAGAAGATGAAGCAGGAAAGTACCAAAACTACATCAAGGCCCAAGAATATTTCAAAAGAAGAAGGGCAGAAAAACAAACACAAAGGGAGAAGGAAGAGAAGGAAGCAAAAGCAAAGTTATCTGAGGTAACCAAGCCTCCCTACAAAAGGATCAAAGTGAGTTTTGACAATGTTACACCCTCACCACCTTCCTCACCAGAAAAACAAACACCTCAGCATCTCTCTCAACCATCCCTTCAACCAACATCTCAACCTTTACCACAACCTTCACCTAAACCTCTTTCACCTGAAAAACAACCATCACCACCTTTACAAACAAAAACCATAGCATCTGAACCATCCATCTCTTCTGAACCCTCTGCACCATCACCAGTCATACCATCAGACAATCTGTTGTCTGATCCCCCCTCACCTCAAGAAAACCAACCTCTTGAACCATCACCATCTCCATCAGTTCCCTCATCACCTAAAACTATCCAATCATCTGTACTCTTACTCCCTCAACCTCAACCATCAACTCCATCCCTTATACCCTTACCTTTATCATCCCCCCTCACACACCTTTACCACCTTCATCTCCTCCACCTTCTTTGCAAGAAGAGATTTCCCATGAAGAAGAGCAAAACCTTACAAATGTTCTTCAGTTATCTTTTATTTCCATTGATCCTTGTCCATTGCCCAAGTTTGGCAACTTGTCTGAAGAATTACAGCACTTCAGATCAGCACCTGCTATTTCTCTACACCATGGTCTCATCAGAACAACTGTAGCTGAAGAGAGATCAAAGTTTAATGCTGAATCTGGTGGCCTAGAGAAGATCAGGAAGGGTGTTGTCCCTCCTTCACATATATGGGAATCTATCAACCCATTTTCTGAAGAGTCATGGAGGCTGAGCAATGAAGAATGGTATCTTGTGAGACAGCTCAACACAGGGTCTGAACTGTTTCAGAGAGATCTGGAAAGGGGAGTTGGGATGATGGGCTATAGGCCCCCTAGAACATGTTTCATCAGGCCCTCAACCAAAGTCTTGGTGAAGCCTGATAGAATTGTTCCTAGGTATCCCTTGAAGGAAGGCAAGGATGAAAAGTACAAAGGAGCTAAAGTCTACTCAGTATCAGCACCCTTGTCTGAAGCTATGACTACATCAGAGTGGGATGCTTTACCAGATTTTATCAACTCTCAGGGAGGAGGCCTGAACCACTTGTTGCAAGATTAGATGTGGGCTTCTTACTGGAAGATCAGAGAAGATGCTGGATCTTCTTCTGGATCATCTGGTCCAGATGCTGAATCAGAAGTGGGACTTGGCAAATCTACAAATGTCCAGTACCATTATCTGAAGGATTACTTTCCCCCACCTGCTGACTCCTTCAATAAAGACTGGGTTTTGGTGAAATTTGTTGGCACTTTCTTTTGGCCAGTTTTTCAACCCTCTGTGTATGGTTTGAGACCAGGCTTTGGAGTTCTAAGATTCGTTTGCCCTTAAATTCAAATCATTCTATTTGAATCTGAGCAAGACTTGACTGAAGAGAACTTCAAGCTGAAGACCAAGGTCAAGGATCTTGAGAAAAAGTTTGCTGCACAAGAGGAAAAGTCCAAGCATCTGATTGCCACTCAAGAGCAGATTCTTCATGAACAGCAGCTCATCAGATTTGGGCAACAAGAGCTAAAGTTATCAGTGGAAGCAGCCATAAACAAGGCCAAGGAAGAATTGATTTCTTTTCTGTCTGAAGCCTTGCTGAAGAAAAAGGATTAAGCTGCCTTGCCATTGTCTGATGTTTATTTTCATTTCTTTTGGCAAGTGACTGATTGTCAGTTTTATATATATATATATATATATATATATATATATATATCCATGAAATACAATCAGTGTTTTATATCATATTTTGAGTGCATGCTCTTTGCTTTTTGATTATGTCTGATATATGTATTGCGCTGTTACTGTTTTTGCTCTAATTTTCCCTTTTGATTGATGACAAAAGGGGGAGTATTAAAACTAACAAAATATGGAGTGATTACAGGACTCAGGGGGAGTATAGTCCACAAGCGCTAAGCTTTTTAAGTAACATATACCTTGAACATAATTTGTTAAGGGATATGTGTATCTCAGGGGGAGCTGTTTCTATCTCTTAATCTTCTTACAGATTTGTATATTTTAAGAAAATTTGTCATCATTAAAAAGGGGGAGAATGTTGAGTCTCAAAAATATCATAAAGAGGTTTATGATGTTTTAAAGACAGAAATATTCCCAAGTTTTAATGGTTAACAAATTTAACTTAAAATATTTATCATAGATACATATTTAACTCAATCTCTTATCTATGATTTCAGCAAGAGCCATCAAAAGCTTAATTAAAAAGACTAAGTGTTGAAACTGTTTGAAGAAGCAGAAGCTGTCTGAAGAAGTTCAACCCGTCTGATACATCAAGGCTGTCTGAAGTCTCTTGATGACATGGCATCTCTTGTCTGAAGTTGTGAAGACTCATCTGTACCTTTTTGTTTCACGCACGTTCTCTGCTACAACAGCTGGCACCTTGTATTGCTTTTTAAACACGCTCTCTGCCACAACATGTCCTCTGCTACGCAGCAATTGCAACAGCAACAAAAGGCACCTTTTTGGCAGGAGCAAACCTTGTAACGTGTCAGAGAATGTCAGGATTGTCAGGGAATATCAGAATATGTCAGAGAATATTTTGTACTGCAGCAGGCTGTCTCAC
The DNA here is from genome assembly GCA_026901365.1 of Sesbania bispinosa. Classification (NCBI taxonomy): domain Eukaryota; kingdom Viridiplantae; phylum Streptophyta; class Magnoliopsida; order Fabales; family Fabaceae; genus Sesbania; species Sesbania bispinosa. The sequence continues at coordinate 104,353 of QLOH01000702.1, read as the reverse complement.
AACGGCTATCATGGTTTTCACAAGCAATGATTTTCTTCAAGGGGCCAATCATTTGGGTATAAATACCCCCAACCTTGAAGACCTCAGAGAGAGAATAATTTGAAAAAGAACAAAAAAACTCTGCTAGCTGCAACACTCTGATAGAATTTATCATCTTTGTACACACATATTGTATTATCCTGAGCATACCTCAGTAATCTTTGTACATCTGTAATTGTTTAAGTCTCAAAACTGATATAGTTTGTGAGCTTAAGCATTTTCCTTTCTCTGTATTTGTTGTTGAGCCTGGAGAGGCTTGTCTGAAAAAGAATACTTGGTTGTTGAGCCTGGAGAGGCTTGTCTGAAAAAGAATACTTGGTTGTTGAGCCTGGAGAGGCTTGTCTGAAAAAGAATACTTGGTTGTAGAGCCTGAAGAGGCTTGACTGTAAAAGAATACTTATAATCTTGAGAGATTAAGAGAAAATCCAATTGCTAGTTGGCATTGGGACTGGACGTAGCTCACAAGTGGTAGTGAGTGAACCAGGATAAAGTCTGTGGCTAAGTCTTCTTACCCTTATCTCTTGTAAATTCAGTTTTAAACTAATCAAGGGGTCTGAGTAATTTATATAATATTTTAAAAGGCAAAACATCTTTTAAAATCATTTTTACAAGCCGTCTGAAAAGCTTCAGACAGCCCTCCAAGAGCCTGTCTGAAACTTTGCTTTGAGAACCTGTTTGCAAAAAGCTTTCTAAAATATTCAGAAACACTATTCAACCCCCCTTCTAGTGTTTCCCTGTGTTCCTACACGTAGTCTCATCCTATGTTGTGGGAATTATATTCAGATGTGCAGATCCCCATTCAGAGGCTTGATCGGGAGTGGGAGTTGTAGGTTGGGTCTTGTGGTGGCCCAATCCTTTTGATTGTTGTTATGCTTCTTTAGATTGTATCATTTTGTATAGGCTTAGGATGTTATTCTTTTGGTGGAATAGAGATGTACATGTGGGGCCTCAAGGATGTTTTTATATTTCCAAGACATATATATTTCCATATCCCCTCTCGCCTACTTACTTGAGACATGTATTATGAGCCTATATAGGCAACATTGAATTTATTATGGACGGTTGATTTCCGCTTAAGTAAGTGCTGGAATTACCTAAGTATTGTAATGTATGTATGCCGATATAAGTGATGCGCGAAATAATTTCACGGATTCAGGATTAGTGCTTCCAACAAACATTATTTCCGAATTTAGAAATTAGGACGTTACATAAAGCAGATACTGTTTCTCCATTCCCAAATTGACCAAATAGTAGCATGAAAACACTTAACCAACCTATATTTTTAGAGCTAGTAGAAGTCTTGTTGGTGACTCCATAATAAATCCTTGATTGTATATGGAATTGCAGACATTAAACCCCACCAACCAACAAGGCAGTCATACCACACTTTTTGAATTCACTTCACACATAAAAAATAAATGTTGGTCATCTTTGATGCTCTTTTTACAGAACACACACATCATATCCTCTTCTTGAAGATTGACCCCTTTAATTAGAAAATAAGTTCAGTTTAGTTGGAATTTTATTTTGAATAACCTCCACAAAAATGCGCATACGTTCTTTGGAGACCCTTTAACCCCCCTTCTTGAGAACTTCACAGTTTGATATATTCCTCAGAATGCTGTAGGAATTTCTAATTGTATATTTTCCAGATTTGTCACCTCTCAAGATCCAAGAGTCTTTTTTACCCTGCACCAAGAAAAAGTTAGATAAGATAGAAACAAGGTTTGCCTCTAATTCTTTTTCCCATGTGAATTATTCTCTTCTCCATCATAGCTTCCAACTCCAAATTCCATTGCCAATTTGCCATTCCAATCTCCACAATTTCTTAGCACTTCCTTTTTCTATAGTGAAATAGGGTACAATCTGTTGAATCTATCTTTAAGAGATACATTATCACACCATACTTCTTCCCAAAACAAAGTGTTTTCCCCCATTCCCAACTGATTTCCGGAAGTTTTGCTACCATATTGAACCTTTTGTTATTTCTTCAAAAAACCTTCACTCCACACACCATATTTAGCCTTTAGTACTTTATACCATAAAGCATTATCCTCCTGTGTCATTCTCACCTCCACTTCCCTAACAATGCCACATTCATTCGTTGAAGGTTTCTTACACCTAGACCCCCCTCCCTTTTCTCTTTGCATATTTGGACCTAATTAACCCACAATATTTTTCTCTTTTCTTCCTTTCCTCCCTATAGAAAGTCACGTTGTATTTTTTCTAGAAATTTAATGATCTTCTTTGGAGCTTTATACACAGAAAGCATATAAATAGGAAAACTACTCAAGATTGTATTAACAATCACCAATGTTCCTCCAAAGACAAATGCTTATTATACACTTTTAATCTTTTCCTTATTGTTCTTATTGTTTTCCACCAAAGGCTATCATGCAGGTTGCTACTTTATTAGGATTTGCTCCAACTGACACTCCCAAATACTTAAAAGGAACATTTCCAATCTTGCAGTTTAATAAATTCGCCATATCCTCAATCCAAAAGCACTTGAAACATTAATTCCCATTAACTGACTTTTACCAAAATTTACCTTTAAACCATATATCAATTCAAAGCATCTTAGTATACATTTCCACACCCTTTTAGTAGCTTCATCTCCTTAGCCTTCTCAATTAAACTGAAGCCTTCATTAAAAATCTACCGAGTCATATATATATGCCTTTCATCATTTTCATTAAAAACTTCCAATTTATTGAGTCATATGCCTTTTAAAAATCTACTTTTTCATCAACACGCATGAGCTTCCCCCTTCTTTTAGCATCATCCAAGATTTAATTTGTAATTAAAACCCCATCCATTATTTGTCTTCAGGCTATAAATGATGGGGGAAACAACAACAATAACAATACAGAGCACACTCAAACAGTTATGCAGCGGAAATAAATCCCCCTAACTTGCAAGAATCTATGAGGAGTAACAGCCAATGAACAACAAAAATAAATCACCAAAATCACAAACAAAGACACCAAGATTTTAACGTGGAAAACCCCTCAAAGCAAGGGGTAAAAACCATGGGTCGTCCAGACCAAAGAAATAGCTCCACTATGATCAACAAAGGGTACAAAAGAGTCTCAAACAAGCGCACAAAATAGTGCTAACACCCAGCCAAACAACAAAGCAATAAAACTTACAAATAAAGAACAAGGAGGATGAAAAACCCCAAATATACAGCTACAGGGCGAACTGAATATCTCCCAACCCCGACTTCGTAGCAACGATCTAACCGTTCATAATGAAGAACCAAATGTTAAATTTTCAGCTCGATTCAACGGTGAACGAATCTGCAGTAGCTGTTTTACAGGCGTAGCTTTGTGTAGAAACGGGAATGGCTTTCTCTCTTCCTTTCTCTCAAAGTGTTGGTGTTCTAACTAACTTAAGACCTTCACTCTTCCCTCTTACTGACTTCAAGTCCCTCTCCACTTACTTAAGTGAGACATCAAGTGGGCTTCTCAATTTGAGCATTTTCTCCACATAGGAAGGGAGCCCAATACCCAACATATCTCCCCCTCACAACTATGTGGAGATAACCGCCAAACCGACGATCTCACAACAAACTTCAAACTTTCCTCTTGGCAATGCTTTAGTCATTATATCAGCACCATTATAATCAATATGAATTTTAACCAACTCCAACAGCTTAGCATCCAAAGCATCATGTATCCAATGATACCTTACATCAATATATTTGGACCTAGAATGGAAAGTTGGATTCTTACCAAGATGGATAGCACTTTGACTATCAACAAATAAAGGATACATGTCCTACACAAAACCAAGCTCCTGCAAGAATTTATTCAACCATAGCAACTCCTTGCATGCTTCAGTAATGGCAATGAACTCCGCCTCTGTAGTAGACAATGCTACACACCTCTGCAGCTTTGATTGCAAAGCCACAGCTCCCCCTGTAAACTTAATCAAATAGCTCGAAGTGGAATTTCTGGAATCAATGTCTCCAGCCATATTTGAATCTGAGTAGCCAACCAAGGTAGGCTTATCACCTCCAAAACAAAGCTTCATATCAACAGTACCATGAAGATACCTCAAAATCCATTTCACAACATTCCAATGTTCTCTACCTGGGTTTGACAAAAATCTACTGACTGTACCAACAACATGTGCAATATCCGGTCTAGTACACACCATTGCATACGTCAAACTACCCACCGCAGATGCATAAGGAACTCTCTACATGTCGGACTTCTCAGCTTCATTTGAAGGACTCTGTTTAGCACTCAGTTTAAAATGAGTTGCAAGAGGAGTGCTCACAGCCTTAGCATTTTCCATCTGGAATCTCTGCAACACCCTTTTTATATAGTGTTCCTGTGACAGCCTAAGCTTCTTTTTTTCTCTCTATCACGAATGATTCTTATACCAAGGATCTGTTTAGCAGCTCCCATGTCTTTCATGGAAAATGACTCGCCCAATTGCTTCTTCAACCTGTCAATCCTGGAAACATCTTTCCCAACAATAAGCATGTCATCAACATACAATAACAGGATAATAAAGTCACCATCAAAAAACTTTTTAACAAAGACACAATGAACAGAAGCAGTATTCTTGTAGCCTTGCTCACACATAAAAGACTCAAACTTCTTATACCACTGCCTCGGAGCCTGCTTCAAACCATATAGACCCTTTCTCAGCCTACACACATGGTCTTCCTTGCCTTTAACCTGAAATTCATTAGGTTGCTTCATATAAATCTCTTCCTCCAAATCACCATGAAGGAAAGCAGTTTTCACATCCATTTGCTCTACCTCCAAATCAAGAGTAGCAGCCAAACTCAAAACTGCTCTAATGGATGACATCTTCACCACAAGTGAGAATATCTCATTGAAATCAACACACTTTCTCTGTCTGAAGCCTTTCACCACTAATCTGGCTTTGTACCTTGGAGACACAGAATTACTCTCATGCTTCACCCTGAATATCCACTTGTTTTCTAAGGCCCTCTTGCCCTTAAGCAATTTCACCAAGTCATAAGTGTGATTATCATGCAAGGATTTCATCTCATCTTGCATTGCATCCAGCCACTGTTGCTTTTCTTCACTTTCTAAAGCCTATTCAAAACACTCAGGTATTCCACCATCAGTCAAGGTCACATACTCATAAGAAGAATACTTGGTAAAGGGTTGTCTCTGTCTGTTAGACCTCCTGAGTTCGACTTGAGGTGGTTCAGGTGCATCATCAATATTCTCATCATGTGACATATCATGCTCCTCTTGGTCATCATCAATAGGAACATCAAATCCACCTCCAAGCTGCTGATCATCAACATCATCATGTTGTTCACCATGTTGAACACTACCCTCAACATTATCCAGATTGTGAATAGGCAATCGCATAGGATCAACATTAGTCAAATTTCTATCTTTATCGGGTGCAGTCTTCTCCACCTTATCAATGTCCTCAATGGTTTAGTCTTCCATGAACTGCACATCATGGCTTCTTACAAGCTTCTTCTCAACAGGATCATAAAACATGTAGCTGATGAAATTTTGGAAGGCGAACAAAAAATCCAGCAGTATAATAGTAAGTAGAGTATCGTATCCACAGGGAAGGGTCAACTCACGTGTACTCGTGATCTATTTATCAAGAGAAAATAGCGGATTTGTGATAATATTTTGTGCGGAAAATATAAATTGCAGAGTAATAATCAAAAGCAATAGAAAGGAGGAGTTAGAAGCACTTTACTTGGATTAGGATTGAACTTCGTATCATCGCACCCTTCATGTATGTAAAAAATATTTATTATCTATGACTATGATTCATGTAATACCTTAGCCAAACTAAATTGATAAAACCCCGAGTTACCAGTAGTCTACCACTCAAAGGTAATCCATGCGGGCTCTCCCAAGTGACAAATTACCCTCGGCTCATTAAGCTCTTAATTAGTTATTATTCCGTTTGTTTGAATTACTATTGATAAAGCCATACTTTTCCTGTAGACGCTCTTCATTAGGGCACTCACACTACCCGTCAATCACTAGACTATGACTATGTTTCTGTAAATGGTTACCGAGTACCCTTACACACTCAGAGTTTGAGTTCCCTATTTCTAGGCCCCCTCATCCTCAGTCCTAGCCGGAAGTCTCTATCCACGTTATGTCACAGACGCTAGCCTATAACCCCGGCGCACGCACGGAAGTTAGGAATTAAGCACAAAATAAGGATACCAAATATTACAGATAGGGATTCATAAATAATAAAATAGAGTTTACATACACTTGGGGATAGAATCAACTACATTCAATCCTACTGGAGAGTTAGCTACTCATGGTAGTCATACAAACCACCGAAGAATCTGTCAGCTTCTTCAATCCTCGTACAGCGCTCCACCTCTACTATTCTAAAAGTAAAAGTGGTGTATTATCACTGAAATTATTCTAGAATTACACTGATCCTACACACCTTGATCTGGTGCAAGAAGGTCTTATTTATAGACTAAGGAAAGGCAAAAGAAATTGGGAAGAAATCTATCTAAAAACGGTAACAAGGCAAAAGTTACGAGTTCTGCGCTTCACCTGTGCTACAGCGCAGGTTGCAGCGCAGATGTCAGATTGTTGCGCTTCACCCTGCGCTACAGCGCAGGGTTAAGCGAGCAACACGAGTTGCACAACTTCCATCTTTCTCTTTTTAACTTGATTTCTCCTCGAGACTGGTTTTGGTTGATTGTCTTTCCTTGTTTCCCTTTTCTTGATGAAATCTTGCATTTATTTATTGAGCATCTTGAATTTAATTGGGAAGTTTGTCTGCAGAATCCTTGTTTAATTGGCAGTGATATCTTCATTAATTGGTCTCAAATAAACTTCAAATCTTCATTAATCGTCTTCAATTAAACTTCAAATCTTGCAGACATCTCCCTCATTTAATGCTATTTTCTTTCCATATTAAATCTTTGCAATAATCTGCAAAAATCAGCACAATTTATATTAAAATAGCATCAAATTCAAATTCAAGACTAATAAATACAATTTATCTAATATTTAATAAAAAGGGATTAATTTGGGGCAAAAATACCATTTTATCCTTGATAAGTGAACTAAAAAGTATTCTAATTTATCATATATTTTTCACTTATCAGTAGCCAAATTCATCTTCACCATAACCAATAAAGATGCACTGCCTTGTCTTCACATCCAACTTGGATCTTTCATCCCTTGGAATATGAACAAACGCCTTGCAACCGAAGACACGCAAATGATCATAACTCACATTCTTGTCAAACCAAATTTTATCTGGCACTTCACTGTCAAGAACAACAGTAGGAGTGAGATTGATAACATGCACCGCTGCGTATAGTGCTTCACCCTAGAATTGCTTGGGTAACTTAGCATCTGAGAGCATACATCTCACCCTCTCAAGTAATGTCCTGTTCATCCTCTCCGCTAAACCATTCAGCTGAGGAGTTTTGGGAGGAGTCTTCTCATGTGCAATACCATGCTGCTTGCAATAAACATCAAAGGGTCCACAATACTCACCACCATTGTCAGTACGAATGCGTTTCAACTTCTTGCCTGACTGTCTTTCAACCTAGGCATGAAATTGTTTGAACTTCTCCAACACCTGGTCTTTTCTCTGCAAAGCATAGACCCATAGTTTCCTAGAACAATCATCAATAAAGGTAACAAAGTAAAGTGCACCACTAAAGGATTTTACCTTCAATGGACCACAAACATCAGAATGTACCAATTGCAACAACTCTGACTTCCTTGAGGGAGGATGCTTCTTGAAGGATACTTGGTTTGCTTGCCAGCTATGCAATGAGAACATTTCTCCAATTCTGCACTTTTTAACCCTTGAAGAACATCCTTTTTAGCTAAGCAATTCAACCCCTTTTCACTGATATGACTAAGCCTTCGGTGCCACAAAGATGCCTCCATATCCACGACATTCATACTGTCTTTAGCAGTCAAAGATTTTGTCCAATACAGTTTAGATGATTTCTCCCCTCTAGCCACGACCAAGTTACCTTTGGTGAGTTTCCACTTTCCAGAACCAAAGTGGTTATCATAACCACCATCATCAAGCATTTACACAGAGATCAAATTTAAAACGGACATCTGGAGCATGTTTGACTCCTCTAAGCAACAACTGCATTCCCATGTTGGTTTGCAGGCAAACATCACCATCACCAATCACCTTAGACACACCATCATTACCCATCTTAAACACTCCAAAATCACTAGAAGTGTAAGATGTGAAGAACTCCTTCCTCGGTGTAACATGCAGTGTAGCACTACTATCAACAATCCACATGCTCTCATCTGATACAAGATTAACTGACCCATGGTCACTGAGAATAACAAGATCACCACAGGTAGCAGTAGCAACACGATCATCGTCATCATGATCCTTCTCTTTCTGCTTACCTTTCTTGCCTTTGTTCTCATTTTTCCGCAGAAAATGATATTTCTGTATGTGCCCTATTTTATGACAATAATGACACTCCATATTCTTGTATCTGGACCTGGACTTATTCTTGCTCTTCTCTCTACCACCCTTCAGTTCCTTTTTCTGACTTCTCCCTCTGTTTTCAGTGACAAGCACCTCAGACTGAGATGAAGAACCATGTGCCTTCCTTCTCATCTCTTCATTAAGAGCACCACTCTTTGTCGCTTGCAAAGAAACAACACTATTAGGGGCCGAGTTGGTAATAGAAACCCGAAATGTCTCCCAAGACTCAGGTAAAGTGTTCAGTAGCCATAGTCCCAAAATTTCATCATCAAATTTGATACCCATTCTGGATAACTGATCTAGGAGCCTTTGAAATTCATTCAAGTGATCTGAAATGGAATAACTCTCCAGTACCTCAAATTTATCAGACAACTCAACAAATACAATTTATTATTCCCTGATTTAGAAGTATACAAGGACTCAATCTTCTCCCACAAAGTTCTAGCACGTGTCTCGTTAGCAATGTGATTATAAACATTGTCTTCTACAAACTGCCGAATAAAACCACAAACTTGTTGGTGTTCAAAGTCCCATTCTTCTTCAGACATAGAATCCGGCTTCTGAGTAGCAAAGACAGGAAGATGCAATTTCTTCACAAATAGCAAGTCTTTCATCTTTCCCTTCCATAAGTGATAATTAGTGTCATTCAAAGCAACCACTTTAGTATTTTCCTCCATCATTCAAGCAAGTAAAACAACCCCAAAACCAAAACCAAAGAGCTCTGATGCCACTCTGATGGGGGAAACAACAACAATAACAATACAGAGCACACTCAAACAGTTATGCAGAGGAAATAAATCCCCCTAACTTGCAAGAATATATGAGGAGCAACAATCAATGAACAGCAAAAATAAATCACCAAAATCACAAACAAAGACACCAAGATTTTAACGTGGAAAACCCCTCAAAGCAAGGGTAAAAACCACGGGTCGTCCAGACCAAAGAAATAGTTCCACTATGATCAACAAAGGGTACAAAAGAGTCTCAAACAAGTGCACAAAATAGTGCTAGCACCCAGCCAAACAACAAAGCAATAAAGCTTACAAATAGAGAACAAGGAGGATGAAAAACCCCAAATACACAGCTACAGTGCGAACTGAATATATCCTAACCCATACTTCGTATCAACGATCCAACCGTTCAGAATAAAGACCCAGATGTCCCGAACCAACTGCTAAAGTTTCAGCTCAATCCAACGGTGAACGAATCTGCAGTAGCTGTTTTACAGTAGTAGCTCTGTGTAGAAACGGGAATGACTTTCTCTCTTCCTTTCTCTCAAAGTGTTGGTGTTCTAACTGACTTAAGACCTTCACTCTTCCCTCTTACTGACTTTTTTTTTTTTTGGTCGAACCTCTTACTGACTTCAAGCCCCTCTCCACTTACTTAAGTGAACTTCTCAATTTGGGTCTTTTCTCTACATAAGAAGGGAGCCCAATACCCAACAATAAACGCCATTGAACTTTGTTAATTACCTTGTCAATCACCAAACTCAACCGATTAGCCAATATCTTGGACAAAATTAAATTTTATACATGCTTCCGATAAGAGATATCGGTCTATATATACTCTTCCAGTTTTATTGGACACTCAACCGTAGAAAGCAAAACAATAAATAATAATGAACTGCAACTTTCACCAGCTTCTCCTTACTCCAAAAAACCTGAAGGAACTTCATTATATCATTTTTCATTATATGCCAAAAGAAATATAGATAATCACATGTATAATTCAGATCAAACACAATGTTATCAATCTTTCAACAAAGCAACAAATTTTAGACTCCATATTAAGAGCTGTGGATTACATCACAATCAACACACTATAATGGGAAATACATTTGAAGATAAACACGCGAACAATAATTAATTAATGCAGCAAACCAAGTATGTATATATATAGTACATACTTTTTTTTTTTTGTTTAAATCACGTGTATCGTTCACGAATCAATACTGTTCGAGCCAAAAACATACACATCATGGTAGGGCTAGCTCTTCTCACAGATATTTTTTCCATCCACAAGACTCCAACCCGAGAAGTTACTTAAAGGAAAAACAAGCTATATATATATATATGGACAATTAAGCGCAACTTAATCACGAAGTTGTTGGTTTCATATGCCACAATAGGCTTTGATTCGTAAATCAGACTCTCTGATTTTCTCTTTGTCATAGAAATCAAGGTATTCAAAATTGTCGAATGGTTTATAACGCAAGGGATGTTGCTCATCAACCAGCTCCTCTGGAGTGTTCACTATCTTATCATTAAAGGTGAATAGTCCCATTGAGTACCTAATTTCCTTTGTATTCATTATAACTCGGTGTTCACACGGCCGTATCCTGCCATTACTCCAAACCTACAACATAAATATATAATAAACTAATTAAATAAAATTCCTAACGAAAATAAACCATTAATTACATGTCAATTAGTAACAACTGAATACAATTAATTTTTTTACTTCCATTGGAATTACTCTTCAATTAGATTATTAGGGGAAATATTGACTAAACTCTGAAAGATTCGGTGTAGATATTAATCATTCAAAATTACATTTTTCATCCCTAAAAAATGAAAAATTATTCAATTTAATTCCTCAAAGATAAAAAGTAGTTCACTTTACTCCTTGAAAGATTTTTTAAAATGTCAAATTAATCCTTGAAAAGGACTAAATTAAATGACTTTTTATCTTTCAGGAACAAAAATATAATTTCTATCTTTCAATATATAATGTGGCCGATCTCAATAGTTTGAGGGACCAATAAATTGAGGGTTTCCTCGGGAAATATTAGTTATATATGTACACATATCATACAACCAATCAAGTTTTGATATATTTGTTTTAAGTATATGATTTATTGAAAGTGAATATCTCACCTTGTAACCATCTCCAGCCATGACCACAAACATGGAGGGTGAGGGATCAACCATAATCCACTCTCCATCCTTCAGTTTAACTTCCAAGCCATCGACGTTATTCACATGATGCAATATGGATTGCATGGTCAAATCAGTGTGAGGCTGCAATCCCATATCAGTCTCATCCATCTGAGGTGGTCTATACTTGAGGCATCGAAGGAGATAATTCTTCCCTGATTCTATGAAAGATTCGCATCGCTTTATGTCCACACCATAGCTCTCAAACACCATTTTCTTCACCACATGGTCTAACTCTACCAACACCTTTGAATACTCATGGATACTTTCACTAATTAAATACAAAATTTAATGAAACACCCATCAACCGCCCGTGACTAATTATATATTTACAATCACAATTATATAAACAAATTCATCATACATTAGGTTACGATATTCAAAATACCAGTTTTAGAGTGTCTTTGGCAAGACCAATAAGCTAGCTACTAGCTTATTTAACTAACTTATAAGCTAGTTTGACCAACACAAAAGTGTTTGATAATGTACATTAAAGTAGCTTATTTTAGGAGCTTCTAGCTTATAAGCTACAAGCTAGTTCACCTAGCTTCTAACTTGTAGCTATTTAATTTTCTTCCATCACTACCCCTTATATTTTAACACATTTCTATTATTATTCTTAATTTCTTTTTATCTATTATTATATATTTTCAATTTTAGTGACAAAAACCTTCCAATTTCTTTTTACCTATTATTACATATATAATAGGTAATTTAAAAAATTATGAATTAATTAAATTTTTTTTCACTATTTTATGAAATTATTTTTATATTATATGATTTATTTTATTAATTTCATTATTTATTTTAATTTTAATTAAATATTTTATCACTAAAAACGTTTAATGAGAATTTAATTATTTTTTAAAAAATATAAAATTATAATTACATAATAATATTTTTTTTCTAAAAAATACAAATAGAATTTATATAATAAAATTTATGTAGTTATGCCCTTTTATGTCATTTTACATTTACTAACTAGCTTATCAGCTAGTTTTACCAAACACTTCTAATTCAATAAGCTAGCTTATCAGCTCGGAGCTTCGCAGCTAGCTTATTAGCTAGTTTTGCCCAACACACCCTTAGTCTCTTGCTCCCTTCCTTATCCTTTTAATAAAAATATAACAATAAAAATAATCATCAAACCTTTTCTCACTAGCTAAATGAGGTTGGTTACATATGAATCCTATACGTGTATTAATTCGAAGAAAAACCATTTAATAAAAGTATAATACTACTAATTTAGTAAAAAAATTAACAAAAAAATATAATTTTTAAAAAAACTAATAGCTAGGAATATTAGCAAAAGAGACAAATTAACAATTTCAATTGAAGGGAAATTCTACCGTGGACCATAATATTACTGAGGTTGTAAATATTTATATTTTTTTGGTTTAAACCAAATGTATCCTCTACGATAGGCAATTTTGTTCGAGTTGGTCGGAACATCCACGTCATGGTGGAACTAGTTCTCTCCGCGATAATTTTTCCAACCATAAAACTCGAATTTGTGACCTTATTACTTGAGGGAATCAATCATGTATCACTTTTGTAAATATAGAGTGTGTTTAGCTTGCCATTTCAGCTAGCTGAAAGTTGAAAATAGTAATTGAAACCATTTCAGCAAGTGTTTGGGAAGTTAGCTTTTTTAGTAGTTACAAGTTTTTCTTAAAAAACTACTTGGGGTAGTTTTTTTTAAAAAAAAAACTCCAATTTTCAGCTATTAGCTAAAAATTAATTACAATTTTAGCCCTCAACCACCCCCACTTATCATTATTTAATAATTAATGTTGTAGATCATTTTACCATTTTCAACTTGTTTTACCAAACACATTCAATAGTTTTTCAGCTAACTTTAAGCTTTCAACAAGCTTTTCAGCTTTCAGCTAGTTTTAAGCTTTCAACTAGTTTTACCAAACACATATGTGTGTAATAAAATTCACTTAAAACTAATTTGTAGGTCCAAGGTAACACGATGCCACTATAAACCATGGCCTATTGTAAAATAGCTCATGAATTCAATTGAAACCTACATGTGAGAAGATTGGTACCTACCAGAAACGATGATTTCCTTGTGGCCACATAATGTTTGTGAACTTTTGACATCCATTCAAAGTGAACGGGTCCTCAATGCCAAATGTTTCGTAAAGGGGGAGAACTGGAATTTGTCCATAGTAACCATGGAAAAGCTTCTTACTAGTCTCTTGCTTTTTTGTTTCCAATGGGAGACCAAATAGTTCTTCCATTGCAGCTAGAATAGAGTTGAGTAGCTCTGGCCCAACTTTCTCGTAGCGTGCCATGAAACAACCATGATCCTCAAGTGCAGTTCGCACCACATTAATGGCTGAAAGCCATGCATCTGTTCCAGGCTTCAGGTTTTCGTCGGTGAAGTCAACAATAGGAAGCGGCTGGGAGGGTGTTTGGGATCCCATTTTACGTTGTAGAATATGAATGGAATTAGAGATGTTGCTCCACTCTTTTTATGATGCCGATCCTACATTAAATAAGTTGTCCAATATTAATATTCATTCAACAACCGTTTCAGTGTTTCATTAATATTAATTAAACATAAACAATATCTAATGATTGTTGGAAGAGAATCACCCATCCCGTACATAAGAAAATTTTTTAAACACATACGCATATATGGTGCTTCATATATACAACAAAATTAATTATACAATAATGCATACAATACGGTACTTTTACTCTTATTCTCTATCCATCACATCATCAATCATATTTCACATTTTTCTTTCTTTTCTCTCTATCTTACTAGGGAGAGATAGGCACTCCGTGCCTCTTTTAAATAAAAATAAAATGAAAAAGAAAAGAAAAGTAACTGTAGGCATTATTTTTATAGAAGTAATTATTAAAAATTTAATATAATGATAAAATCATCTAATGAAAAGTAAAAATCAAAATAGGGGTATTCACTTTATATAATAGTACAGATTATGACTATTTTTCTTCCTAATTAACATAAATATAGTACCATATATGTTGTTTGCCTAATTCAGGGCCGGCCCAATCACTATGCCAAAAAACATCTTTTACTGCGGTTAAAATAGGCTTTTTACCGCGGGTAGAACCGCGGTGTAGCGCAGTGGGATAAAAGCCTTTTATCGCGGTTGATTTTCGGAACCGCGGTAATTGGTGTTGATTTTTTACCGCGGTTCCGAAAATCAACCGCGGTAAAAGGCTGTCAACCGTGTCAATTTTTGGACCACTTTTTATCGCGGTTGGCCTTCATAACCGCGGTAAAAAGTAAATTTTTTTTTAAAATCATGGAAAACACATAGCAAATTAGTTTAGTAACTGATTTTTTTTCCATTTGAAATTAACTGTGATTTACCACTACCCTTTAACCTATAACATATCACAATGAATTATTTGATATTATCATTAAATTAGCTAGAAAAGTCAGTACATATAACATACTACAATCATGCACACCTTATTCCAATGTGGACATAAACCCTCAATGTGGACATAAGCATAGTAAGCACACTATAAAACCATATTCACCTCTAGGCAAGACAATAATTGATTAGTGGCAAAATTCCCAAATTCTAAAGAAAATTGGACAGAGTTTCCCCTGTAATTTAAGCTTCCCAAAATAGCTAAATTCCTGTCAAAGCTCAATTGCAACCATTCCAATCCAGCAAACAGAGTTCAAGCACATCAATCAATACATAGCAACATTAATCCATACATTCATGTAGACAATTTATGTTCATTATCTGTTATTAGCAACATCAATCCATACATGCATGTAAGCAACATATACAAGTATATTTTTACTTATTGGTTATAATAGTCTCGAGCACATATCGGCACCATTCTTGCTTGACTTCATCTATGAGTTCAGTAGAGTATTTCTCCAATCTGTAGGTAGAGACGTACTGCAAAAGAAACCATGAAAGTAAACAGTAGTTAATATTTAATTTTCATTCTTATGCAAGAAATTATGACAGAATTTTATCACTATGAAAATAAAACCGTACTTCATGTGGGATCACTCCTTCTTGACTGCAGAGTAAAATTTCCTTCATATATCTTAACACATAATACCCACAGTCTGAACCATTATCCTGGGTAGGACACTGCAAAGTAAAAAAGAAATAGTTGTAATCAAGTATCATTTCTCCATTGTATAATTGATTTAAGTCCTTATGAACAAACCTTTATCATCGTCCACTTTATGTTGCTAAATTTGACTTTAGACACCTTAGTGCCTTTGTTAGCACGGTAAATCTTAATAGCACTAACAAATGAGAGAAATATCATGCAAGTTAGTAAGTTAACAAATGGTATTTCCACAACTAAAAAAGTGTGTAAACAAAGACATTCTTACTTATCAAACATTCTCCTCAATTGTTGACGTTGTCCAATATTGACACCCAATGAATCCAAGTAATAAACAATTTCAGTTGTGGGATTGACAACAACCAACATCCAATGATCCCTACAAATTAAATTGATTAATGATGTACAAGTTAGAAATATTTGTAACTGACAAAGAAACCAAAAAACAAAACATTACTAACCCTGTGTTGTATGGTGATAGAAACAACGTGTTGGGTTGGTCTCTTTCAATGAAGGTCTGACCAATATACTGACTTTGTTGTGTGTATTCTGGACCTATCTTTGTAGGATTTATAAAACAGAATCTACTCACCCACATATTTGGTACCAAGAGCAGATTGTACAACAACCTGAGGGATGAAAAAGAAAAAAGATTATACATATGATCTAATCTTAATTAAAAATAAGGCCAAGTACATAGAGTTAATAGTCATATGAAATACCTGACATACACACATATGGTGCAACTGCCTAGCCATTCATGATTAATAATCTCATAAATGTCAGAATGGCTTAACAGCTCCGTATATTCCTCATTGAAGATCTCCTTCGGCATTGGAACATCCCATTGACGAGTTAAGGAATCTTTCACATAAGTATGTAGAAAGGTAAGATATGGAACTTTGTCACTGGAACCATAAAGGTTTACAGGCTTTTGCACAGATATCTCAGTACATAAACAAAATCAATACATATGCATGCCATAAGGCTATAAATCAAAAGTTAAAACATCAATACATAAACAAAATCAGTACATATGCATGCCATAAGGCTATAAATCAAAGAGTAAAGAATCTTACATCTGTAGGTTAATCGTTTCTCTTTCTTTTTGTTTTTCTCTTTACGTTGAGAATTGTTTGTCCATCATGCGCTAGGGCAACCCAAATTCCTTCATCATGATCATTCCTGACATACAATCCATCATCTCCAGTGGAGTCCACTTCGGATGGATGTGTTATCCCCAAAAAAGGATCATCCTCATCATCAATGTCTTGTTGGTTATAATCCTCAAAGCCATTGGCATTTATTTTGTTTGACAATAGAATAATAGACCACCTGTCATCCACTGGGTCAGTGACATAGAACACCTGTTGAGCTTGTGATGCTAATATAAAAGGCTCATCTTTGTAGCCAACCCTATTAAGATCAACACGCACAAATCCTAAATCATCAACCCGAACGCCGTTATTGTTGTCCACCCATTTACATCTAAACACGGGCAATCGAAACATACCGTAATCCAACTCCCATATCTGTTCAATTACACCAAAGTATGACATATTTGCATATATGGGATTTTTATCTCTGGAGCTTGATATGTGCACAGATTCAGCTACAAGGGTAACACCACTATTTTGCATTGTACTCCGATCATCTTGCTCTTTGGAGTAGAATGTGTACCCATTGATTAGGTAACCATTGAATGAAAATGCAACTGCATTCGGACCTTTTGATAACCACTTCAATTTTTCTGTAACCAAAGTAGGAGTTTCAGCTAACCCTGAAATCATGCTTTTTTTAAACCATGATGTAAAGGTTCGGTTATGTTCTTTTGATATCCAATTTTCACTCCTAGTAGGGTACATTTCTTTAAGCATTTCTTTGTGTTTTGCAACAAATGGCTGAACATCAGTGTCATTGTGAAGAACATACAAGTGTGCCTGCTCCCGTTCTTTGAAGGGTACCGTGAATATATTCTCTCCAATGATCCCTTCCCCTAATGTTCTTCCCGTGTGATGAGACTTCGGAATTCCAATGGAATGGACATTGGATAAGTATTCAGTACAAAACTCAACAGCTTCTTCGACTATGTAACGTTCAGCAATACAACCCTCTGGTCGTCTTCGAGATTTCACATACCCTTTTAAAATCTTCATGTAACGTTCAACAGGATACATCCATCTCATATAAGCTGGCCCACACATCTGTGTTTCTTTCACCAAATGAACAGTTAAGTGAACCATGATGTCAAAGAAAGAAGGTGGGAAATACATTTCAAGCTCACATAAAGTCACAACAATCTCTCTTTGCAAACCGGGCAATTTCCTCGGATCAATCACCTTGCTACAAATGGCCTTGAAAAAGAAACATAGCTTCGTTATGCTCTCTCGGACCTTTTTAGGTAGAATGGACCGTATAGCAACAGGCACCAAATTCTCAATCAGAATATGACAATCATGAGACTTTAGACCCTTCAACTTCAGCTCTTTTACTGACACCAGATTCTTTACATTGGAAGAGTATCCCTCGGGAACTTTGACCCCATCAAGAAACCCACAGAAAGCGATTTTTTCTAATCTGGATAAAGTATGAGCTGCAGGAGGTAGGTACGTTCGATTACCCTCAACCCTCGGCTTGAGCTCACTTCTTAGTCCCATATCAAACAAGTCTAGTCTCGCATTCACACTATCCTTAGTCTTCCCTGGCAAATTGAGTAACGTGCCAATGAGACTCTCACAAACATTCTTTTCAATGTGCATGACATCAAGAAAATGTCTAACATACAACGATTTCCAATATGGCAATTCAAAGAATATAGACATCTTCTTCCAGCCGCCTGTAGGGAGTTCTTTCGCAAAAGGTTTCCCGAATTTGCAAGCCAAGTCATTAACTTTGGAAAACAACTGATCACCAGTCAATGGCGAAGGAGCTCTACCAAACTCTTGTTTCCCATTGAATGCCTGTCTTAGATGACGATAATGATGTTTTAGAGGCAAAAATTTGCGATGCCCAAGGAAAACATTTTTCCTACAATGAGCCAATCGCAATGAATCTGTCTCATCTTCACAAATAGGGCATGCACACTTTCCTTTGACACTGTACCCTGACAAATTACCATATGCGGGAAAATCATTAATTGTGCCAAATAACATAGCCCTTAACAAGAAATTGTCTCCTCTACACCCATCAAAGACCTCTATTCCGATTTCCCACATCTGCTTCAAATCTTCTATTAAAGGAGCCAGGAAGATATCTATGTCATTCCCCGGTTGTTTGGGCCCTGAAATTAATACTGATAACATCATATACTTTCTCTTCATGCAAAGCCATGGAGGTAGGTTATATATCATCAAAATCACCGGCCATGTGCTATGTGTGCTACTCTGCATACCATGTGGGTTCATACCATCTGTAGCCAATGCAAGACGTAGGTTCCTTGGTTCATTACCGAAATTAGGGTAATCATGATCAACTTTCTTCCATTGAGGAGAATCTGCTGGGTGACGAAGCTTGCCATCTTTAATCCTCCCATCCGCGTGCCATGTCAATAACTTGGAATCATCAGCACTGCGATACATACGCCTAAATCGTGGTATTATAGGAAAGTACCACATCACCTTCACCGGAGCCGAATTCTCTTTTTTATATCGTATTGCATTACATTTAGGATAATTTTTTAAGGAAGCATATTCATTCCGAAAAAGAATGCAATCATTAGGGCATGCGTGTATCTTCTCATAAGTCATGTCAATGGAACATAGCATTTGCTTGGCCTCATAAGTTCTACTAGGAAGCACGTTATCTTCTGGTAGCATATCCTTCAGAAGTTCCAGTAAGTCTGTGAAGCTCTTATCAATCCAACCATTAGCCGCTTTTAAGTTATACAACTTTAAAACAGCGGACAACCTTGTGAATTTAGTGCATCCGTCATACAATGGCGTCTCGGAATCATTAATCAACCTCTCAAACATCTCAGGACAATCTCGAATATCATCTTCAATAATATTCGGAATGTCTTCAACATGATCAAAATCATTTGTGATTGACTCGGCATCAACAGACTTATATCTATCACTTTCCCGAACACCACTAGACTCGGCTATTTTCTCTCCATGTTTCGTCCAACATTTATAAGTTTCATCAATTCCATTGCATATTAAATGATCTACCAAGTCGGAGTCACCAACTCTCCTAGCATTTAAACAATCCAAACAAGGACAAAATATACTTCTACGGTCTTTCGTATTTTCAACAGCGAACTTAACAAACTCTTTGACCCCGTCCATATATTCTTGCGACATACGATCGGCGACCATCCACCTTCGATCCATACTCATTCAATCTATTAACAATATTTTTATAATAAACATCTAACCACTTTACATATTTCATATTATCATGTGCATTATGCACTACTCAAGCCTCACAAATTTGGTATGGCCCTATCCCATTCGAGAAGAAACTTTGTGATTTTATTGCTTACTAGTTTGTCCTCAAATCTTACATGTAATATTTGCTGAAATTTCGGCAGCATTTCCCTTTAGTCTCTGAGTATATAACCTAATCATGGCAATAACAACCATGATCAAGTATACACCCAGAGAACCAAAGAAATGATGCAAACTCTAATTTCACCAAATGTAACATGTAAGAGGTGAGAATAAACTAAATACAATAAAGAATCACAAAGTTTTTTCCCAAACTGTCCCACTTGGACAATTCAAGATTCAATACAATGAACTTTACCTAATAAATGCACACTAGCTCATTAATATTGAATCTCAAACGGGAAACTATGGGTTCTCTCAAACACTATATACATTAATCATATAAAAGGACACAACAATATAGTAAAGCAATCTTATTAGTACAAGTAAAAATTAATTAAAGTTATGGAGCACTAACCTCGATCAAGAACACTTTGTGGTTTCTTGAAAATGTGTCAAACTACCTCAATCAAGCCCAACCTTTAAGTGAACTGTAAAATTAAAATTCTATGATTAATATTCTATAAAATACAACACACGTCTTCATATTGTTTATTACAATATTATCATTTAAACCCGTTGATATAGTTCATAACACTCTACCGAAATTTCGGCAGAGTCTTCCCTATAAATTGGACAAAACCAAATTTTTCTTGTCAACCTGAAACCCAGAAAAACCAACCAATACAGTGTATGACTTCAGTTCTAGCTTCTGCCAGAAAACCCTTTTCATTAAACCAACCTAAAACCATTTTTTCAACTCAAGAATAATAATACAAATACCAAAAAAGCAAATAACCTAAACAATGCATTAAATCATTGTAATTTAAGTCACTAACAAAACACTAAATTTAAGTCAATAGAACAATAGAAAATAAGAGAACTATGTTCTAATATAGGGTTTGGGATACTCATCCTCACTCAACCTCATTCTAAACATCAACTATGTTCTAATATAGGGTTTGGGATTGAAAACAAGAGAACTAAATAAACTCACCTACTGTGGCGCGACGGCGACGGCGACGGCGACGGTGACGGCGACACGAAGACGCGGCGCGGCGACGGCAAGGCTTCACAGTGGAGAAGAACGGCGACGGCGGGAGCTGCTGCGGCCAGAGCGAGTGCGACGGAGAGGAGGAGCTTCAACGGCGGCGCACCAGAAGGGGGGTTACGGCGACGGCAGGGGGGGGCGACGGCGGCAGTGAGGGAAGAGGAAGAAGAAAAGAGGAAGGAGAAGGGAGGAAGGGACGCGCGGGGGGGGGAGAAAGGGTTTAGGGTTTTTTTAAACCCATTTACCGTGGTTCCGTTAAACGGCCGCGGTAAATACTCAATTTAATAAAAAAAAATAATTCTGGCCCTGCTATTTACCGCGGTTTTTTCTTACATAATCCCATTTACCACGGTTGTTTTACGGAACCGCGGTAAATGCCTGTTATATGGAATTTTACCCCGATTCCTTAAAACAACCGTGGTAAATGGGGCGCGGTAAAAGGGGTTTTGTGGCATAGTGAATATTTATAAAGGCCTAAAGCGAATTTTATAATGAGGCATTTTTTATCTTCTAATACAGTATATTAATGTATGTTTGTTAAAATAATTTTTAAAAAAATATTATTTTTTAAAATATAAGTATCAATTTAAATAAATAAATATACTTACACTACAATAGAGTCTACTAATGTAAAGTGACATGTTTATTTATACATACTCACTAAAGGATAAATCTCTACAATAAACAAAAAAGAGAGACTGAGAGAGTAATAGGAAATATGTATTATCAATATAGCACCATCTGATAAAAAAAGTAAGTGATGAGACAAATCAATGTTAAAAGTGGATAGAATCAATTATTAATAATTATTTATGATAATTAAGAGAGAATGTTATGATAAAATGGGGCCTTTTTAAGAAAAAACTTAGCTACTTAATAATTTAATATTTTTTTGTTTTAATCACAGGTATCTTCCACGGGAGGCAATCCTGTTCGAACCGGGAGCATCTCTCAGCGGAGATTTTTTTCCATCCACAAGACTCGAACTCGAGATCTTGCTTAAGGGGAATCAAACATGTATGACTTACTAAATAATTATTAGCTTATTTTTTAAAAAATATTAATAGTAAATAAAATATTTTTTAGGGACCTAAAATAAGGGTATTTTTTTAGGGTCAGTAGTTTTACCCGCTTTAGGATTCCGCCCACCCTGGCCTAATTATTAAACATCTTGAGAGTAATAGAAAGAAACTACTAAATTAAAGCAATTATTTTAGGGGGAGGGGATATATGAAGGAATGCGTATTAGAAGAGTATACTACATCTACACCCTTTGGAGCTATTTAGTCCTTTTAAGAGAATCACAAAGGTTAATGCAGAGATGTTAAAATTTAGTTGATGTATTGATTTAAAAAAATTATTATGTAAGTTGGGGTAGGTGAACAAAAGTTAGAACATCCTAACATTAATTGTATAAGACTTTTATAAGGACCATTAAAAGTTTTTAGTAGAAGACATACAAAAAAGACTTGATGGAGTAATTTTTTTCGTATACTAAACGTAACATTTTAAAAAGTAAAAAGGATATTGAATGCACTCCTTGTTGGTCGTCCTTGCCCCAAAAGGGGTAATCTCCTTTCTTTAGATCTTTCAAAAACGTTTTGCCTACTAATAGTATTTTCTTAATTATTTTTTTAAAAATTAATAATTGGATCTCTAAAAGACTAAAATATTAATTTATTAATGGTAATTAAATAGTTTTCTTCTAAAAATACAGATCTCTCATCCTTCTATTCCCCCTCAGTAAATATTAATTATTTAAAAATATTTTTAAATAAAACTATAATAATTTTATTAATAAATAAACATTTTTCTCTTAAAAATAGTCACCTTCTCCTGTTAATTATAAGTTAATTATTAGACCTCTATAATATTAAATTATGTGACAACAAATTATTAGATGTATGAATAGAATTATTTTATACTGGGAGTGTATATAAATTAAACTCAAATATTAAACCTTAAAAACTCCTTTTTACTGGCTACAACTGAAGTTGACTTGAAACGATTTCATATTTCTTGGTTTCTTCGATCGGGCTAATATTTTGACACCTTTTCTTTTGTCCATACTTCACATAATTAATGAAAAGTATGTTAACCTGCATATTAATTAAGTGAAATATTTAGCATATAGTCAATGCTTTACAGAAGAATTTTACATTTGCATCTTATTATATTAATAAATTATATCAGAAATTTTTTATTTGATTAGTTAAGTGATCATATGTGGCTCTGAATATTAGTTTATTGGTTTGATTAGTTCTCAATATTAGTTAATTGGTTGATTTTAACGGAAACAAATTTTAGTATATCACTAATTGAGGTGCGGACCCATTTTATCATTCAGGTCCCCAATGTATTGATTTTATATTTGATTGGATTACATCAGAGCTATTTGATTAATTTAACAAACTCGATTACTTGATTCCCTTAATAAAACATAAAATAGTTGATTGATTGATAGAATTCATCATTTTATTATTCAAGAATACAATTGTTCTCACAAGGACTAAAACCTAAGATGCTTTTTTGGCTAGTTGTGAATTTTCAGTTTTGGTTTTTAAAAAATTTCAAACAAGTTTTTACAACTCAAAATTGAAAACTAAAAATCATTTTTTGTGGTTTTCAAAATGGACGTTTTGAAAACCATAAAAAGGTAGTTTTTAGTTTTCAATTTTGAGTTGTAAAAACTTAGTTGAAATCATTTGAAAATCAAAAACCCTAAACTCACAACCACCCCAAACTGCCCCTAACTAAATCGATACTATTTTTTTATAAGCAAAATTATATTAAAGAGGGAGTACAAGGGGTACTCTAACCCATACTACAAAGTAAAGATCCAAGAACTAACACATCAAAGGAAAACTACAAAATGATGCCCTGCATCCCAGATACAAAAAACACCGTAGGAATTAAATTCCTAGCCATAAAACAATATAAGACCTCCTAATTGACTTAAACTAAAACTAGATGCAATCCTGAATCACAAGCACAACAGTAAACAGAATCAGAATGCAAAATTGAGGCAAGATGCTGGGTTGAACAACCATGAATGAAATGGATATGAAAAACTTGTAACCTTGGCTGACAACCACCTCCATGATCGCAGCTTGATCAGGTCCAACAACTCATGAGGATCTAAAATAGAGTTAGAAAACACTGCATCATTTCTCGCCAACCACAAACTCCATAAAGTAGTCAACCACAAACTAAATTGATACTATTAAAGCTTGGGATTTCAGTTTGATAGAGTAACAACACAGTCTTTTGATAAGAAGCGTGTTTCTGGAATTTGTCTGTATATAGTGACTCCTTATATACGTATTGATGGCGTGATACCATTGGGTCTGATTACAATTTGTATGCTCCCCTGATTCCCGCGGTCTATTTTGAATATTTTCTCTTGTTAGTCTGGTTTGTCCCCTCTTTTATTATTTTGATTGATATGATGATCCTTGATTGAGGCTTAGAATCTGTCCATGTGTTCAATTAATGGAGCAATAATGTGAACAATAAAATTGGAATAAAAAGAAAAAACACCATACTATGCTAGTGCATCAAAGCACCCTAAACATCTCGAATTAAACTTTTGCATAATGCAACAAAGTCATCATTCAATATTGCCTGTAGTGGTTAAGGGTTGAAAAACCAGATGTAAACTATTCAAAGACCAAGGCGATGCTAAAGAGGACAATGAAATTTCTCCTAATGAGAGTTTTAGTAGTGGCTTTGGGACTTTATGGTCTTTAGGGAGTTAGTAGGAGGTAATTATTCTGTTATGTTCTCATAACAGAATAATTGTTTTTGGTTAGTAGTTTTGTTTTGCTTTGCTAGTAATGCTTATATATCACTATGCCAATTTTGAGAAATAAAGACGTACATATGAGGGCGTTTCCAGGTCCACACTTTAAAACCCGCCCTTATATTGCAATAATATTTTCTTTTAAAAAAAAATCAAAGTGGTAGGGCGCTTCCTTTGCGGAAAGCGCCCTAAAGTGTGTTTTTTTTTTTTACACTTAACTTACGTGACTGAAGCGGAAACGTCCTCACCGTATACTAATTCCTTTTTTAATTAGGTTGACTGAATAAGGCGTTTTCTAGACCGTAAGCGCGCTAACTTGCCCTAAAATGGTCGTGCCTTGCTATGACTCTAATTCTCTCGTTCCTCTTATCCTTGAATTTAGTTCTCTGTCCTCTCTCTCTCTCGCGAAGTCGTGACCCGCCATGAAGGGAGTCGTTTATTGCCACCGTCGTTCGGAACGACCTCCACCGTGAAGCACCAAGAGCAGCATTTTGCGAGCTTCGCCTGAAGCACTGGGACAACTTGCGTTCTCCCCTCCCCCGCTGTGTGAACCCTAAGCAGTGCGAGCTCTCCGTTTCGAGGGCCGAGTACGGAGAGAGTCGCTTCTCTATTCAAATGAGTCCGACAATGTGAGTTTTGCTTCTTGTTTCTCATCTTTCAACTCAACTCCCATCTTCAACCTCCAAACCCTAAATCCCTAAATCAACATCTAATTTGTAAGCTGCAATAACGGGTTCCCTATTCCGTCACTCGCGGCTTTCTTTCTATCTTATGTAAGTGGAAGCTGCTAGCTCTTTACCATAAAGGTAGCTTGTTCTGCATGCTAGATTGAAGCAGAGCCTCTGTAGATTCATGCTAGCCTATTGCAGAACCCCGACTCTTCAAGAAGAAGAAGGACCCTGACTCCACCGCCACGTCACCCTCACCTTCCGTTGGCGGCATCTTGAAGCGTGATTGGTTCCTCAAACACCGCACTAAGGTCTCTGTTGTCCTCGTCGCACTCTTCCTCTCACAACACGTCTTCGGTGACCCCGCTCAGTGGCTCCAAGTCTGCTCCGATCTCGATTCCATCAAGTCACCACTCTTCTCTTCTTCCTTCTTTTTTTTTCTTTTTTATCTCTTTCTTCCCATTCTATTCACTCTTTCAACAATGCTTCTTGCTTACAGGGCCGTGATTCGTGGGAGGAACATTAAGTTAGTTGTTGTAGTCGTCCACACCAATTTGTCTTCACTCTGTGAGAGGTTTTAAATTGCGGTTATGTCATTGTATGTTATATTAGTGCAAAATTGTAGACAAATGTGGCTGGGGGCCACCACAATTGAGATGCTAGATATACAATGGAAAATTGCGGTGATACACTTTGGGAATTGGGATGCTACAGACGTGGTTTTGCTTTATTCAAACACGATTTCTGTGAAAAATTTTGATGTTTAGGTTCTTGAATCATGATTGATTTTGTCTCTAAAACCCTGTTGGAGTAAAAGTGGTAAAATGGAGTTTTTGTTGGGTAAGGACCTGACAGGATTGGGCTTAAAGGAATTGCAAAATTTAGAGCAGCAACTTAATGCAGTGTTATTGTCTATCAAGGAGAAAAAGGTCCTTCACATTTTATCTTATCTCTTTTTCCCTTCTCTACATTTTCTCAGTGGAAGGCCATTAGTAGAATACAATTAATGGTTTCTGTTCAAGGCTTTGTGACAGTCATATAACCGCTAATGAATAAGTGGTAGACAAAATGAGTTTTTCAAGTAATGACATGGAAGTAGGTGAGCATATTTTTTCCCTTTCATTTGTGTACTTCTCTTTGAATTTTATCTGATATTTCTGGATGAGTTGTTAATCATCTACTATTGCAGATGTTCAAGTTTGGTGCTTATATTTGTTTATCTTGTTTAGTAGAACCAGTGCAGGCCTAGTTGAAGTGAGGCATTACCTGCAGGAATAGTCTCTAGTACTTCCAGTTTGGACATGCGACCTTTGTGGGATCCTCCCAGACACAGGAAGGGTTGTCGTGCAGTAGATGTAAGTTGCACGGAAAACCTTAGTGCCTATTATGTGATCTATGAAGAAAGATATAAATTCATGAACTGAATTCAAACAAGTAATTCACCATTGGTGAAACTTTCAGGGCTAAAAGAAATAAAGGAGAATGTGTTGGGACTAATCACAGTTGTTGTACTAGTTTGAGTTTGAATTACAAAGGTAAAGAGAAAGAAAAGCATAGACATGATTGAGGTAGGTGGCGGCTTAGAAGTGCTTAATTGATCCATTTTTGGTGTGCATCATATATATGTAGTGATTAGTAAAGATTTTATGTTTTGAATGATGTGTTGTTGTTAGGGAGAGAGGGAACACAAGCCAGAGTAGCATTCTGTGTTTTCGTTTGGCACAAGGTGACTTTCACTGATATATGCGAGTTGTTAATTTATTAGGTGGTTAGGTAGATAGGGTCCCATATGGGACAACGATTAGTGTAAATACGGAAATTCCATAGGAAAATACACAAGTTTGTTTGTTGTTATTTTATTTTATTTTTGACAACTAATAGTTTTCTCACCCAAAAGCACCGAAGCAAGAGATCTAGTTAATAACTAGATTCTCTCGTTTCAACTTCTAAACAAGGACTAGTTTTTTTGTTGAAATAAAGCTTTATCCAAAAGGACACTTTCTTTAATGTCTTTTTGACAGGTTTTTATTTCTTTGTTCTTTTATTGTGCTCCTTTAATGAACTAGAGAATTTTTATTCCAAGTTATTCACTTATCTGACTGCAAACCTTCATAGTTGTTGACCCAAACTCTTTTCCTACTAGGAGTGTCATATTTCTTATTTATTTTTATTGTGTGAGAATGCATGCTTCATGGCGCGCCATGCATAATAAACACACTACTATTGGGTTCTATAGAGAAAAGAGCAATGGTTTTTCATTTTCCCATGGCCGTCTCTTGTCTTTTTATCTTCTTTTTTGTTGCACCTGTTTCAGCTAGCCTTGTTTTCAACTTCTATGAAACTTCATGCCCAACAGCAGAGCCATAGTGAAGCTAGAAAATAGTCAGCTTTGTTGCAATGACATGGGCACTTTAACTCTGTTTAAAGCAGCCACCCTCCAAGGAATGAACAATCATGTATTTGTTGCCTATGCTTATGTTGTTGCCACTACTGTGCTCCTTCCTCTCTATTTTTTCACCAGAAGGTTTGCAAATTTCAAATTTCAAATCATAAACAAGAGTGGTTCCTCCACTCAGTTTCCCCATCCTATCCAAAATGGTTCTTGGGGTCATAGGGTAAAACCATTTATTTCACTTCACTTTACCAAAGCAGTTGTTAAGGCCTTGTAATTTACAAGTTTTCTCACAATCAGTGTTGTTATTAATTATTTGTGGTACATGATGGAATCTCAATCTCATCAATCTTATGTATGCTTCTGATAATTTGGGCTTCTTGTTTTGGATTTTGATGTTTCTATCTGTGTTGTAGGAGTTCATCCCAGATCCTTGGATATGCAGGAATTAATTACAGTTCTCCAACACTTGCTTCATCAATCGGCAATCTTGTACCTACTTTCACCTTCATTCTTGGCGTTACTTTCAGGTTCACTCTCCATTATTGAGAAATTCTTGCCTATTTAAGCTAGGTTTTTTTTTTAAAATTTTTCAACTCAAGTAAAATTTTTCTTCTTTTTCTTGCAGTCAATCAAAATATCATTAAAAGACAGAGACACAAACTTGATACTTGATAGTGTGTGAAAAGGGGAATGACCAATTCAGGCTCCACTGCTTAAATTTATTCAGTCATTTCATATTACTGCCATACGCCAAGAATGAAGGTTTCAATTTCCTTGGTACTTGGTAGGTGAAAAGACTGATATAAGAAAAGTTAGCTGACTAAGAATCAAGATGTTAATTACCATTTATCTTCAATATTAGATTTAGAGCTCATGCATATAAGAATCATTTGGAAGTTGTAAGCCATTTCCTCTGTTTCTAATTCTTTTCATGTATTTTGTTATAATAAGAATTAAATAGAGAGCGGAGGAGATAGAGCTATAAGTGTCCTTACTTTTTCCATAGTGAATTTGTTATAGATAGACAAGTATCCATGCCAAAATATATAACATTATTCTGACATGTATAGAAACACAAGCAAAAGGTGTATCCCAGTGGTTTTAGTATTCGGAAATATATAACTTATTTGTGACACCTAATTTTTGACTAAATGATAGCCTAAATCCCTACTTGTGTACATGATTGGCCTAACAAAAGAAGCTAAATAAAGTTTGAAATAATGTGCCAGTACTTGTTACTAATGGAAAATGGGATTTTTTTTCTTCTTCACAGTGAACAGCTATACATTTTATTACTTTTAGACTCTTGTTTCTTTGGCGGACAAAATCATACTTTTTTGATAGAATTTACCAGTCTTTCAGTTCCCCAGAGGTGACCTTATTTCAAAAGATCAATGGTATGTATTAAGCTCAATGAGATCTTAAAAGGGAATGGTTTTGAATTGTTGGTATGGAGTGCTTAACATTAACCACTATGAATATATATCTCAGTCTATTGTCTACTTATTTTGTTTTCTCTAATTATCTTAACCACCTCAATTAAGGATGGAAAAGTTAGCTGCAAAGAGTAGAAGTAGTCAAGCTAAGGTAGTGGGAAGCATAATATCAATAGCAGGTGCATTTGTGTTATCTCTCTACAAAGGCCCAACAATCATCAATGCTCATATCCATCTTACCTCAACACTTCATCAATCAATTCGCTTTCTTAGTTCATAGGATGCAAGTTGGGCTATTGTTAGCATTCTGCTGACAGCTGACTATTTTCTAGCTTCACTATGGTACATTTTACAGCTTTCTTATTTATTTTGATTGTGTGAGAATACATGCTTCATGGCGTGCAATGCATAATAAACACACTACTATTGGTTCTATGGAGAAAAGAGCAATCGTTTTTCATTTTCCCATGGCTGTCTCTTTTTATCTTCTTTTTTGCTGCACCTATTTCAGCTAGCCTTGTTTTCAACTTCTATGAAACTTCATGCCCAACAGTAGAGCTTATTGTAAAGACCACTGCCTCGCTTGGTTTTTCATGATTGCTTTGTGGAGGTTAGTGTTAGTTCTACTCCTACACTCATTTTAATACACCCCATTGTAACAAAAAAGGGGAAAAAATATCTTGAGTTTATATGTCATTTTTTGTAAAATGTATCACTCCCAGCAAGCCATTAAAGTTGTATGTTCTGATATGTTACTTACTTTGGGACTGATGACTTTATATGCATATAACTTGATTGTAGAAATCCTTTTTTGAAGGGGACCGGTTGAATTTGAAAGTATAATTAGATTATTTTCAAACAGTAAAGGTTCATGATTTTATATGACTTTTATGATTTTTGGTGATTTCATTAACAGGACTATTGTGTTATAGAGCTTAATACATGATGTAGATCCAAAAACTTTTCCTTATTTTTTTTCATGATAATTTGGCTGTTTAAACCTACCCTATTTGAATTGCATAGTAACAGAGCATAGGAAGAGAGATAAAAAAAATAGTGTCAAAAATAGATTTAGTACTATGCTCTTTCACTGAAATAAATGAGATCCCTATTAAGGTCAAATTGGGATATATTAGATATTTTTGCTATTTTTCTATTTAGCTCCTAATTATTCGTATTTTTATAGGGGAAAATTGCAATAGTAATATCGAAGAAAAACTGAAAATTGTTATTTGGTAGAGTTTAGGAATGTAATATTTGTGATATTGATTTGTCAAGTTGTTTAAATGCATAATCAGTTTAGCTAGAAATTAACTATGGTTTAACTGCGAAATCCTTCAAAAAAATAAATTCTCAATGAGGGCGCTTAGCAGAAAGGAAGCGCCCTTACTGGAAGCAATAAGGGCGCTTCCTTCCTGCTAAGCGCCCTCACAGGGAGCATATTTCGAAAAAAAATAAAGGGAAGGGCGCTTCATTCCTAGAAAGCGCCCTGACTAATCTATGTTTAGGGCGTTTCGTAAACGCCCTTGTTTTTTGGTATCTACAAGGACACATAATAAGAGGGCGTTCCCAAGCGCCCTCAAAACTAACACGAAAGCGCCCTTATATGTCTAATCAATCAATGAGAAAGCTACTGCATTCCCCAAAACTCTCTTCTCTGTGTTAAAACATTCTCTAGATTGTATCTGTTTTCATCTTCCATCATTCTTTAGTGAGTTCAATAGAGTTTTGCAGAATCTATTTTTTATAACAGATTGGTATCAAGAGCAAGGTCGGATATTCCAGGAGGTATTCTTTGTGCATCAAAGAATGGGGATGAGTTCTGCGAAATTTGATGTCGAGAAATTCACGAGAAAGAATGATTATTTCACCCTTTGGAGAATGAAGATGAGAGCTTTTTGTGTTCAACAAGGAATTGAAGAAGCGTTGGCTGATGAAGCAAAAATGCCAGCCACATTATCTGATAAGGAGAAGAAGGAGATGCTTGATAAGGCCCATAGCGCCTTGATTCTTTCTCTGGGGGACAAGGTTTTAAGAGAAGTCTCGAAGGAGAAGACTGCTTGCTGCGATTTGGCACAAATTGGAGAACCTGTACATGACCAACTCTTTAGCCAACAGGCTGTATTTGAAATAGAAATTATATACATTCAAGATGCCAGCAGGAAAGGGGTTGGAAGATCACTTAGATGATTTCAATAAGATCATTCTTGATCTAGATAATATTGAAATCAACATTGATGATGAAGACCACACCTTGTTGTTGCTGAGATCTTTACCTAGTGAGTTTGATACTTTCTCAGACACACTCATTTATGGCAGAGACAAGTTGTCATTGAAGGAGGTCCAATTTGCCTTATTCTCAAAGGAACTGAAGAGGAAGTCTGAGGTTGGAAGAGATCAAGATGCTGAAAGTTTGTATACGAAAGGCAGGTCAGAAAAGAAAGATTTTAGAACCAAGAAGGGTCCAAGATCAAAGTCAAAAGAGGACAGGAAGAGGAAGTGTTTCATCTATGGGAGTGAGGAGCACTTGAAGAAGGAGTGCCCAGAAAACAAGAAGAAAAAGAAGCTCGGAGATCAAAAGGGTAACTATGGCGATGCTGATATAGTTTCGGTGGGATACGAAAGTGCTGAAGTCATGTGCATTGCAAAAGAAAAGGGCAAATCGGAGTGGGTTCTTGATTCAGGATGCACATTCCATATGTGTCCTAACAAGGACTGGTTCATTTCCTATGACGACAACCATGAAGGAAGGGTTTTTTTGATGGAGCCATAAGGATCTTGCAAGGGGTGAGGCATGTACTAGAACTAAAGAGAAATTTGATTTCTCTTGGAATGCTTGATACACAAGGCTATGTGTGCAAAGTTGAAGGTGGAGTTTTGAGGACCGGATCACCAAAGGTTCTATGGTGTTGATGAAGGGAAAGTTAGATCATGGTTTGTATTTTCTTCAAAAGGTTCTATGGTGCTGATGAAGGGAAGGTTAGATCATGATTTGTATTTTCTTCAAGGAAGTACCCTGGTCGACAGGGTGTCCAATGTCAGAGGCCCCTTCATTTTCCTTTAGCTATTCCTTTAGGTCGAACAAGCCAACCAAAATGGGGAGTCCTAGTCCTCTAAGGGACTCTCTTTTGTTTCCACCCCGGCCCAAGCACCAGACTTACCTCTCCACAAATGCCTTGGGAAGGCGTTCCTGATCACCACTTCGAGTTGGTGAGTGGGTACTCGAAGATGAAGAACAACAGAGGCCTTCTCGAAGAAGCAGAGACGTACTCGAAGATGAGGAGGGGCAAGGCTTCATTCGAGGACGAGAAGCTACATGAACTTAATCGAAGAATAACAAGAATCCATTATATGACCACTTTGTACTTTCTCTTGTAATTTATATAATAAAATAAAATACCTATTTAATTTCTGTACTTGTTTTTTGTTTTTCTTCGAGTGAAATTTATTTTATACCAACAATATCCTTTGTGGAAAAAAAAATCCATCCCAATTGAAATTAATCAAATTAATTAATTTCATATTAAATTCACTGTTAATTTTTTGTAAACAAAATTTAATTACCGTTAATAAATCTATTTTCATTTCATCCAAAGTGAAAATAACATTAAGTTGATAAATTTAATTACCGTTAATAAATGTATTTTCATTTAATTACCCCTTCCAAATTAAGTTGGGTTGGACCTGGAAGCAACAAATTATTTGGTTTAAACTCTGCAATTTTAAATCACATTTAACAAGTTTTATATATAGAGTGTGTATCACTTATTTTTTTAACCATTATTTTTAGAATCAAATAAACAACTGTAAATCAAACAATAAAAAACGGTACATTCAACTTAGACAAGCCAATTATTCTTTTCAAATAATTCATAAACATATAGAGATAAGACATCGATCATATGAAACATAGACTCATGTGTCTCAAATGCCGCAATATGCTTTGATTCGACTGGTATGTTTTACGGCTTGTTCTGTGAAACGGTAACCAACGTATCCGTAATGGTCGAATGGCTTATAACGTATAGGATGTTCCTCATCGACTAGATCCTCCAATGTCTGCACCATCTTATTACTGTACGAAAGTAGTCCCAAGGAGTACCTAAT
This sequence comes from Sesbania bispinosa, assembly GCA_026901365.1. Lineage (NCBI taxonomy): Eukaryota > Viridiplantae > Streptophyta > Magnoliopsida > Fabales > Fabaceae > Sesbania > Sesbania bispinosa. Next base: position 70,862 of record QLOH01000702.1, on the reverse strand, counting down.
TACCTTTGATTTCAACAGGACACGGTGTTCACAAGCTCGTATCCTTTCACTACTCCATACCTAATCCACCAAAATCAATGTCAAATATTTCAAAATTCAAATATATATATGAAGTTTTTGTTTTATTTTTATACATAGTAGGGTTGGCTACTTGCATGATCTAATGTCAGAAAATGTTAAATGTGTTGAAAAATAAAATTTCACACCAACTCAAAATAAGATATATATATATAAAGTGAAAATAAAAGTTTGGAGTGCATATATTAGTCGATATTGAGTTTTATATATGGATTGAAATAAGCTAGGTTGGGCTAGCTTTTTAAAGACGGAAACAATATTGTTTTACACTAATATTTCTACACTTAAACTAAAATTGGCCTGCTGGAAGGGAGAGAAAAGTCATTTAAAAACACTCACATTTATGCAATTTTTTGCTATTTTATTAGTGTAATATTTTTAGAATAGACCCTTTAAATTACTATAAAAAGTAAATTTAAATTAATAAAATATAATATTTAATTTTTTAATATTAAATTTATATTATTTATAGTAAAGTCTACCATAAAACCAAAATATAAGAGTCTATCCTAAAATTTCTCATTTTATCATGTTGTAGACTCTACACACGGTTTGAGTGTGAGAATATGAGGACTCTTTTTAAGATTGAGTTTGACTTATCTGACCTCCTAAAATCTAGCTTAGACATACCCTTTCTTTAAAATTTCAACAAAATGAAAAAAAAATTCTGTGCCCATAAAAAAAGAAGAAAAGCAATTGATTTTTGACCTCTTTTATATGGGAACACTTTCTCTTTAGTACTTTTAGTAGAGAGAATGATATATATGTCTCTCTCTCTCTCCACTCCTTGCATTATGTTAATTAGCATCAGTTTATTTTTCTTTAATTAATAATACATACCGTAAATGCATCGCCAGCCATGACGCAAAACAGTGGTGAGGCGTCAACCCCAAACCATTCCCCATCTTTCAATTGAATTTCCAGGCCATCTGTCTGCTGATGCAATATTGTTATGAAGGTTGAGTCGGTATGAGTATTCACTCCCACATTGCTCTCATCCATCCCAGGTATCCTGTATTTGTAGCTCCGAAACGCGTAATTGGTTGATTCAAGGAATGACTCACACTTCTGCTTGTCCAGACCATAGCTTTCAAACACCATCTTCTTCACGGTTTGATCTAGTTCTTGCAACAGCTTTGCATACTCATTGACACTTTCACTATTTACAAAAAAGCAAAAATAATTAAATTAAAAAACACTTTATTTGACATAATTAATTAATAAACGTTAAGGACGGATTATGGTTAGCATTTTAAAAGTATAAGATATAAAATGAAAGTTTTAAAAATCAAAGACAAAAATTTAAGTTGACAAAAAATACACAGATGAAAAACATATTTTACCTTACTTAGGAAAAATTAATTGAAATATTGATAAATACCAGAAACGATCATTTCCTGCTGGCCACATGATGTGTGCGAATTTTTGACAATCTTCTATATTCGATGGATTGTCAACTGCGAAAGATTCAAATAGAGGGGATGCGGATACTTGTCCAGTGTAACCATGGTTTGGTTTATCACTGGTTTTTCTCCTTTTTGTTTCTAATGGAAGACCAAATAGTTCTTCCATTGAATGAAAAACTGAATTCACAAGCTCGGGACCAAGCTTATCAAACTTTGCTAGGAAACAACCGTAATCTTCAAACCCTCTCCGCACCACTTGACAGGCTGCAAGCCATATATCGGTGCCAGGTTTCATGTTTTCATTGGAGAAGTCAATGACAGGAAGTTGAGACTCACACAGTAGTACTGTTTGGGTTGCCATTATAATTAATCCTATAATTGATATGCATTTCAAGTTTTATGTGTGATGTCCAAGTTACTTAAGAATGACATATATATATATACTTCCACTTATTCCAAATGTAGTGCTAGACATACATAGTTAATTACACGGATATGAATGACTTATATATAGCAATTGATTTTAAATCACTTTCGTTTAACGTATTTCGTAAAATGTGCATCATCTATCTCAACCATTTATTTCTAGAATCAATTCTATTTAACTGTAAACCAAACAAACCATTAAACAATTCAAACTTAATTAAGCCAGGTAGTTAATTGATAATTATAGATAAATATGCAATATATATATATATATAAATCAAATTAACTAGTACTTTTATACTTACTTTGGACCACATTTCAAATTCTTTATCAGATATATGACGTTGAGCATAATGTATATTGTTTCAAGAAAATACGAGACAAGGTGAGCTTCCTCGGAGAGCACTTGTAGTAGAGAGAAAATGTGGTCCAGCAATAGAAAAAGTCAAAGTGATAATTTAAAAAAAAATTAAATAAATTTGTTGTCCTTGTAATTATATTTATTTTTTTGTTTTGATGATTCGTTAATTTATGTTTTGATTGTGATCCCTCATGTATAAAAGTCCTTAATTTTGTCCTTGTAGTTATTTTTCTTCTATATTAAGTTATAAAATGATATAGAATGTCACATTTTCAATGTCACATGTCATACAATGTTATATTATATATCAATGTCACATGTCATATTGAGGGGCCATAACCAAAATGTATGCAAAACTAATGGTTAATGGGGAATTAAAAAAAAATACTATATATTTATGGACATTCTAGGGTGGACCAAATAAAATTTGGTTCACCTAGTCTAATGTACATTTAATTGGCTATTAAATGTGAATAAATAATTTTATTTTTTATTAAATGACTCTTATATGACTATTTGAGTTTAATTTAAGGGTAAATATGAATTTACAATACAACCTAAGTTAATTTCATTGAGGATCTAATAATTCAAAGTTGAAAGGGGAAACTTTTACATTACACACTACTATTGATTTGGATTTTTATTTTTTTTCAATTAATATTTCATAAAAGTAATTAGAAACCAGTTAAATATCATTTATTAATAAAATAAGCATTGAATTTGAAGGTAAAAAATTTAAATAACTATATTTTTACATACTGGACACGTGAATCATGGTCCACCCTAGACAGACCCTATATTTATATTTATAGAAACTAAAAACCAATTTAAACAATTTTTTAATCACACTAAAGGGGTGTATTATTACATTTGTTGTAACCTTATACTTAATTACTTAGCACTTCAATTAGGGCCACATATTCAAGGGTCAAGACTAGCTACGAATAAAGGAGCCTGTTGCAATAAGTTATTTAAGTGAAGATTGAGAGGTTAAAGTAAAAAAAAAATTGAGGCTCTAGAGATCTAGTCCAGGGTAATTACTTTTTTCAGCTCAAGGACATGGAGTAAGACTCCTTTGTTGTGACAGTAATGAAACTGCTTCGTGTCGGTTAGTTTTACGTTACAATAGTGTAAAATCATGATTTCGCGGAATTAAATTTAAATCACTTTTTTTTAATGTGTTTCATAAAATGTATATCACTTATCTCAATATTGATTTCTAGGTAGAACTAATTCTACTCAATTGTAAACCAAATAAATGCTCGATGTTGAAAGTATCGTGGGCAAGATTTTCTTTGACTGTCATTGGAGACCTTGACGAATATGACTCATTGTCATATACATACTTCATCATAAAGAATATAAGGACGATTCTAGGGTGGATCAACAAATTTTGGTCCACCTAGCTAATCTAGCCTACATTTTATCGGTTACTTAAGGTGATAAATGATTTTATTTTTTATTAAATAATCATTACTCCCTCCTGTCTTATCTATAAGAATCCTTTTTAGGGTGGATCTTGGTATTCTTTTTAAGAATATTTTCAGATTGTCTCATGTATTAGTTATTTCTTTACAAAAATACTCAATTAGTGGAGGTGGGTGGGAAATTAATTAGCAGATAGGGTATGACACAATGGAATAATTAAATTGAAAGAGAAAAATAATGAGTCTCAATAAATTCAAGGGTAATTCAGGAAATATATAAGATACACATTCATGACAAATTTATTGTAATCAACTAAATTAACTAACTTCCTTAATCCGTGTGAATTAGTTAAAAGGTTTTTATAAATAGAACCGGGGGGATTGTATATGACTACTTGAGTTTAATTTAAGGAAAAATATGGATTTACAATACAAACTTATGCTAGTTTCATATAAGAATATATCAATTCAAAGTTGACGGAAAAAACTTTCTCGTTACATGATACTAATGATTTAAATTTTTATTCTTTAATTTCAATCAATATTTCATAAAAGGTAAAGCTTAATATCAATCTTAAATTTATTAGTGTCATGCACTTTAGTCCCTACAATTTCAAAATGTATCCATTAATTAGTCCTTGACATATATCTTCGTCATTCACTTTAGTCCAAAATGAATGACGACGTTAACTGAGTGCTGACGTGTCACGTTAAGTGGGGCGATGAATTCAAAATAGTCAATATAATATTATTAAAAATCATTTACATTAGTCCCTAAAATAGTCCTGTGTATGGGAAGACGAGTTTTTATAATAATTTATGGAGAATATAAAGTCCTTAATCAACTGTATCCAACATAGAAATGTTCAATTCTAAGTTGGTTATTTAATATTCCTTGAGAATTAGTTAAAATCGTCCTTACCAAATCTAATCATGCTTTAAGTAATATATATGTCCATCTAGAAAACAAGGTTATATAATTTCTACATCTTTCAATAAGCAGCAAATTTAACAAACGAAACAACTTAAAGATGGTAAAACTTAGCTCTTTTTCATTTTCTCGAGTGCAATTTCTCAAATGTAATTCTCAAATGTGACAATCAAAATCTAATATAGAAAATTTGAATGACAATCACATTTGAAAAATTGCATTCAGAGAAAAGGAACTAGAGCAAGTTTTACCATATGGTACATGAGAGTTCAATTTATTCAGTATGGAACATCATTAGAAAAATTGACTATTTATGAAGGAAAAAATGGTCATGAACTAATTATATCTAACAAAAATATAGGTTGGATACATTTAATAAGAGTCAGGAATTTCTATTCTCTATAAGTTGTCTTTCCACACACAATATCATTTTAAGGACTAAAGTAAATGATTTTTAATATTACATGGACTAATTTGAATCTACTGTGTCAGTTAACGTGACACATCAGCACTTAATTAATGTTGTTAACTATTTTGGACTATAGTGAAGAATATCGAAGATAAATGTTTAGGATTAACGAATACATTTTGAAATCTCAAGTACTAAAATGCACGACGCTAATAAAGTCAAAAACTGATATCGGGGTTTAGTTATTTCATAAAAGTAATTAAAAATTAATTTAATATCAATTATTAATAAAATAAATGCTAAATTTGATGGTCAATATAATTTAAATTACATTATTTTTACATTCTAGACCACGTGGATGATTATCGATCCTACACAAACCCAAAAAATAATTGATTTTGTGGCCATATGCATTCTTTGAGAGGTCGACAATTTTAGGGGTCTCACTAATCGCCTCACTTAGTAATTATACAAATCAAATTTTAAATAAATAATATATTCACAGATATATAATGTAATAATTCTCATTTAGTAAATTAGGTTCACACCATAAGTTAATTTCTACTTAGCTTTTTCATCAACTTTAAATATATAATATATTTATTTATAATTTTAGATTTTGGTACCATATACATACATATATATATATATATATATATATATATATATATATGAGCAACAAAGGATAAATATGTATATATATATTTTGGGGACCATCATTATATATAAATAACAACTAACGTATGACGGGAGTGTGAAAGGAGAAAATTTGAATATAACTATTCATCATATAGATAATTGGTTTAAGATATTTAACATTTGTTTTTGCTTTAATAATCTAATACAAATAGATAAATACATATACACAATTTGGGTTTCATTTTCTGGTCACGGTTTTATAATATTAGAATTGCAATAGCCAAATTTGGTCCCCTACATCTGGATACATCAAGCCCTAGGACCACTCTCTCTCTTTTAATTTTAGTCATCCATTTCGAGCGAAAACCTTGTATATATTATTATATAGCAAATTTTTTAATTTCGTGGTAATGAAGCTGTTGTGCTTTAATCTGCCAAATGCTATATTCCTTGTATATATCTTTTGGTATCCGGTTCATTGCTTAATCTTCTAAACCAGTGTGCTGAAGAAAACATCGGCTATTTGTTTCTTTCGTTTTTGGCCATATATATATGAGAAAGGGCCATCAAAACGTCCTTGCAATCCATGATTGTGTTGTTGGAAAGTCGATTTCACTGACGAATGTTATGGGGTATGGAGATAATCTGTCTCAACATACTGAACGTCATATTATCATGAATTCAAAGGCCTGAGGAAGCAAACTTATAATTTCGAGATTTCATTTCTTAATGGGTATTAGTGACTCATGTTTATCCTCAGCATGCCATCATCATGATAGTCCCACATGGAGCCTTCTCTCACTCTGCTTCCACTTCAGCATCTCACTTGGTCCCACACCGGGTGCACCTTCATCAAGCCACATAACAGATTTCCAATTGTGCATTTCTGTTATGATTCTACCACGTCTCTTTTGCATTTCCTTCAGATTTTATTCTAATTGTGATTCTGCTTGATTCCCTTTTTCTGGTAGGATGTTTAGCTATATATATCCATCGTGTAGCTTGGTTAATTAATTAATCAATGAAATATAGCAATGAATTGATTTTACAGAAAAGGAACTATGTTCATTTTCTTCACCTTTCTATAGTCCAAATTTAGTTTTAATGGGGGTTGCTTTTTATTTTAGAAAATTCCGAGCTTAATTATTAGTAAAAAATTCAGTATGATCTCTGTCCTTTTATTTGGTGCTGACAATTGTTATTGGTGCGAAGGTGGCACGTACACATTATAACACAATCATGAGATAATAATTTCATACAATAAAAATCATACAACAACTCATATAACATATTTTTTCTCTTTATATCTTTTTATCATATCTCACATTTTTCTCTTTTTTATTCCTTTTATCTCTTTCTTTTTCCTTATTGTATTGTTATAAGAATATTCTCTATAAATTCCTTATTCTTTTTATCCTCACTATTATCCATTTTGAATATTGTTTTGTGTGCGATGATCTTATGCATGGCCACTATAACATGTCTTAAAAATCTTTAGCTAGCTAGTATTTATCTTCATTATTATTGAATTGGTTCTCAATGTTCAATTAATATTCCTCTAAAAGTCTTGTTTTAAAAGGTCTTGAAAATAATGAGTGCGTATATAGAAAGAGAATTATCATTCATATTTTAGCTATCAAATGTCATAGGTCTTTTCTTTTAAAGTTTGATAGAATTTAGTTTGACCAAATTAAATTTGTGAGAATGAAGTTTAATTTTAGAGTGTAAAAAGTTTAAGGAAAATATTTTTATTTGAATGATATGGTAAAATTTTTTTAGAATTTAATAACTATAAACTGTCAGTGTAAAAAAATTATAAATGGTCATCCAATGATATGTTGTCACGTTATTTAAAAAAACTATATGGTCATTCAATGATATGTTGTCACATTATTTAATAAATATAACACCCCATATGTTATTAAACTCATTAAATGATGTGATAACATATAATTGGATGACAATATAATTCTTTTACAATGACAATGTATGGTAATTAAATTCTTATTTTTATGTGTAAATATTGTTGTATAATTTTTAGGTCCATTTGTTTTAAAGATTTATAGAATTATTTAAGTTTGATAAACTTAAATTAATATTAAATTTGGTAAAATTAAGTTTGAGAGAATGGATTTAATTGTTTTTTAAAATGATAGTGTAAAAGTAAGTGATCAAGAAAATGTTTTTTATATTTTGGATGATAAGGTAGCATTAATATTGATGTGTAAATAGTTATATTTTGTGATTCCCACACCTAAATGTAATTCTTCATAATGGAAAAATAAGAAATTTTTACTCTTTTTAAATAGGGCTTGTCTAGACCTACATGGTCTAAAATATAAAATATAGTAATTTAAATTTCTGACCGTTAGATTCAATGGTTATTTTATTAGTGATAGATATTAAATCGATTTTCAGTTACTTTTATGAAATATTAGTTGAAAAGAATAAAAACCTAAATCGATATAGTACCATGTAATATAAAAATTTCTCCTTTAAACTTACATTGATAGATTTTCAATAAAACTATAACATAGATTATATTGTAAATCCATATTTTCTTAAAAATAAAAATAATCATTCATCATTATGAATAAAATGGATCAAATTCACCCTAGACTCGTCCAAACAAACATATGTAGTCACATATCTAATATCTTACTTTTTCCTTGACGGAAAAAATTATTTAAACACAATAAAATTTTCTCAATTTCATTTTAGATGTTTAATTTGATTATCGCCATAAACCAAACAAATCATATTACATAGATAAACTAATTGCAATATTAAAAAATAATTTATGAAATAGAACTAAATAATGATTTTTATAACAATTCACAAAAATGTTAAAAAGAAAGAATTTTTTTTTTGTTAAATGAATTCACTTAATATGTCAAAATTTCTTTTATTATATTTATACAACGAAACATAAATCCTAAATTTAGAAATATTAAAGTTTCTTTATTAATTTTTTTTTTCAAAATTTCTTCTCACACTTTAATTATAAAAGTGGAAAAGTGTGTTTGAATTATTTATTATGTAAATAATGTAAAGTACTATATGCTAAAGATCGTGTAACATTTATTAATTAGTTTTGATTAGGGTTAATTAATATAGCTAAAGTAAAGTAAGATAATATAAGTTTATTCAAGTGCATGTATGTATATGTTTTAATTAAACTAATTTAGGAAACAATCATTATTTTTTTTACGTCAAGGAAGCAATCATTAACCCATGTTGAAAATCATAATCATTATTTAATGAATGTGACAGATGTGTTATTAAATTTAATAAATGATGTATCAACACTTCATTGAATGTCTGTGTAAAATTTCTTTACACTGACAGTGTATATATATTAAACTCTAAAGGATGAATTTAATTAATATACACTGTCAGTGTAAAGAAATTTTACATAGACATCTAATGGTGTGCCGCCACATCATTTAATGAATGTGACACCTCATGTGTTATTAAATTTAATAAATTATGTGTTAGCACTTCATTGGATGTCTGCGTAAAATTTCTTTACACTGATCGTGTGTATATATTAAACTCTAAAGTATGAATTTAATTAATATACACAGTCAGTGTAAAGAAATTTTACACAGACATCCAACGATGTACCGCCACATTATTTAATGGACGTGACACCTCACATGTTATTAAATTTATCACACAACATTCAGGACGTACAAATTAACACCAAATTAATTACCAAACTTTCAACTTGGGACATATATAGGAACATGATAACCATAACATTTTGAGCGAAATATTTGCCCTCTTCTAATATCCTTAGCCATTTTTTGTGCTATGCAAACATACAATGCTCTCTCTCTCTATATATATATACATATATATATATAAGGAGAGTTATAATTACACCGGTGTAAGTTACACCAAGTGTTACACCGCTGAATATTTTTTTAACGGATCATTGTATTAAATAATCTACCGTTAGATTGAAAGTTACTATCATATAGATCATACATATAAAATTTTACATTAATCCGAAATTATTTGATATGCAATTGAGATGTCTCAAGATTAACGTTATATATACATTTGAAATATATGAAAAATTCAACCATTTGATTATCAAGTTACTAGTGTCAAAATTTTACGAAATTTGGCACATATAATCATGATGATGAACAAACATAATTCAACGGTTGGATTACTAAAAAAACATATTCGATTTGTAGTTATTAGCGGTGTAATACTTGGTGTAACTTTTATATATATATATATATGAGGAGGGTTATAATTACACCAGTGTAAGTTACACCAAGTGTTACACCGCTAAATAATTTTTCAACAGATCATTGTATTAAATAATCCACCGTTGGATTGAAAGTTACTATCATATAGATCATACATATAAAATTTTACATTAATCCGAAATTATTTGATATGTCATTGAGATGTCTCAAAATTAACGTTATATATACATTTGAAACATATGAAAAATCCAACCATTTGATTATCAAGTTATTAGTGTCAAAATTTTACGAAATTTGGCACATATAATCATGATGATGAACAAACATAATTTAACGGTTGGATTACTAAAAAACATATTTGATTTGTAGTTATTAGCGGTGTAATACTTGGTGTAACTTACATTGGTGTAATTATAACCCTCCTCTATATATATATATATATATATATATATATATATATATATATATATATATATATATATATATATATATATATATATAGCTTGCCATGTACGTCGAGCTTGCAAATGCAGCCTACACATAAAGTTGACATATGGAATTAATTACCATGTAAATTCACCAGACAAGAATTGACGCTTTCTTACTTTAATTTGACATTGGCTTGGTCATGATATTTGTAAACAATAAATAAAGATTTATCGTTATTTTGGACAAAGTTGACAATCCATTGATATATATGTTTAATATAAATATATATGGTGGGGGACAAAATCGTGAGGACAAAATCTAAAAAAAATAAAAAAAAAAGATATATGTGGCAAATCAATAAAATTAATAGGACAATATATAGTACAAACTATATATATGCATTATTTGTTTCCATGAATATTGTTGAAATCTTGTGAGGCCCATGCATTTCCCCCTCTATTGTACGTATGCATAGATATCCATATATCATGGTTTCAAATGAATTTATTTACAATATTTATCCCACTCTGATTTATAACACACCACATGATCCCACTCTACAACATTCATCCACCAAGATTGATTGATGACACAAACATATATAATATCACACAAACATACAGGACGTACAAATTAATTAACACCAAATTATTAAACTTTCAACTTGGGACATAGGAACATGCATGATGACCATAACTGATTTGAAACAGTGCGTGTCTCAAATACCACAATATGCCTTAATGCGAGAAGCAGATTTTATGGCTTCTTCAGTGAGAAAGAAACGAAGGTAACCATAGTGGTCAAATGGTTTATAACGAAGAGGGTGTTCCTCATCAACTAGCTCCTCCTGTGGTTCCATTATCTTACCAGCATATGAAAGAAGTCCCATGGAGTATCTGTCTATCTTCGAATTTACCAATACTCTGTGTTTACAAGCCGGTATCCTGTCATTACTCCAAACCTGCAGCTCCATCAAATTTCACTTTTGATTAAATAAAATGATATATATGGATGAGTAAACTAGCAAATCAGTCTCTGGACTATGCAGTTTCATCCCTAACTTTGCTAAAATAGCACTTAAGTCGGTACTTGGCAAAAACACATGCACTTTAGTCCCTAAAGTGCATATTTTTTAATAAAGTGAAGGATTAAAGTGAATGATTTTTAGTGAAATAAGGACTAAAGTGCATGTGTTTTTAACAAAATATGCACTAAAGTGCTATTTTAGCAAAATCAGGGATGAAATTGCATGGTTCCCGCGGAGTGCGGCTCCGCGGGGACCGATTTGCTAGTTTAATTTATTCAAAATGAATAATCAAGTGATGACATTATGAAAAGTAAGGAGATTGAATAAAAGTGACTGACCATCAATGCATCGCCACCCATAACCAAAAACACACAAGGTGAGGCATCCACCTCATACCATTCCCCATTCTTCAATTTGACTCCCAAGCCTTCCACCTTCTGATTCAATATTGTTAGGAACGCTGTGTCAGAATGAGGAGCCACTCCCAAGTTGCTCTCACCCTTTTGAGGTGTCCTGTATTTGTATCCTCTAAGCACATAATCAGTTGATTCAATTAAAGACTCAACTTTCTCCTTCTCCACTCCATAGCTCTCAAACACCATTTTCTTCACAATATGGTCCAATTCCACTAGTTGCTTTGCATACGAATTCACACTTTCACTATTCACATAGCAAAATCACACATGTTCAACATATATATAATAAAAATAAACAAAAATCAAATTAATTTTCATGATTTCGTAAGAAATTCGAAAAAGTTTTCCGTACTGCGTAACACATGTATCGGGATTTAAAAAATTATAATATACTAATTTAGAATAATTACCAGAAATGATGATTTCCTTCGGGCCATATAATGTGTGTGAATTTTTGACATTCCTCTATGGTGAGTGGGTTCATGATACCCGTGGATTCATATAAAGGAATCCCAGATCGTTGACCAGAATAGCTAAATATAGGCTTTTCAGTGGTCTTCCTTCGTTTTGTTTCAATTGAGAGGTCAAAGAATTTTTCCATTGCGGAGTATACAGAGTTGTATGTCTCTGAATCAACCTTATCATAGATTGCCACGAAACCACCATGATCCTCAAGTGCACTTCGCACAACCTCACAAGTTGAGACCCATGTTTCAGTACCAGCCTTCAGATTTTCGTTAGTGAAATCTATAATAGGTAGTTGACACTGTGTTTGGGATCCCATGATTGATTGCTTAAACACTAAGCTCGATCCCTTGCCGAAAGATTTTGTTCTTAACGTTTGTTGTAATTAATTAAGCTATCTAAGAGTTCAATATTGATTCATATATAGTCGATGCAAAACCTCAAGACAAAATGTTTAATTAATATAATACTCATGTGAAAAATTAAATATATGATATCTTTCAAAAAGATTAAAGAAAGATAGAGATATATAGTGGAAAAAAAGTGTTCCATAGAAAAGCTTTTGCATCAAATCTACACTACTACATTGTTGTATTGTCTAATATTATACTTCAAAAATGCTTTGAATTTAGGTATGTTTACGGTAGACCATGGTTCACGTGATTCAAAATGTGGAAATATATATATTAAATTCCTAATCATTAAATTCAATGCTCATTTTATGAATGATTGCTATTAAAATAGTTTCCAGTTACTTTTATGAAATATTACTTGAAAATAATAAAAACCCAAATCGATATTACTGTGTAATGTAAAATTTTTCCCTTCAATTCTAAATTGATATATCTTTAACGAAATTAGCATAAATTTTATTTTCTCTTAAATTAAACTCAAATAGTCATATAAAAATTATTTAATAAAAAATAAAATTATTCATTCATCTTTTATAAATAAAAAATATAAGCTAGACCACGTGAATCAAATTTCATTTGGTCCATTCTAGAATCGTCCATTAATTTACAGAATAATAAAACTATAAAACTAGAGTTGAAGAGACAGAAGAGCATAGCACACAAATAAAACCTTTTACAAATAAAACATGAAGATAATTTTTACTTATCCGATCATATCAGTGCATTATATTAATCTATATTAGTTAAGCTAATTATGTTACTTTTCTTTAAGCCGACTTTCACCTTAATAAAAAATAAGGTTACACAATCTTAAGAATACACTTTACATTATTTGCAGAATTAACAAATTGAAACATACTTCCACTTTGATAGAGTTTAATAGAGAATTTTGAAAAAAAAAGTGTAAAAAAGAAACTAATATATTTTTAAAATTTAGCAATTATATATAGTTGTGTAAATGTAAGAAAAGAAATTTTGACATACCAATTGACTTCTTTTTAAAAACAAATAGAGTATTCTTTTTATTTTATAAACCCTCTCGATAGTAATGACACCAATCAATCATTCCATTAAGGTATTCTCTTTCTTACATTTGTATTCATATATTGATATAAAAGACATATTTACTTCAAAATTAACCATTAATATTGGACTTAATCATTGTCAATATAAATTTAATTACCTTTGATAGTTATTACTCTCTCCATTTCATTTTACCAATCTCTAAGATTTTTCACACAGATTAAGAATAATAATAAATAATTCAAAAAATATAGTAATTTTATTAATTATCTTTATTAATTTACTACACTAATTTTCTCATTTTACATAAATATATTAATGAGTAGTTAGTACTCCCTCCGTTTTTTTATATGTCGTTGTAGGGGCACAAATTTATTTTTAAATAAGTGTCGTTTTTAGATACCAAGACAACAATAAATACTATTTTTCCAACTTTATCCCTTTCTTAATCTAATTCTTTTATTTTAAATATTTATTATAAATTTATATCATAAATGTTCTACACGTTTAAAATATTGATAAATGTATTTTTTATATTTCCAACAAAATTTTTATGGTATAGCGGTAAAACAAATTTGAAGAAAGATATCATTTCATTGAAAAGGAGAAATATTAAATACATTAATGAGAGAAAGAGAAAGAGAAAGAGTATATTTAAAAAATAAAAACTAAAAAGACATAGTCATTGCATTACGTAATTCTTGTAAAAAATCTTAAATGACAGATAAAAAAACGGGGGAGTATTAATCTTGTGCACAATTTTCTAAACTTCTAATTTTCCATAAAAGTTGGAATGTAAAAATGAAAAATTGTCATCAATGTCTAGCTAAAAACAAGAAAATTACTCATTATGAAAGGAATTTTTTTTGCTATAACGACTAATAAATTGAAATAAAAGGAGTATCATATTTTTTTTTTGGTTTAACCACAGGTATCCTCCACGGGAGGCAAACCTGTTCGAGCCAGGAACATCCACATCATGGTGGGGCTAGCTCTCCCAGCGGGGATTTTTTCCATCCACAAAACTCGAACCCGAGACCTTGCTTAAGGGAAAACAAGCATGTACCACTTGAACCAACCCCGTTGGTAAAGGAGTATCATATTTGATCTAGCAGATTTGGTACATATCAGTTTTCTATTTCAGATCTAGATTTTATGCCTTGTAATTAACAATCAATGAATTACGATTATTTTGTATATATATAGTATAATTTATTTTATTTGTCCCAATGCACAGAAATAAACACACTCAACTACTCTGATTTTATTAATAGTCAATAGTATCCTATGGGACCATTCCTATGTGTACTAAAAAGGAAAATGCCAATTCAGTACCTTTTAAAATCAGACCTTTAAAAGAATTGAACAATGAGAACCAACCAGGCAATCAATAATTACAAAAATGAATACAATATTCTAGCTAAAATTTTTAAGACTGATAGAGTTATATATTATTTTTTTTGCTGCAATCTTGTTTAAATTGAGTAGGATTACGGGTGGAAATAGACCATGTCACTCATAGGGAGCTTACCGCTGAGCCTATTTATAAACTAATTGGGCTTGATTCGTTTAATTAAATGGTTAGGTTTAGACTTTTGAATTAAATAGACAAGACTTAGGTTTTTTTAAAAGCTTATTAGGCTGACAGGTTAGTCTATTTATAAATAATATTATTTTTAATAAAAATAAAAATATATCATATATAATAAATAGTGTAATAATATATAACTTTTTAATTTCTCCTGTTGGCCTATTTAGATATAGGTTTGTTGGCCCATTTAAAGACATATGTCAATGACATATTGATATTATTAAAAAGTAATAGTCTATTAGTCTGTAAAATAATAGCATGTTTAGAGATATATTTATTAGCCTATTTAAATGTCATAATATGAAAATAGGCTTTTAAACATGCTAATACCTCAAACCAGGCTTTCAGGCTAGGTCAAGAATGAAAAAATAGCTTGTGATAGATAACAAGCTAGGCTTGGCCACGGAAATATAATGCAGGCCACACTTGAGCCTTGTAAAGTCTAACTTGGCTCAATCTATTTCCAACCCTAAGTAAGACCACTATGAATGATAAAATTCTCTCCTTTTGAATATTTAATATGCATGCAATTGCATATCTAGAACTCAAAAATTTGTTCAACCCTAGCTACTATAGTAGGTATATACTACTCGGACTATGATTAATTTTCTACAATTTAATTTTTTTAAAAAAATTAAAATAATAACCACACGTCCACACATTATGTAATTTTTTTCGGTAACATCACATATTATGTAATTACTGAGAAGAGAGAGTACATACTTTATAGAAGTACTACAAATTAGCTCCGAAAACAAGACCATAGATAATTAAGTTTGGAACAGTCCCATGCCATCTAATCTTCACGCTGGTAGTTAGAGTTTTTTTTTTTTTTTTAAGAGCGCTGGTGGTTAGAGTTATACCATATACATCATCACAAACAAAATTATATTCAAAATGGATTATAGTGTGGATAAAGAAGGAAAATTACATTATATGTGCCACCTTGTCAACAATAATGACAATTGTCAGCAGCACCATATAAAAGGACAGAGAGACATATTGAATTAATGACTAATAATTAAGCTTAGAGTTTTTTAATAATAAAATTAATAAGAGTTTAATATATAAACACTATCAGGGGAAATGGGTGTTACACAGACATCCAATAATGTGTTGCCACGTCATTTATTAAATCAGGGGCGTAGCCAGGAATTTTTCTTTGGGGGGCGGAATAAAATATTAAAAAGGGTTAAATATATTTTTGATCCGATGAAATTTGGTTTTGGTCCCTTATTTATTTTTTTTCATTGGTTTTGGTCCTTCATTTATTGAAATCACATGTTTTTAGTCCTCCTTATTAACTGTATTCTGATAAGTCACATTCGCAGTTTCACTACGATTTTTCTCGAGTAAAAATTTATAGGAATTTCATGCGATTTTTTCCGTAGAAAATTAATGTGTAGTAAATTTTCAAGAAAAACTACATTTTTTTACATAAAAATGTTGCTATATATAAAATGGAGGACCAAAACCAATAAAAAAATAAATGAGGGACCAAAAACAAATTTCGCTATATTTTAAGGGACTAAACATATTTAACCACATTAAAAATTATGATAAAAATATTAAATAATTTAAGTTAAGAATAGTAAATTTTATTTAAATGAAACTCTTCATTCCTTCATCTGAATGAAATTTCTCAACAAGTTGATAAATTTGTTCAATATCAAATGATTTTAAAGAGTCTTTGGGATCTAAAGTTGAACCGGGTATAAGAAGTTCAACTGCTTTTTCGTTAAATCTTTTATTTAATTCAGATAATTGCAAAGCAAATTTTTAGTTTTTCTTATCATGTAATTCTAAAAAACTTATTCAAATCAAACAAAATCTTTTTAATGTTATATTATGTTACCCAATGATATTTTCCCCCCTCTTTCCTATTCTTTGAAATGCTCGTATATATGTTTCCTCTTTTGATCTTTTTACTTTTATAGATTAATATTTCTAATAAAATCTTATCTATAATTTTGAATATTATCCTATCTTCTCTAAATAAGAAAAAAATAACCAATATAAAAAATGAAATAGCAAAAAGTTAATTTTTTTTACAAAATAAAGATAAATAGCATGAGTCGTCATAAAAAAGTACTTAATACTAAAGAATCTACGAAATTTTTAGGGGGGCAAAGTAATAGTTCATAAAATATATTATACGGGACCTATATAGTTAATAAAAAATTTGAAAATTTGGGGGGCGTGGCCCCTTCCAGCCCCTTGGCTACGCCCCTAATTAAATTTAATAACATATTAGATGTCATATTCAATAAATGATTTGACGGCATACTATTAAGATGTCTTTGTAAAACTTCTTTACACTGACAGCAGTGTATTTGAATTAAATCCATAAAATAAACCCTAAAAATAAAATCTTGAAAACAAGTTATGTGTTCTTAATATTATCTTCCTCAAGCCTCTTCATAGTGCTCATGACGTTCAGTATATTGAGACAGATTGTCTACATATATATATATATATACCTCTCAACCCCTCCTCATCGTTTAGTCATGAAATCGACCTTTCAACAACACAATCATGAATTACAATGTTTTGATTGGTCTTTCCCATATATATATGGCCAAGGAAGAAAGAGCTAGCTGAAGCTTTCGGCACACTGGTTTAGAAGATTAAGCAAAGAATCAGATACGAAAATATACAATGAATTAGCATTTGGCAGATTGAAAAACAACAACTTCATTGTTCTGAAATTCAAAGATTTGCTATAAAACAAGGATTTCATTCCGAAAGATGAATTAGTGAAAAGAGAGTGGTCCTAGGGGTTGAATAATATTAGAGGTTTAATTTGTCCAGCCATAGGGGACCAAATTAGGCTATTGCAATTCTAATATTATAAAACTGGGACCTAGAAAATGAAATGATGTGTGTGTATGTATATCTATTTATTTATCTAAATATGTATCTGCCTATTTATTTGTGTTATGCTGACTATGAAAACATGATAAAAAAAAGTTAACCTTGACCATTATGTTTTATATGATCAGTCAAAATAAATTAATTGATTTTGCTTTAAAATAATCCTCACTATTCATTTCACATGCTCTGATATGATACGTGTGTTGAGAGATGGTACCAATATCTAAATTTATAAATACATATATATGGTATTTTAAAAATCTATATATTTATGTTATTATAATATATAAAAGAAAGTTTTTCCATAGTGCATGGAATATGCGAGTTTGCTTGTCCTCCAAAATTTCAAGAGTCTCCCCATCTTTCTTATAATATTTCATCTATTTGTAATTAATTTTTATTAAAGAAACATTCTTTTACTCCCATTCTTTAATCTATCTATCTATATGTAAAATTTACTTGAGCTTTCATATTAATTACTACCACAATTATGTTATATCTATTAACGAAAAATTTAATCTTGATTGTTCAGTAACACAATTTCTCTTGATACAATATTTATAATCTTAAAATTCAAATTCAATATTTCATAATTTTATTGATTCTTATTAATTTTTTATAATAAAATATATATGTAAAAAATGCATAAAATTAAGCATTAAAATATAATCACTAAAAATTTAAAAAAAATCAAATTTAAAATTCCATATTTTACGTTTTATTTTCCGCTATTATTCAATTAAAATACATTACTTTTTTTTGTGCCTCATGTTGAGGTAAAACCAATTAAAATATGTTTTTTTTCCTTTATTTTCATTCAGTTGAGCACTCGACCTTCCTAATTTACCAACTCATGAAATTTTAAGAGATGTTTAGTATTTCATATGTTACATGCATATATAAGTTAATATGTAACAACATGGGCGTTTCAATTCCCAATTCATTAATGAATAATTAATAAACATATGTTTACATGTATGACATAACGTTCGATAGAAACTTCGGAACAAAACGAAACAAGACATATGAGTTCTATTCTATGTTTGGTGTATTTTAAAAGTAGAACAGAATAATACATATCATTGAAAGAGTGGAACACTTTCGTTCAATAAAAAGGTGGAACCAAATAGAATAGAACAAAACACTCATTATTAATTTTAATTTTGATTGACAAAACAACCATCGACTCTCATAACCTTCTTCCCAAAAATGTTATTCCCTCACTGTGTCACGTAACACATTTAACCATCACCATTGTTGCCTGACACCCTACACCAAAACCGTTGTCGCCACCACCACCATCGCTGCCGCAACTGCCACTGCTATCGCCACCACCACCTAACAAATTTTACCACCACAATTGTCGCTCGGTACCCTACACCACCACTGTCGTCGTCGCCACAACCGTCGTCGTTGCCGCCACCGCTGTCACCACCACCACCACCACCACCACCACCATTGCAATTGCCATCGCCATCGCCATCACCATCACCACTGTCACCATCCCTGTCACCATCGCCACTACCACCTAACACCTTTTACCACCACCATTGTCGCTTGACACTCTACATCACCATCGTTGTTGCCATCCACCGTTGCCGCCGCTACCACTACCACTGCCACCGTTGTCGCTGTCGCTGTCGCTGTCACCACCATTGTTTTCAACGCCGCCCTGCACTCCCTGCTACCACCGTCCAACACTACATATTAAAATTTTCAATACTGAATTAAATAATAAATAGGAAAAGGATATATATGTAATTTAACACAATCATTATGTTCTATTTTGTGGTTATGAAACACAACACATAAAATATTTTTTGTCCCGTTACATTCTGTTCTGTTCCGTTTCGTTCTGTTTTATTTTGTCCCGTTCTTTTCATCTACCAAACACTACGTGAATGACACTCATCCTCATTTTTTACACTTTAAATAACTATTTATCGTAAATTCTTACGTCTTAGACATAACCTTTTTAAGGCGCGCCATCACAAAATCATGTTTATTGTCAATAATTATCTTAAAAGTAAGTAATAATATATATTTTTATTTTATAATAAATACAAATAGTTATATTTTTATCATATTTTTACTTTTAAAGGAGACAGATGTCTACCGAAGATAGTAATCATACATTTCTTATGAATCTAGCATATGATTGACAACATATAATATTTTGGTACAAGGAAGAAATGTCAATATGCTATTGAGCAACATAAATCCTACATTAGCTAGAAAGGTGCATGGAACAAAATTCCTTATCATAAGAGATTGGATAATAAAAAATAATAATTATGGGAAGCAACATAAAACAAGGTTGAAAATCCTTCTCATTATTGAGTAAAAATATGTAAAATATAATGCACCAAAAATGTAACGTACAAAAAAAATATTTAATGGACTTTCTAAATATATATATATATAATTAAAATATTTTAATTTTAATTAATTTTTATATAATTTTCATAACTTCTGGTTGAAAAAAATATATGATTAAAAAATACAAATAAAACCCATGCAACACACAGGTATCATCTCTAGTGTGTATTGTATTTTCCCCTTCTCTCATCATTAATTGTAATTCCATGATTTTGATAATGAAAATTTAAATTTAAATCACATATTTTTATGCAACGTCCTAATTCCCAAAACTCAGGAATTATGCTCGTTGGAAACATGCATAAATCCCAAATTTAGGAAATTATTTTTCGTGACATTAACAATATCTTTAACAGTAATACACATTTGCTTAACTAAATCCAATTCTTAATTAAATATGTAATCATAACATGGATATTAAAATAATTACATGTGTCATATCAAAGTGGAATCAACAAGAGAAACACATGTACTAAATATCCATACAAAAGAATATACATTCATAGATATCTCAAAATATAATCAACAACAACAGGCCCCAAAGCCAAATAAATCCCTAAGCTCCAGCTGTGTCATGGTCCTCAACGTCCTGTTTGGGGATCTAAAATGTAAGCCACAAACATGGGGTGAGACTAATGCCTCTGTGAGTAAATCTAAGCATGCATGTGTAGGGTACAATCGAATGATAGGAAACAATACAAACATGATATTGAAGTAAGAACTTGAATCACTTAAACATTAATAACATGAACTTGGTTTAACATGGCTACTAACCCAGCAGTAGGGGTCTTATCATTTTCCTACAGCTAGACCTGAGCTCAGACTAAAGGGATATCTCCCTCGGGGACATAAAGTCGCCGCTGTTACCTGACGGTCGAAACCTAGTTTTAACATTAACCTGATGTTCTTAGACCCGTGATGGCCGTAGCCTAACATAGTTTTTCTTGTCTCTTGAGTTACTTAATAACATGGTACATGAGTAGCTTTATTTGAAGTGAACATGACCCTAAGGAATACATATATACTTGGCAATGAACATGAACATGAGCTATTATGGCCACAAACCCTAGCCTAAGGTTCCAATCTCATAATAAAACATAAATGAGAACAATCTCTAAGGCATACAACCATTCATAGTCAACAAACATGCAATTAGAACATTCACAAGCAAAGAGAAAAAGGATAAGAGTGATTAGGGTTCATGAGAATATTTCACACAAAGAGGGGTGAAATGTGTGAGCTGATATACTCACATGGACGTAACCAAGAATGAAGGATAGATGAGGTGATGAGGATGAGGTTGAGCCAATCTTCTTCTCTTCTTCCTCTCATAGCTGGGACGTCTCTTTCTCTCTCTACACTCTCTCTAGAAACCATATGCATAATAAATGAGGCCTAAGTCTTAGGGTTTCTGTTAAAAGACTGGGTTTAGACATTCTCGCTCGAGCAAGATCTTCTTCGCTTGAGCGAGAGTGAGGAGTGTTCTCTGACTTTGACACACTCGCTCAAGTTAGCCTAATTCAACAACCCAATAATTTTGGGAGAATTGCGCTCAACCGAGCTCACTCTTGCTTGAGCGAGAGCAAGTCAGAGAACAATCCTATGAAATTCCCCCAAAATTGCGCCCAAGCGAGGGTTTCTCGCTTGAGCGATCATACCAGAACCTGAATTCCCCTATTTTTCTGCTAAATTCGCTCAAGCGAGGACACTGTTCTTTATTACCAAATCATCTTCCTAACCTTAATTGCAGTATGTACTAAATGATAATTTTTGGGATGTTACATTTCTACCCCCTTAGATTAATTTTGTCCTCAAAATGAAGTTACTAGAGATGAACTTACCAAAATAACTCAGGATACTAAGCTCGGATATTGTCCTCTTTCTCCCATGTGGGCTCCTCTGGCGATTGACCCTCCCAAATCACCTTCACCAGCAAGATTGACTTATTCCGTAAGGCTTTGACACTTCGGTCCACAATCTGTGCAGGTCTGGTTGGAACCGAAAAATCCTTCCTTAATTGTACCGACTCAAAACTAATGATGTGTGAAGGATCATGAATGTATTTTCTAAGTTGGGAGACATGAAAATCATCGTGAAGGTTGGACAAATGAGGAGGTAGGGTTATTCTGTAGGCTACGAGACTGACTCTTTGAAGGATTTGGAATGGACCGGTGTATCTTGGATTAAGCTTTTTGGCCCTGATGGCCCTTCCTATGCCTGTGACCGGGGTGACTTTGAGGAAATCATGATCTCCTTCCTCAAACTCTACATACTTTCTCCTCCTATCAGCATAACTTTTCTATCTACTCTAAGCAGCCATGCTAATACTACTATGGAAGCTGTTATTATAGGAAAACTCAATCAATGGAAAGTACCTATCCCAGCCACCCTACTCTTCCACTATGGTCCTCTCAGACTGGCCATCATTCTAAGGATGGTGGGCTTTGCTAAAACTCAACTTAGTCCCGAAGGCCTGATGGAGGGCTTTCCAAAACCTAGAGGTGAACCTCGAATCCCTATCCGAGACTATGCTAGATGGTACATCGTGGAGCTTCACAATCTCCTTGATGTACATGTCTGCTAACTTATTCAAAGGGTATTAGGTGGCTTTGATGGGTAAGAAATGGGCCGACTTAGTTAACCTATTAACCATGACCCAAATGACGTCATGACTAGCTGGGACCCTAGGTAGTCCCAAGTAAAACACCCCTCAATCATTAGCGTAACACCCCTTCAATTAGAGTACTCACACTACCCCTAAATCATTAGCAAAACACCCCTTTTCGGTACAAGTGATAACCGAGTCCTCTTATTCAATCAGAGAATGAGTTTCTTCAGAATCCGCTCCCCCACTCTCGCTCCTAGCCAGAACTGACCCAGTTAAGACTAGCCTATAACTCCAGGCGTAAACCGTGGGAATTAGGAATAAACACAGAATAAGATTACCAATACTATAGACAGAGAGCTTATAAATAATAAAATATAATTTACATACACTTGGGGATAGAATCGATTACACTCAATCCTACTGGAGAGTCTAACTACTTGGAGTAGCCATACAAACCACCGAAGATGTTGTCACCATCTCCAATCCTCGTGAAGCACTCCTCCTCTCCTACTCTAAACTTAGTTACGGTACATTATCTCTGTACTATAGACTAAATTACAATCGATCATCCTCTGGGACTGATGCAAGAGGTTCCTATTTATAGATTAGGAAAGACAAAGCAAATTTGGGAAGAGATCTGACTAAATACGGCAACAGGGACGTAATCTGCGTGTTCTGCGCTTCATGCTGCGCTACAGCGCAGGATCCAGAGAGTTGCGCTTCATCCTGCGCTATAGCGCAGGTGAAGCGCAGCTAGCGTCCTGCAGCTTCAACTTTCCTCTCTTATTTGATCTCTCCCCGAGACTGGTTTTCTTGCGTTTGTCCTTCCTTGTTTCCCTTTATTCTCTGATATCTTTGTATTTATTTGTGCAATCCTTGTTTATTTGGGAAGCTTGTCTGCAATATCTTTGATTGATTGGCTCTAATCTCCTCATTAATGATTCAAATCTGCTTCAAATTTTTAATTAATGGTCTTCAATCAATCTTCAATCTTGCATAAATCCTCCACATTTAATGCTATTTAATCCTTGAATTAAATCTTTGCAATATCTTGCAAAAAATCAGCAATAAATCTATTAAAATAGCATCAAATTCAAAACTAGGATTAATAAATACAAATTAGTAAATATTAAATAAAAAGGGATAAAAATGGGGTAAAATTATCATTTATCCTTGATAAGTGAAATAAAACATATACTAATTTATCAACTATTTTTCACTTATCAAATTCCCCCCAACTTGAATTCTTGTTTGTCCTCAAGCAAGAGACCTCTTTGCAATCACAATCAATTCTAACCCCTAGTGTATTTTACAAAAACTAATTCTAATTCAAGGTAATCATCCCTTAACTCCTTCCTAAGCAGAAGTCACTTCCCAAACATAAGAAAAAATCAGAATCAAGAGATATTACCAATCAACAGTTAGGATAGAAATACAAACATCAATTAAACTTTCTCAATAATAGCAATTAAAGCAGTAAGTGATAAATCAAGGAAATCTCTCATTCTCACGGGTAAGTGTTTCCCTCAATCATTTTCACCTACTGTTGAACAACTAGAATTGATAGTCGTTTCCAAGATCTGAACCTGCAAGCAGTTAATATGGATCAAAAGGTCTTTATTAGGTTGTAATGAGGCAGGGCTATCAAGAAATCATGGTTTTCTGGATATTCAAGGAACACTTTGAATAGAGAGCATCTTGTGATTGTGCTTGGGACATCTCTCAATTCACCTGGTCATTCTTGAATGATCACACCTTTTTTCAGCTTTGGCCTCCTCTTTTGAAGAATTTTCTTCTCCCCCCAACTTATTTATTTTCCACACTTTGTGCAGATTTTTTTTTTTGTATACATAACATAAAGGACTTATTTTTTGTGGGGGAGAATCCTTCCTTTGTGATTTCTTGTGCCTTCTCTTGGATTCCTTGTGACCAACCTCTTTATCAATTGCTTGTCCCATTTTGTTGTGGTGCACCTTGCTCTCTATCCCAAGTGTTAAGGGACATGGTATGATCATTGATCATTGATAATGATAATGGCTGGGGTGCATCAAAAGAAACATTAAAGGCTCAAATGGGCAATCAATAAATGGAAATATTAATGCAGGGTTGGCTATTTGGCACTGAGCAGAATATTAGAATCACAAAATTGTGCCTTTGTCACTTCCATACCTTCTACAAGCAAGACAATTTTCAGAAACTCAAGCAATAACAGTTGACAAGTAGTGATGAAAAGCTCTCAATATAAGTGTTTAAGTGTTTAGGGCTCTCATCTCACCGGTTGGGCTAAAATTTCCTTGCTAAAGCACTTACTGGTTTTAATAAACTACCATGATAGGTTCTCTTGAGAAGTACCCTACTCCTAACTGATTATGGAATTAATCACAAGACCCTATCATCTTTCCTAGATTGGTTAGTTAAACTACTTATTTACAGAGAATTAGAATAAATTACCTTGATTCCTAATCCTAAAGTCTTAAAAATTTTAAAAATTCTAAAAAGTTAAGAAAAATTGAAAATACGAAACAAAAATCCTAATTAACTAGAAAATATCTATAAAATAATAGAAAATAGAAGAAAAACTAAAAGAAAGAAAACACCCGTATCAATCTTCATCCTCTGTATCTTGTAAGTCCTAGTTCTACTGCTGCTCCATCCTTCCCTGGGAAAATAGGCCTGTCCCCAGGCCACTGCAAGAATATCCGGATTCTTCAAGCAGCAAGCTTGGGTATGGGTCTAGTACTCCTGATTGGTCTGAGGTCAACTAGTCTTTATACTTTGCAGTAGTCTGTGCAATTCATGAAGAACATGGAAGCCCTGCCAATAACATGCATAAATAATTATTCTCTTCACAACAAAATTTCACTGCACTTGGTAATGCTTTCCTAAAAATAGAACATACTCAATTGTTTTGCAAGCATTCAATCAATCCATGGGAAGTGAAACTTTAAAATTTTTGAAAGAAACAGAGCATAACACTTTCAACTTTAATAACTCACAAAACAAAGACATTCTAATCAAGCAAATTGTTCTTCATGTTCCACACAGCCAAAATCACATTTAAGATAGCAATAATCAATAATATTCACAATCCTAAGGTTGCTACCCTAAAGTGTAAATCATAGAGATAGAGTAAATGAAGATTTCAATAAAATAAAATAAAATAAAAATATAACTGAAAGTTTCAAAATTGATGGAAGTTTGTGAGTGGAAAGAGTGAAAAGAAGAGCTTAGGAAGTAGTACATGAGAAAGATTTTTAAAATGTCGTATCCTGCGCTTCACCCTGCGCTAGAGCGCCAGTGAATCGCAGAATACAGTGACTAAAATTGCATTTCTGCGCTTTACCTGCGCTATAGCGCAGGTTGAAGCGCAGAAAACAAAATGTAATTTTGCAATTTTCAGTCACGTTTTCTGCTACTTCCTTTTTTTTTTAAAATTTTATTTTCCACAAACTTATTCCAATCAATTTTGAAAATTTCCTAAATCCTAAAAAAAATTGAAAAAATCCTAATTAACAGACAATAAAATAAAACAAAACACAAATTAATTAAAACTTTAAAATCTCTGGGTTGCCTCCCAGAAAGCGCTTGTTTAACGTCTGATAGCTCGACGCCTGTTCTCTTAAGGTGTCTGAAACTGAAGTATTTTGATGAGCTTGTGAGCTGCACCCTTTCTTTTTCTGGCCTGTATACCTGATATGAACCTTGAGGTTCTATTTTTCATGGACCTTAGAAATTTCTGAATAAAAGAGCACTTTCCTTGACAAACACTTTTCTACCAAAAATTCATCATTTCTATTTTCTTTTCTTTTGTCACGTACGTATCTTTTTCTTTTCTTTTCTTTTCTCTTTGATAATACCTTTTTCTTTGATAAAAAATTGAGAACCAAGTAGTAACCTTGCCAAAAAAATATTCACCCTTTAGAAAACTTGATAAATAAATCACTTAGAAACCAAGTTTAACGTATAGGAAAAATATAGATTTTGAGCACAAAAACAAAAGGTAAAAAAACTAGAAGAAGAAGAAATAAAGGATGGGAAAGATAGGAAAGGACGTCACACTTTCAAAGACTTGAAAGATAAGTCCCTGAGAACATACACACAAAGGAAGGATCCTTTGATAAATTCTCAACTCTTGACTAGCAAGAAACTTAGAGAAACACTCTCAAAGTATAGGTAATTTTCTGCATAATTCATTCTGTCCTTTATTGTATGCATGAAGCATGAATTTATAGGATTTTACAAGATCAATTAGGTCATGCATTCAACTGCATGTTCACGCCCATATTGTCCCTAAAATACCCTCCATACATTTCCCATGCAACCCTAGTTAACTATTTTAACTTAGTTGATAAAAACCCTAAATAAAAACTTAATAAAAATGCACCTATTGGAAACTATCCTAGCCGCAACCCTACCAGCTCTTTGGATGCACATGTGGCTGCCATAATACAAGAAATGTAACCATAAAACATGACTTAAAGTAGCCATTGATTCAGCCAATAAGTGGCCGCACCATATAGCCTTCTTTCTTCAAGTGTGCCTTCAATGTGTAACCTTCCTTTTATGAGTGTGGCCGCCACTTTGATGGCTATTGAACCAACCATTTATCACCTTCTTAATCACCTTATTTTAGCCATGTGTAGCATGTGTTGGCCGCCCAAATGATGGCTTACATTTCAGCTCACTTGATAGCACATGTTTAATGATACTTTACTCACCAAATTATGCACATGTTGGCCGCCCCTCTTGATGGTATTTTACTCAGCCTTTTAATCCATGTTGGCCGCAACTTTAGAGCAAATAGAAGGTCTCCATGAAGCCCACAAAAGGACTAGGTTCATGCGCACAAGCTAGCTCCCAAACGGCTAGTAGACAAGGCTTTTAATGCCTTTGAAACTCATTACAACCTTGTCTTGTAACCATCAAAATATTAATCAAATGTTTGTAACTCCTAACCCTTATTGAAAGCATAAATAAACAACAATAATTCAGCATAAAAGACTCCATGTGGCACAATGGACCATGTGTGGCCGCCCACAATGCCACCTCATCAGCTTGGAAGTGCTTCAATTGGTAGTTGCATTAAATGCAACTGTCTCTTCATCAATGGTTCCCTCCTCTTCAACTTGAGTGCAGTTAATGAGTTATGAGCTTCCATTAATGCTTTTCATGTTTTGAAGTTGGACTTCTTTGATGACAAGTTGTAGTGCCTCCTTAGCCCTCCTAGACTGCGCCCTTGTCATGGGCCCACCTAACCTGCTGACTGCTATGATGTCCTCATCATACCCCCCTTCTTGAAAAAGATTTGTCCTCAAATCTGAAGTTTCTTACCTAGATAGAAAATTGGACTTCTCTGGTTCAAGGGGCCATTTCTTGCGCATATGTACCCACATCCATTCACCGGGATGGAAGACAACTATCTCTTTTCCTTTGCTTGCTTGATGAGCATAACTTCCTTGCTTCTTCTTGACACTTTCTACCTTAGCCTGTTGTTCATTGTGCGCAAACATAGAATTGTTAGGCAAAGATAAAAATTCAAGAGGAATTACATGATTGAAACCATTCCATCCTCCTGGATCAAACACAACTTGAACAAATTCAGATTTTGCCTTTTCTTCCTTATGCATTAAGGAAGCCTTCTTTTTTAGTGTCCAAACCCAAACGCCAGGGTCGTAGACAATTCTCTTGTATTCCTCTTTGGCTTTATCTTTTATACATGTTAGTTATAATCATCAAATCAAATAAAACCAAATGGAAATAACCATGAATATTTTCAATAAACAACAAATTAAGAGTATTCAAATGATTATTCCAAAAAGCATTTTCATCACACAAGTTAACCCCAATGTGCTTATGATTTTCCTTTATGATTTTAACTACACAATTACTATAACATGTAACATTGTATGACAAACCATAAGACTTCCCTGTATTTGTTCTCAACTTCGCCATGAGTTTGGCTTCCAAAAGTGGGTTGAACGTACAATGGAGCACTAGGAATGATATCAACACAATTCATTTTCAAACTTGGCAGCTTGCGGCGTGTGTCATTCACAGTCACATCCTCTTGCTCCTGTAAGAAACATCACAAACAAGAGAAGAATAACATTAGAATTTAAATTTTCCTTACTCGTTTTCTCTGTTTCTTTTTCTAATTCTTCTCTCCCCTTTTCTTCTCTTTCTTTTGCTAAAGAAAGTTGTTTGCCCTCTTGTGTTTCACTCTTTTTCTTTTTGCTCTCTTCTTTTTCAAGTGTTTCACTCAACCTCTCTTGAGCAATCTTTTTCTCTCAATTTATTTTGATCCTCACTAACCTCTCTAGGTGACAAAGGTCTCAAAACAATTTTTTTACCATGGTACATGAAAGAAATTTTATTTGTAAAGCCATCATGGATAACTCTGGTATCATACTGCCACGGCCCTCCCAAGGAGAATATGGCTGGCCTCCATAGGCACCACATCACAAAGCACCTTGTCTTGATATTTTCCTATGGAAAAATGAATTTCTGCTTGTCTTTCACGTGTACTTCATCACCTTCACTAAGCCATTGAAGCTTGTATGGCCTAGGATGTGGCTTTGTATCCAAGTTCATCTTGTTCACCAATCTGGAACTAACCACATTAGTACAACTACCACCATCAATAATCACCAAACAAATTTTACCATTGATTGAACATCTAGTGTGAAAGATGTTATCCCTTTGGCTTTTCTCTTTGTTTACGGTTTGGCTACCAAGAAGTCTTCTAATCATGTAGAATTCTCCCACTCTTTCTGCCATAATAAAGAACAAGAAAAAAATGTAACAGAGAAAAACAATTTTAACTGTTTGGAAACCTCACCACTCTCGTGTTTGCACACAATACTTGGATTTTTCTATGACGTAACTCTCTTGCCTTTTTCCACTCTATTTCTCTTGAATTTCTTACCACACCAATGAGGAGAATAAAATCAAACAATTCACCAACCTGCGTGTAGTCAAGAAAACAATAACACAAGAAAAGCTAAGAAGAAATAGTATTTGTTAGAACAAAAGAATTCAGAAAAATTTCTAATAACCGGAGCTCTGATTACCAAATGATATGAACCTTGAGGTTCTATTTTTCATGGACCTTAGAAATTTCTGAATAAAAGAGCACTTTCCTTGACAAACACTTTTCTACCAAAAATTCATCATTTCTATTTTCTTTTCTTTTGTCACGTACGTATCTTTTTCTTTTCTTTTCTTTTTCTCTTTGATAATACCTTTTTCTTTGATAAAAAATTGAGAACCAAGTAGTAACCTTGCCAAAAAAAATATTCACCCTTTAGAAAACTTGATAAATAAATCACTTAGAAACCAAGTTTAACGTATAGGAAAAATATAGATTTTGAGCACAAAAACAAAAGGTAAAAAAAACTAGAAGAAGAAGAAATAAAGGATGGGAAAGATAGGAAAGGACGTCACACTTTCAAAGACTTGAAAGATAAGTCCCTGAGAACATACACACAAAGGAAGGATCCTTTGATAAATTCTCAACTCTTGACTAGCAAGAAACTTAGAGAAACACTCTCAAAGTATAGGTAATTTTCTGCATAATTCATTCTGTCCTTTATTGTATGCATGAAGCATGAATTTATAGGATTTTACAAGATCAATTAGGTCATGCATTCAACTGCATGTTCACGCCCATATTGTCCCTAAAATACCCTCCATACATTTCCCATGCAACCCTAGTTAACTATTTTAACTTAGTTGATAAAAACCCTAAATAAAAACTTAATAAAATGCACCTATTGGAAACTATCCTAGCCGCAACCCTACCAGCTCTTTGGATGCACATGTGGCTGCCATAATACAAGAAATGTAACCATAAAACATGACTTAAAGTAGCCATTGATTCAGCCAATAAGTGGCCGCACCATATAGCCTTCTTTCTTCAAGTGTGCCTTCAATGTGTAACCTTCCTTTTATGAGTGTGGCCGCCACTTTGATGGCTATTGAACCAACCATTTATCACCTTCTTAATCACCTTATTTTAGCCATGTGTAGCATGTGTTGGCCGCCCAAATGATGGCTTACATTTCAGCTCACTTGATAGCACATGTTTAATGATACTTTACTCACCAAATTATGCACATGTTGGCCGCCCCTCTTGATGGTATTTTACTCAGCCTTTTAATCCATGTTGGCCGCAACTTTAGAGCAAATAGAAGGTCTCCATGAAGCCCACAAAAGGACTAGGTTCATGCGCACAAGCTAGCTCCCAAACGGCTAGTAGACAAGGCTTTTTAATGCCTTTGAAACTCATTACAACCTTGTCTTGTAACCATCAAAATATTAATCAAATGTTTTGTAACTCCTAACCCTTATTGAAAGCATAAATAAACACAATAATTCAGCATAAAAGACTCCATGTGGCACAATGGACCATGTGTGGCCGCCCACAATGCCACCTCATCAGCTTGGAAGTGCTTCAATTGGTAGTTGCATTAAATGCAACTGTCTCTTCATCAAATGGTTCCTCCTCTTCAACTTGAGTGCAGTTAATGAGTTATGAGCTTCCATTAATGCTTTTCATGTTTGAAGTTGGACTTCTTTGATGACAAGTTGTAGTGCCTCCTTAGCCCTCCTAGACTGCGCCCTTGTCATGGGCCCACCTAACCTGCTGACTGCTATGATGTCCTCATCAATACCTCCCCATAATTCTTGCCTTGGAGCAATCTGTCCTTTTCTTTACTTTCTTGCTTTGATGTGCATGAATCTTCTTCTCCTGAAGCTTGAATGGTTCACAAATGAATTCTCTCATTTCTTTGCTTCGGGGGGTTCTTTGACATAAAACACACCTGACCACTTGATCTTCAATCTGGCTCTAGGCTCTGAATTTAAGTCTAGCTTGACTTTTCTTCTCTTTGCCTTGTTCTGCTCAGTGTGATCGCAGGCCTTTCTTTTATGAGGTCTGGAAGGTTGATCGCCTGCACCATGCCTTTCTTGATCTTCCTTCAAAGGACTCGTTGGATAAGGCATGGTCTCTGTTCTTGAAATCACTTCCCTTCCTTCCTCGAGCTTTGATTCACCATCTCTCTGTTCTCCATCACATGTTGTAATCTCTACCTCCCTTTCACAGTCAGTCTCTTCTTCAAGCACCATCTTTTCTGTTTCCTCCTCTCCTTTTTCTTCTTCTTCTTCCTTTTCTTCTTCATCTCCTTGCTCTTGTGTTTCTTCAGTTTCCTCTTCTCTTTTTCTTTTTCTTCTTCAGCAGCCAGATTATCATTGATTTTCTCCCCTGTTAACTTAACAATTATGGTGGGACAAAATTCTATGGGGTTGGATTGAGCGTTTGCTGAGCTCTGTTCTGACTGTTGATTGGCTATTGTGTCTGCTATCTCTTCAACTGTTGAATCAGGAGACTCTCTCTTCTTGTTAAGCAGTTCCAACATGGTGTCAATGTTTCTTCTTGCTTCTTCTCTTTCCTTCTTAAGTCTTAACTCCCTTTGTTCTGCTAGCCATGCTATCAAAGCATCATTTTTTCTTCTTGCTTCTTCTCTCTCCTTCTGAAATTGTATATTGCCTTGATGAATTTCTTCAATACTCTTGCAAAGTCTGGACTCCCTTTGTTCTGCCATCTTTTTTAACAAAGCGTCAGTGCTTCGTCTTCGCTCTTCGCTCTCTTTCTGGAATTGTGTAGTGCTTTAATTGAATTCTTCCAAAAACTCATAAAATTGGGAGTCTCTTGTTGATAGGAAGAGTAACTTTGTTGCTGTTGAAAAGAAGGTTGCATGTGGAGTGAAACATTACCTTGGTGTCTCCCAAAATTCTGATTCTGGTAACCTTCCCCAATCCTGTGAAAAATTGTTAGAATAATTGCTGTAATTAGAGAAATTACTTTGAATTGGTGCATGAGAGGAGTAACTTGGTTCTTGCCACCTAACATAATCTCCAAGGGTTCTCCTTGGTTGATTTTTCCACTCATAAGCCATGTGACATCTATAACTTCTTACTTCGGCTAATTGCTCAGTTCACTTTTGCACTGTTCCTTTACTGTTCATCGAGGTGTACCCCACGCATTTAGGAGGGCAAGTGGGTGAGGCATGGTTGGACGATGTGCGTATGAGCTAGCTTGATCAGAGTGGCACGGTGTATTACCTGCGGGACAGTAGCATTTTGCTGTGTATATTCGTGTTCCCAGCTTGCTATATAAGGAGCTTCATCCTCTCGAATTGTCACACCTCATCCAGACTGAGTTGGCTTCCTTGCAAGACCAATTGCTTATGTGTCCGCAACAATGGCTGCCTGTTAAAAATATCCATCCTGGGAGATCAATAGACGTGGAGGCTTAAGGTTAGGGTTGAAGGCTCATCCAGAGGGAACATTTCAACGGAGAGTGTGGGAAGAGAAGGTTAGTTGGGTAGTGACTGGTGAGAAGTGGTGAGTGACGGGTCTTGTCTCTTATTTTTCAACATTCCATATACATTATACCCTTTGATTAACGCACCAGAACTCTCCTTCAACTTGAGAAATGGGAAACAATTAATTGTTAACAGCCAAGAGATGAATATACTTATAAAATATATATCAAGTTCCTGTAAAAGATAACACCCACACGTACGTTATGGTTTTACACGCACAGCAGGCCATGTTTGAATTGAACACTTGCACACTTGAGGAGTCCATGCTATATTGTTGCTACAGTGACCAAGAAGGACTAATGAATTGGACGATGATACGCTTAAATAATATACCAGTAGTAAGAAAAAAATAGAAATATAAGGAGCGAAATAGTAACAACTAAAAAGAAATAAATATATACATGATAAAATGGATGGGAAAGAAAATGATTTAAAGCTAAATAAACACTTTAGAGTACGTTTAGTTTCACTGTCTAAAAACTAAGAACTATGATTTTGGCAAGAATGCTTTGTAGTTTTTTGTAAAGTGAATCCAAAGTTGCACTATTTTATTTTGATGTTTTACTTCTACCTCTTTCGGTCTAGACTAATTTTAGTTTAATGTATAGATGTAACCAAACTCAAATTTAAATATTTCAATGCAATTATTTATATCATTAAAAATATGAATTTATCACCTTATAATGTTTAAACCAAACACACATTTAGTATATATTGCGATTCTTAATTTTAGTACAAAATTGAATTTTAATTTAGCCAACTAACAAGAAAAATAGTTTTTCTTTTGCTGTTTAAGGAATTTTATTATAATTTTGTGGTGTTAATTAAAACTAGATGTTGACTCGTGTGTTGCGCGAAGGAAGAAATGATTTTATAAAATTTTCAACCCAAATTTAAAATATTAAATATATCAAGTATAAATAAATGTAATAGAATTAAAGGTTTGATTTTAAATTGAATATATTTTATAGAAAATATGAGTTTGAGATAATGTAAGTAAGAAAAAAGATATTTGTCAATTTTGGATAATCAATAATGTGTTAAAATATTAAAAGGATTTTAATGAAGAAAAAGGAAAAAAAGAGTGAATCCATATTAAATTACTCATTTTAAAATATTAAATGTATTTTAATGATGATGAAATGAGTATGAATAGATGATCCATTTGAGTATGAGAATTAGTAGCATGTTTTTTTGGTTACAGAATTAGTAGCATGTTTGTTTTAACTTTTGAAAATACAAAACAATGGTTTTGCAAAATTGATTTTAAATCACTTCCGTCCAACGCGCTTTGTAAAACGTGTATTACCCATCTCAACCATTAATTTCCAGAATCAATTCTACTCAATTGTATACCAAACGGACATTAGAAGATTAAGAAGTTGGAAGAATTTAAGTATACATGTAAATATTAAATATATCAATAATTTAATAGAAATTAAGCTTTATTTTTAAATTGAATAAAAACATATTTTATAGAAAATATGAGTTTGAGATAATGTAAGTGGGAAAAATATTTGTCAAATTTGGTTAATTAATATGTTAAATATTAAAATGATTCTAATGATAAAAAGTTTGGATATTGAGATGGTGTCAATTAAGATAAAATCTTAACATGGTAAAAATAATGTACATTGGAAACAATTTAAAATATTAAATACATCAAGTATAAATATAATATAAAATTTTAATAGAAAATAATTATATTTAATAGAAAATATTGTGTTTTTTGTGAATTAATAATATTTTAAATTATTAAAAGGAATTTAATGATAAGAAGGAAAAGATGAGTGAATTCATATGGAATTAACCGTTTCAAAATACTAAAAGTATTTTAATTATGGTAAAAGGAATGTAAGTGAATGAACCATTTGAGTGTGAGAATTAGAAGATTAAGAAGTTGAAAGGTTAGGGAATTGAGATGGTATAAAATGTTGATGTGGCAAAAATAGTATACAAGTGGCATACTATAATCCGCGACTCAACTTTAATATATATAAATATAATAGATAATGGATATATAGATAGATGTATCAAGAGCAGTTGGGTACAACGAAAGTTGAAACTTGAAACTTTCTACTTTGTAAGTGATATAAGTATCCACAATGGAGTCACCCTCTTTGGGTGCTTCCAATGAGATCCATTTGTACACATCACTAATTTTTACGCATCCCAAATACAAGCACCTCTAAACATTTTATCTCTACAATCAAGCAACTCTAGCTCTTTGGTTGCTTTCAATATCTCTTTAACTATTTTATTATTTTTTATCACTTTTGAAAGTTACTTTTAAGAAGCAATTGAAGCCCATGAAGCAACTATTGAAATCGAATTGCTTGCAATGCTTGAGTCCTAAGAAGCACAAATGCTTCCCTGACTAGATTCTCAAGCTCACATTGTGGATGCTCTAATCAAGCAATGCAAGGAGGAGAAAGACGCAAGCTCCACGTGGTGCTTTGGCCGTCTGGAGCTCTGTTACCTTGGCTTAGTATTTAGTTGTGACTCATTATGATTGTGAACTCCTTATTGATCAATCATTTTTTTATGCGAAATGACAAAATCAAACTTCCAATTAGTAAACGAAATGGTTTTAGACCATGGCGAAATTGGCTCGGACCTGAGTATAAAGTTTAAGGATTGGTAAATACTAATGTGAAAGAGGATACCTTTGTTTAAATTAAAAAAGAATAATTATTTTTTAAAATTTTATATAGAGTGAAATTGTTAATTATGCCTACCCTAATTTAATTTATTTGAATGCCGATCCCCTGCATTTTGTTTTTGTAGATAAGGTCGTTCTTGCCCCGACGTTGAATGCTGTTAAATCTGTTAACAAATATGCATTGTCATTATTTCGTGGTGAAGAAAAGGTATATCTTAGTTGGGATACAATTTGAAAGGTTGATAAGTCCGTGGGAATTCAGCTTGATTGGCTAACAACTGAATTCCTAAATGACATTAAATGCTCTGGATTGCAAAATCACATATTGGTTTTGAAGAAGGGGGTGTTGATTATGTTGATGAGGAACCTAGATGTGTCTGCTGGTTTCTGCAACGGTACGAGGTTAATAGTTCACGAGTTAACCTTTAATGTCATTGGAGCATTCATTATTCATTCTAATGGTTCAGGTGACAAAATATATATTCCTCGCATAGACTTGATTCCAATCGATAACATGTCTCCAATAAAGTTTCAGCGACGTCAGTTCCCTATTTGTGTTTGCTTTGCAATGACCATTAATAAGAGCCAAGGTCAAACGCCGTCACATGTAGGTTTGTATTTGCCATGACCTATATTCACACATGGACAATTATACGTGGCAATATCTAGGGTACGAGCCAAGGATGGTCTTAATAAGGTTTCTTATAGTTGATGACAATTCGGGACGGGTATCTATGATTGATATCATTGTATACATGAAGGTGTTAACAAAATACAGAACTTACGTAGTCCGCAGTAAATTCATGAAATAGTGATAATAGTTAGTTAATATAATTAAATATTAATACAATAATGGTTACCCCAAGCTAATTTATTTTGAACCGTGCATAGCACGAGGTTAACACTAGTTTACTTCACTTGAGGTGGTTGAACAGAGAATGTTGAGATCGGCTCTTTGAATTTGTCCCTTTTTTTCTCTCTCTCTATTTAGACACTTCTCTCAAATAATTTTGAGACACCTGTCTTCCACAAGAGCACTATTCAGGAAGCTCAAACAAATGTTAGCTCAAGAGAGTGGAACAAAAATTATTATCTTTTTTTTTAATAATAATAATAATAATAAATATTTTTTTAAAAATAATTAAAATAAAATAATTAAAAATAAAATATTTTTTGTTTTCTTCTCGACTTCCCTCTTTCCTCCTTTCATGGTTTCTACTTTTATTCTTCCTTGATGTCCTTCCTATTTCTGCTTCAAGTTGTAATTGATTTGGGGACACCTGGCTTCTCAAAGCAAAAACAAGAAACTTGAAAAAGGTAAGTGTGGAAGAAAAATTAATAATAATAGAAAATTTTTTAAATTTCCTAAAATAATGAAAATTTCCTAAAACAATAAGAATAATAAATAAAATAAATCCTAAGATAGATATCCTTGATAAATAGACCTCAGGGTTCTACACAAATTAGAACCGTTCCCCGGCAACGGCGCCAAAAATACTTGATGGGTTTCTGGCAAGCGAACCACAAATCCAGCAGTATAATAGTAAGTAAGATATCGTCTCCACAGGGAACGGTAATTTATGTAAACTGAAATCGTATTTATCAAGGGAAGTAACAGTTTAGAGTAATTATGGTGCGAAAATAGAAAATAGAAGGTATGATCAATGGAAATTAGAAAGGTAGAGTTAGAGATACTTTACTTGGATTAGGATTGAACTTCATCTCATCACACCCTTCATGTATGTAAAGACTACCTATTATTTTAGGTTTAATCTATAGTACTGTAGACAAACGCTATTGCTAAGACCCCGAGTTACCAGCGGCCTCACACACTCAAAAGTAAACTATGCGGGTTCTCCCAGGCGATAGACTTACCCTCGGCTTATCTTGCTCTATTTGTTCAGTTTGTTAAGGATTAATTGAAATACGTGGCCTACCAAATGAATGTATACCTTCTCTAGAATACTGTCACTACCCATCGCTCATTAGATATACCCATCTCTCGCTTCCAGGATTGACAATCAACTAACCCTTTGCTATCGGATTACCAATATGCCCCTTCAATTAGAGTACTCACACTACCCCTCAATCATTAGCAAAACACCCATTTTCGATACAAGTGATAACCGAGTCCTCTTATTCAATCAGAGAATGAGTTTCTTCAGAATCCGCTCCCCCACTCTCGCTCCTAGCCAGAACTGACCCAGTTAAGACTAGCCTATAACTCCAGGCGTAAACCGCGGGAATTAGGAATAAACACAGAATAAGATTACCAATACTATAGACAGAGAGCTCATAAATAATAAAATAGAATTTACATACACTTGGGGATATAATCGATTACATTCAATCCTACTAGAGAGTCTAACTACTTGGAGTAGCCATACAAACCACCGAAGATGCTGTCACCATCTCCAATCCTCGTGAAGCACTCCTCCTCTCCTACTCTAAACTTAGTTACGGTACATTATCTCTGTACTATAGACTAAATTACAATCGATCATCCTCTAAGACTGATGCAAGAGGTTCCTATTTATAGATTAGGAAAGACAAAGCAAATTTGGGAAGAGATCTGACTAAATACGGCAACAGGGACGTAATCTGCGTGTTCTGCGCTTCATGCTGCGCTACAGCGCAGGCTGTAGCGCAGGATCCAGAGAGTTGCGCTTCACCCTGCGCTATAGCGCAGGTGAAGCACAGCTAGCGTCCTGCAGCTTCAACTTTTCTCTTTTATTTGATCTCTCCCCGAGACTGGTTTTCTCGCGTTTGTCCTTCCTTGTTTCCCTTTATTCTCTGATATGTTTGTATTTATTTGTGCAATTCTTGTTTATTTGGGAAGCTTGTCTGCAATATCTTTGATTGATTGGCTCTAATCTCCTCATTAATGATTCAAATCTGCTTCAAATCTTTAACTAATGGTCTTCAATCAATCTTCAATCTTGCATAAATCCTCCACATTTAATGCTATTTAATCCTTGAATTAAATCTTTGCAATATTCTGCAAAAAATCAGCAATAAATCTATTAAAATAGCATCAAATTCAAAACTAGGATTAATAAATACAAATTAGTAAATATTAAATAAAAAGGGATAAAAATGGGGTAAAATTATCATTTTATCCTTGATAAGTGAAATAAAATATATACTAATTTATCAACTATTTTTCACTTATCACCTACTTATGGAGGTTGGATTTCGAATACAAGTTCAGTTTCGGGAGAAAGAATGCCTCCAAAAGAAAAGGTTTTGAATAAAGGTAAGCAACCTATGCACCTAAACTTCCAAGTTTCTGGAAAACCTCGAACTTTTGTGCCACCTTCAACTGTTCCTCCGAATAAGTGGATTCGTCCTGGGTATCCTAAACCTCAGTATAACTATCAAGGATTCCAGCAAAGGCCTTATTATGGAAATAGGCCACCAATGACGAAGACTCAATGGAGAAGGGCGCAAAGGATGAAGAAGGCTGCTTTTGAGGAACAAGAACAATTTAACATGGTAACTGCAAGAGAAAATACTCAGCCTAAGTCGATCCAAGCAAAGAACACACAAGTGATTCAAGTGCAAGCAAATTCAAATCATCCTTCGTATGCACAAGTAGTGAAGAAGAAACCTTCTTTTCAAGTTACTGGAGGTTTCGAGGAGAATGAAGATGATTTGTTGACTGAGAATTTCGAAACAGGCTTCGCAGATGGTCTTGACGACATTTGCGCAGTAGTTTCTATTTTTCCTGCCGAATATGCTGAAGAACTTGAAAAAAGTTTGGAAGAGGAAGATTATGAAGAAGATGATATAGGTGAAGATCCCATTTGCTATACTTACATTGGCAAGCAGATTTGCCAGAATACTTCTGCAGTATTCGAAAAACCAACTGAGGAAATGCAACTTCACATGAAGCCTTTGTTTATCAGAGCTTTAGTTGGGGATGTAAGTATTGGAAAGGTGCTTGTGGATTCTGGAAGCGGCAGTAAATCTGATGCCGAAATTCATGATGAAGAAATTAATGAAGACTAAGTTTGATTTAATGCCTCATCAGATGATCATCACAGACTTTAGTGGGAAGACTTCGAAATCATAAGGAGTATTATGTTTGGAGTTAACAGTGGGAACAATCATGAGACCCATTATGTTTGTTGTAGTTGATTCGAAAGCAAACCATAACTTGTTACTTGGAAGGGAATGGATCCATGGTGTAGGTATTGTTCCATCTTCAATGCATCAGAGGCTTTGCATGTGGACTAAAGAAGGTGTAACCATTTATGTTGATGGGGACAAGAATTATTTTAAAGTCGAAGAAGATGCTGTGGATGTGAGGAGTACAGAAAAGAAGGTCATGAAGATTAGACCTTATGAGGTAAATGACAAGTATATGTTGACCCCAACCAAAGTTCCATATTCTTTGAGGATAAATCCAAATTTTGGGTTTATGTTACAATGTGATGTCGACCCTTTCGAGGCTGCAAAAATCTCTGAATGGTCAGACCCAGAATAGATTCGAGCTTTTGGGCTCGAATTTCGGCCTATATGGCCGAAAAGAGGGTAGAAGCGGCTCTCGAAGCCGAATCTAATCAAGATGAATAGAATAAAGAAATAACGGCCCCTAAGGCCGAATGGCAAGAAGGAAGAATAGTCATTGAGGAAATAATAGAAGAAGAAGCCTCATCAGAAATA
Organism: Sesbania bispinosa; assembly: GCA_026901365.1. Lineage (NCBI taxonomy): Eukaryota > Viridiplantae > Streptophyta > Magnoliopsida > Fabales > Fabaceae > Sesbania > Sesbania bispinosa. The sequence continues at coordinate 30,019 of QLOH01000702.1, read as the reverse complement.
AGAAGTGAAGAGTCTGAAAACGTTTCTGAAGAAAGCAGAGATTCTGAAAAGAAGTATCTTGAGGAAATGATTAAAAAGGTTGAGACATATGTTCAAGAAACACATTGGTTTGAGTTCGAAAGATTAGATTGTATTTATGATGATTCCCCTTTGGGTTTCGAAGGAATTTTGTCTCAAGGCATTAAGAAAATGGAAGCTCAGGATCCTTTAGAGGAAGTAAACTTGGGGACTGATAATGAGAAAAGACCCACGTTTATAAGTCAGAATCTCGAAGGAGAATTCAAGAAGAAAATCATTGACTTGTTGAAGGAATATAATATTGTTGAGTCTCAAAAATATCATAAAGAGGTTTATGATGTTTTAAAGACTGAAATTTCTCTAAGTTTTAATGATCAACAAATTCAACTTAAGTTGTTTCTCATAAGATACAATTGTCTAATTGTTTATCTATGATTTTCAGCAAGAAGCCTACCATATAAGACTAAGTGTTGAATCCGTCTGAAGAAGCTGATGCTGTCTGAAGATGACCAACCCGTCTGAAGCATCAAAGCCGTCTGAAAGCTTTTGATGACGTGACATCTCTTGTCTGAAGCTGTGTCAATCCATGTATCTCTGCACGTTTTTCACGCATGTTCTCTGCTACAAACAGCTGGCACCTGTGCAATGCAATTCAAGCACGTTCTCTGTCACAACGTGTCCTCTGCTACGCAGAATTTGCAGCAGCAACATAGAGCACCTTTTTTGGCAGGAGCAAACCTTGTAAAAGTGTCAGAATTTGTCAGGGAATATCAGAATATGTCAGAGAATATTCTGTACTGCAGCAGCTGTCTCACAACGGCTAGCATGGAATTCACAAGCATGAGAGTCTTCAATGGGCCAATCATTTGGTTATAAATACCCCATCTTTTGAAGACCTGAAAAATAGAGAAGCATAGAAAAAGAACAGAAACTCTGCAAGTTTTTCGCTGCAACACTCTGATAGAATTTATCATCCTTGTACACACAAATTCTTTTATTCAGAGCATACCTCAGTAATTTCTGTACAATCTGTAGCTGTTTAAGTCTCAAAACTGATATAGTTTGTGAGCTTAAGCATTTCTCTCATTTGTATTTGCTTTTGAGCCTGGAGAGGCTTGTCTGAAAAAGAATACTTGTGTTGTTGAGCCTGGAGAGGCTTGTCTGAAAAAGAATACTTGGTTGTAGAGCCTGAAGAGGCTTGATAGAAAAGAATACTTGTAATCTTGCAAGATTAAGAGAAAATCCAAGTGCTAGTTGGCATTGGGACTGGACGTAGCTCACAAGTGGTAGTGAGTGAACCAGGATAATTTCTGTGGCTAAGTTTCTCTTTCCCTTATCTTTGTCATTTCAGTTTTAAAACTAATTAAGGGGACTGAATATTTAATCTAATATTTTAAAAAGAAGAAACTTCTTTTAGAACCATTTTAAAGCCGTCTGAAACCAACTTCAGACAGCTATCTAAAAACTTCAGACAGCCCTCTAGCAACCTGTCTGAAAGTCTGTTTTGTAAATCTGTTTTCGAAAAGCTTCTTAAAATATTTAGAAACACTATTCAACCCCCCTTTTAGTTTTTCCCTGTGGTCCTACAGTTGGTACCGGAGCTCTACTCAGGGTTGAAACACCTAACAAGTGTCTGAGGACTGAAAGATCCACATGGAATCTTCAAACAGTAACAGGCAATACACCACAGAAGGAGCCTCTATCACAAGACCTCCAGCTTTCAATGGAGAAGATTATCACTACTGGAGAGATAGAATGAAGCTGTTCATTGAAAGCACAAACATTGATGTTTGGGATGTGGTCACTGATGGAGACTATGTGCCTATGCTAAATGATGTGCCTATACCTAAGACTGAATGGACTTTGGAGCAAAAGGCTAGAGTCCAGATGAATGCTAAGGCCAAACTCTATCTGATATGTTCCTTGAACAAATCAGAATATGAGAAGGTTCATGGATGCACCTCTGCCAAGGAAATTTGTGATACTCTTGCAGCAGCCCATGAAGGAACTGAGACTGTCAAGCAATCCAAGATAAGTATGCTCATACATCAGTATGAGATGTTCAAGATGGAAGAATCTGAAACCATTGACCAAATGTTTGGAAGGTTTCAGACCATAAAAAATGGACTCAGGTCCTTAGGCAGATCATACAATTCTGGAGATAATAACAGAAAAATTCTAAGGAGCCTGCCTAAGTCCTGGAGACCCAAAGTTACTGCCATTCAAGAGGCAAGAGATTTAAACTCTCTTAGAGTGGAAGAACTGTTGGGATCTCTTAAGGTCTATGAGCTTGAGCTTGGAGAAGATGACAACAAGAGAAAATCTCTAGCCCTAAACTCCAAGACCAAACAGTCTAGGCATGGCAACATCAAGGCTATGCAAGCTGAGGCAACTTCAGAGGGGGATGAAGACTCTGAAGATAGCTCAGAAGATGATGATGATCTTGCTCTTCTAAGTAGGAAGATCAAGAGAATGCTGCAGAACAGAGGAAGATTCAGAAAGAATCAACCCTCAACCTCAAAAGGAGGTAAGTCAGGTAAAGACATACAAACTCACAAAATTATTTGTTTTGAGTGTAAGCAACCAGGGCACATGAAGGCTGAGTGTCCAAAGCTGAAGAAAAAACAACTTCAAGAAGAAGAGGTTTTCAAGAAAAAGAAAGGTCTCATGGAAACATGGGAGGACCTGGATGAATCAACTTCAGAAGAGGAGGAAGACACCTCAGAAGAGGCAAATCTGTGCCTCATGGCAAGCCTACCATCTTCAGACAGCTCTGAAGCTGAGGTATTCCCTCTTACCTTGAAAGAAATGTATGATGATCTGGTGGAAAGTTCCAAGGAACTGTTCCTAGAGTATAAGAATCTATCCAAGGCTCACACAGAAATATGTAACAAATATGAGTCTCTGGAAATAGAACATATTATGCTCAAGGAAAAGGTCTTTGAGACTGAAAACCATAGTTCACAAGTTGTGTCTGAAGAAAATAAAAAACTTCAGAAACAGATTGTAGAACTGACAAATGATCTAGCCAAGTTTGTCAAAGGAACAAAAAATTTAAACATAATGCTTGGAAATCAAAGACATTCCTCTGACAAAAGTGGACTAGGCTTTTTTGATCACAACATGTCTGAACCTCCTACTGTCTTAAATTTTTCTAAAAGCAAAAAGAAGGTTACTGGGTGTTCTCACTGTGGTAAGCCTGGACACAAAGTGATTCAGTGCAAGCACAAGAGAAAAGCAAGACCCAAAGCTAACAAAACAGGACCCAAAAGAATTTGGGTACCTAAAAACTTGATCATTCCTGTTGCAGATGTGTTTAACAGGACAAAGGAGACCCCACAAATGGTACCTGGACAGTGGGTGCTCGCGACACATGACAGGAGAAAGGTCTTTGTTCCAAAACCTTAGACCTAAGGAAGGAGGAGTGGTCACCTTTGGTGGAATCAGCAAGGGATGATCACTGGCATAGGGACTATAGGTATAATTCCTTCATCCCTCATTAAAAATGTTCTTCTTGTGGAAGGACTACAGCATAATTTACTGAGCATAAGTCAATTATGTGACAGTGGTTATGTAGTATCCTTTACCAAGGAAGGATGTATAGTCAAAGACTCCTCTGATCAAACACTTTTTACTGCTAAGAGACACATCAATGTGTATAAAATTGATCTAGAGGATCTAGCAAGTCAAAATGTAAAATGCTTCATTTCTGTTGAAGATGAAAAACAGATTTGGCATCAAAGACTTGGGCATGCCAGCTTGAGATTAATCTCAAGATTAGCAAAACACAATCTTGTTAAAGGATTGCCCAAACTTTCATACAAATCTGACATTTTATGTGATAGCTGTCTGAAAGGGAAACAAACAAGACACTCTTTCAAGAGTAAAGATGTTGTTTCAACTAGCAGACCACTAGAACTTTTACACATTGACTTGTTTGGGTCCTATTAGAACAAAAAGTCTTAGTGGAAAGAAATATGGTTTGGTCATTGTTGATGACTATTCTAGATTCACATGGGTGATATTCCTTAGAAACAAGGATGAGACTTTTAAGAATTTCACAATATTTGTAAGAAGGTACAGAATGAAAAGGGATTCTGTATTTCTGTCATAAGAAGTGATCATGGTGGGGAGTTTGAGAATGCAAATTTCAAATTCTTCTGTGATGAGAATGGGATCTCACACAATTTCTCTGTGGCAAGAACACCTCAACAGAATGGGGTTGTTAAGAGAAAAAACAGAAGTTTGCAAGAGATGGCAAGGACCATGCTCAACTCAAGCAACTTACCTAGAACCTTCTGGGCAGAAGCTGTTAACACAGCTTGTTACCTTCAAAACAGAATATTGGTAAGACCAATTCTGAAAAAGACTCCATATGAATTGTGGAAAGGAAGAAAACCCAACATATCATATTTCCACACCTTTGGATGTGAGTGTTTTATACTTAACACCAAAGATGATCTTGGAAAATTTGATGCAAAGTCTGATAATGGATTTTTCATTGGATATTCTGAAACATCTAAAGCATATAGAGTGTATAACTCTAGAACTTTAACTGTTGAAGAAACCATTCATGTAAAATTCAATGATAACAAAGAGGACTGATAGGGAACTATCAGATCTAGAGGATGATTTTGCAGGTATGGAGCTGAATGATCACAACAACTTGAAGGATGAGCAACTGTCTGAAATTCCTGCTGTTTCTGAACCTCTTCAGACAAAAGTTGAGTCTTAGACAGATGTGATACCTCCTCATAAATCTGATTGGAGATACAAGTCACATCATCCTAAAGAGCAAATCATTGGCAGCACTTCAGAAGGAGTTAAGACAAGATCAAAATTCAGACATTTGAATTCTCTTGCTCTCCTGTCTGAAATTGAGCCAAAGAGCATTGATGAAGCTCTGCATGATGAAGGGTGGATCCTAGCCATGCAAGATGAGCTAAATCATTTGCTAGGAGTGATGTCTGGACCCTTGTTCCTAAACCCCATGAGAAAACAATTATTGGAACCAAATGGGTGTTCAGAAACAAGCTGTCTGAAGAAGGCAAAGTTATCAGAAATAAGGCAAGGCTAGTAGCTCAAGGTTATAACCAGCAAGAAGGTATTGACTTCACTGAAACCTTTGCCCCAGTGGCCAGGTTAGAAGCAATTAGAATTCTTTTATCTTATGCTGTAAATAATGGCATCAAACTATATCAAATGGATGTCAAAAGTGCCTTCCTCAATGGTTTCATTGAAGAAGAGGTTTTTGTTAGACAACCCCCTGGTTTTGAAGATGTAACTTTTCCTGAACATGTTTTTAAACTTAAGAAAGCTCTCTATGGTCTGAAACAAGCCCCAAGAGCTTGGTATGACAGACTGAGCAGTTTTCTTGCAACCAATGGTTTTGAAAGAGGAAAAGTTGACACAACTCTTTTTAGAAAACAGTCAAACAAGGATCTTATACTTGTCCAAATATATGTTGATGACATTATTTTTTGGTTCAACTAATTCTTCATTGTGCAAAGAGTTTTCTGAGTTAATGCAATCTGAATTTGAAATGAGCCTAATGGGTGAACTAAAGTTTTTCCTTGGACTTCAGATTAAGCAAGATTCTGATTGTATATGGATCCATCAAGAGAAATATACAAAGGAAATGCTTAAAAAGTTCAACCTAAATGATTGCAAACCCATGACAACTCCAATGCACCCTTCTGCATCTTTAAATAAAGATGAGAATGAAGAACTAGTGAATCAAACTTTGTATAGAGGAATGATTGGTTCATTATTGTATCTAACAGCAAGCAGGCCTGACATCATGTTCAGTGTGTGCCTGTGTGCTAGATTTCAATCCGATCCAAGAATCACTCACTACAAAGCTGTAAAAAGAATTTTCAGATATCTTAAAGGTACTACTAATCTTGGTCTGTGCTATAAGAAAAGTAAGGATTGCAGGTTAGTAGGATACTGTGATGCTGATTTTGCTGGAGACAGAGTTGAAAGAAAAAGCACCAGTGGTGGATGTCACTTCTGTGGAGAAAATATGATCAGCTGGTCAAGCAAAAGGCAAAGCACAATTGCTTTATCAACAGCTGAAGCAGAATACATCTCAGCAACCAGTTGTTGCTCACAACTGTTATGGGTGAAGTATCAACTTGAAGATTTTAATATTGCAATATCTGTTATACTTGTGTTATGTGATAATACCAGTGCCATTAATTTATCTAAAAATCCCATTCAACATTCTAGGGCTAAACATATAGAAATCAAACATCATTTCATTAGAGACTATGTTCAGAAAGGTGTTTTTGATATTCAGTTTATTGATACAGAGCATCAATGGGCTGATATATGTTGAGTCTCAAAAATATCATAAGAGATTTATGATGTTTTAAGACAGCAATATTTCCAAGTTTTAATGATTAACAAATTTACAGTATTTATTTTCACAGATACTCTTAAGTGTTTAATTATTTATCTGTGATTTCAGCAAGCCACAATACGCTTTATAAGTCTTTAAGAAGTGCTTCAAGTCATCTGAGGGAAACAGGCCTTCTGAAGCGGTCAACCTATCTTAAGTGTTGAAGCTGTCTGAAGAGCCAAACCCGTCTGAAGACTGGAACCCGTCTGAAGTTTGGAAGCCGTCTGAAGCTTTAGTATTGACGTGGCATCTTTGCTGAAACCTTGCGTGAAGACTTTTCTGAGTCTCTGCTGCTCGTACGTTTTGGAACACATTTATGGCAACAAACACAGAGGCCTTTCCTGGTGCATTTGAATTTCATACACCACTGAGGAAATCTCTGCAAACGCAGCAACGCAGCAATTCCTGAAGCAGCCTTTTGGCAGATGCAACCTTGTACTGTGTCAGAAATGTCAGGATGCTCAGAAGTATGTCTCACAACGGATTGAATAGCATTTAATGCTATCTCTAAACGGTGGTTTTTCAACGGATTAAAGTCTGGGTATAAATACCCCTTATGAAGACCATCATCAAGTTACAGAGAAGAACATATAGAAAAAGAGAATCATCGCTGCAATTTTCTTCAAGAAAATCACTCTGATAAAATTCTTTGTACACTTTATATTTTCATATCCTGAGTATACCTCAGTTTTTAAGCTGTACATTGTAATAGGTTTGAGCTTCAAACTTGTGTAGTTTAAAAGCTTAAACTCCTTTTAACTGCAATTGTTGTTGAGCTTGGAGAGGCTTGTCTGAAAAAGAATACTTGTGTTGTTTGAGCCTAGAGAGGCTTGTCTTGGTTGTAGAGCCTGAAGAGGCTTGACTGTAAAAGAATACTTGTAATCTTTGTGAAAGATTAAGAAAAAATCCAAGTGCTTGTTGGCATTGGGACTGGAGGTAGCTCACAGTGGTAGTGAGTGAACCAGGATAAATCCTTGGCTAAGTTTTCTATCCCTTATCTCTTGTCAATTCGTTTATATTAATATCAAGGGTGTTAAAAAGCTATTCTAAATATTTTAAAAGCAAAGAAACCTTTTAAAATATATTTTCAGGAACCATCCAAAAACTTCAGACAGCCCCCATAAACCTGTCTGAAACTGTTTGTAACTTGTTGTTTTCAAAAAGCTTTAAAAAATATAAAGAAACACTATTCAACCCCCCTTCTAGTGTTTCCATGTGTTTCTACAGTTGGTACCAGAGTTTAACTCAGGGTTGAGCACCTAACAAGTGTTGAGGACTAAAAGATCCAGATGGAAGCTGAAAACAACAACAGGCAATACATCTCTGAGGGTGCATCTATCACAAGACCCCCAGCATTCAATGGAGTAGACTATCACTACTGGAGAGATCGTATGAAGTTGTTCATTGAAAGCAACAACATTGATGTCTGGGATGTAGTTACTGATGGAGACTATGTGCCCATGCAAAACAATGTGCCTATACCTAAGGCTGATTGGACCTTGGAGCAGAAGGCTAGAGTTCAGATGAATGCCAAAGCCAAACTCTATCTGATATGCTCATTGAACAAATCAGAATATGAGAAGGTGCATGGTTGTGCATCTGCCAAGGAAATCTGGGATACTCTTGCAGCAGCCCATGAAGGGACTGAAACTGTCAAGCAATCCAAGATTAGTATGCTCATACATTAATATGAGATGTTCAAAATGGAAGAAACAGAAACCACTGATCAGATCTAGAGGATGATTTTGCAGGAATGGAGCTAAATGACAACAGCAACTTGAAAGATGAACAGTTGTCTGAAGTGCCTACTGTTACTGAACCTCTTCAGACAGATGTTGAGTCTCAGACAGATGCTGTACCCATTCACAGAACTGATTGGAGATACAAGTCGCATCACCCTAAAGAGCAAATTATTGGAAGCACTTCAGAAGGAGTGAAGACAAGATCAAAGTTCAGAAATCTGAATTCACTGGCTCTCCTGTCTGAAGTTGAACCCAAAGATATTAATGAAGCTCTGCATGATGAAGGGTGGATCCTAGCCATGCAAGAAGAGTTAAATCAATTTGCTAGGAGTGATGTCTGGACCCTTGTTCCTAAACCCCATGGGAAAACTATTATTGGAACCAAATGGGTGTTCAGAAACAAGCTGTCTGAAGAAGGCAAAGTAGTCAGAAACAAGGCAAGGCTTGTGGCTCAAGGATACAATCAGCAAGAAGGAATTGATTTCACAGAAACCTTTGCCCCAGTGGCCAGGTTAGAAGCAATTAGAATTTTATTGTCTTATGCTATAAATAATGGCATCAAGCTATATCAAATGGACGTTAAAAGTGCTTTTCTCAATGGTTTCATTGAAGAAGAAGTCTTTGTTAGACAACCCCCTGGTTTTGAGGATGTCACTTTTCCAGATTATGTTTTCAAATTGAAAAAGGCTCTCTATGGTCTAAAACAAGCCCCAAGAGCTTGGTATGACAGATTGAGCAATTTTCTTATCAAAAATGGTTTTGAAAGAGGAAAAGTTGACACAACTCTTTTTAGAAAACAGTCTAACAAAGGTCTCATGCTAGTCCAGATATATGTTGATGACATTATATTTGGTTCCACTGATTCTTCTCTTTGCAAGGAGTTTTCTGAGTTAATGCAATTTGAATTTGAAATGAGCCTAATGGGTGAATTAAAATTTTTCTTAGGACTTCAAATTAAGCAAGATTCTAATTGTATATGGATTCATCAAGAGAAATATACAAAAGAAATGCTTAAGAAGTTTAATTTAAATGATTGCAAGCCCATGTCAACTCCTATGCATCCTTCTGCATATTTAAGCAAAGATGAGAATGAAGAACCAGTGAATCAGACTTTGTATAGAGGAATGATTGGTTCTCTATTGTATCTAACAGCAAGTAGACCTGACATTATGTTCAGTGTGTGTCTTTGTGCTAGATTTCAATCAGATCCAAGAATTACTCATTATAAAGCTGTTAAGAGGATTTTTAGATATCTTAAAGGTACTACTAATCTTGGTCTTTGCTATAAGAAAGACAAAGAACGCAGGATAATAGGATACTGTGATGCTGACTTTGCTGGAGACAGAATTGAAAGAAAAAGCACTAGTGGAGGTTGTCACTTCTTTGGAGGCAACATGATCAGCTGGTCAAGTAAAAGGCAAAGCACCATTGCATTATCAACAGCTGAAGCTGAATATATCTCTGCAGCAAGTTGTTGTTCACAACTTCTTTGGGTGAAGTACCAGCTTGAGGATTTTAATATTCCTATATCTGTTATACCTGTTTTGTGTGATAATACAAGTGCCATTAATCTGTCTAAAAACCCCATTCAACATTCTAGAGCAAAGCATATAGAAATCAAGCATCATTTCATTAGAGACTATGTTCAGAAAGGTGTTTTTGATATAAAGTTCATTGAAACAGAGCTTCAATGGGCAGACATATTAACAAGACCTCTGACTGAAGTCAGATTTAAGTTCATATGTAATAATCTGAACATACATGCATTTTCTAACTGATTTTGTATGTTGTCTGAAATGAACATCTGAAATCTCAGTATGTCTGAAATTGTGACATGTCTGAAATTTTAGGGTTTCTGAAATTTCATTTAGTTGTCTGAAATTATTCACTTGTCTGAAATAAAATGATGACGTGGCTATCTGAGACGGTTGAATGCCATTTATTTTGTCTCTTCCACTCTGCACGTTCCCCAACGTCTGCGCAGCCAGTACATACCATCATTGCATCGTGGGTGTCTATATAATAAAGGAGGTTACATATTGAAGAAGGCTCACATTCTCTCTGCTCACTCTTCAACTTCATCTTCTCTCTCTCACAACAGTTTTCTGCTCAAAGCTTTTGTCTGCAACTGCAATGGCACCAAAGAAGACAAGCACTGGAGGGAAGATTGTCAAGTCCAAAGGTGTTAATCTTCAGGGTCTCAGTGATTTGGGCATGGACCTTTTTGAGGAATTTGATGCTGCTGGTTGGACTTCATTCTTTGAGAAAACTGATTGCTCTTGGAATGAACAGAGCATCATTGATTTCTGGTTTTCAGCAAGAGGAATTCCAAACAACAGGTGAATATGAAAGCATCCGAGCTGAAGTTCTCGGAGAGTCCATCTTCATAGATGCTGATATTCTGTCCAAGGTGACTGGTGTACAAGCTGAAGGAGAGGTCTTCACTCCAGGATGGGAAGGAAGAAATGGTGGTTCTGAGAAGTTCACCAAGATGTTGTATGGAACAGCGAAGCCTCAGAGCGCTGACTCAAAGAACATGCTGGATAAAGTCAGAGTTCTTCATGCCATTCTAGGGCAATGCATTTTCCCTAAGAGTGGAAGCAGAAATCATGTCTCTGAACTTGAGAGATTCTGTTTGATCAACCTATTGCTGAAGAAGAAGATGAATCTCCCAAAGATGCTTATGTTCCACATTCAGAAGAAGATTAGGGATTCTGCTGGAAGCCTTACTCACAATCTACTTATCACCAAGGTACTGATGCATTTCAGAGTACCTCTTAAATTTGATCACAAAGCACCTGCTCTTTTTGGTGAGGCCAATATTACCAGTATGAAGCTGAAGAACCCTCTCATTCCAAGACATTCTTCTCCTACTATGAAGGAGAGCTTACTATTAGAGAAGGCATCCAGAAGTGGAGCTGCTTTTGAAGTTCTGGAACTTGAACTTCAAGGGGACTTAAGGAAGGATGAGTTTGTTGCATCCAAGCCCTCCCCTCAACCTAAGCTGCCGAAGCTACCAGTTAGGAGTGCTGCAAAGGTGGCACCAGTAAACCCTAAGTTGCACCTTAAGACTGTTGAACCTGTTCAGAAGACTTTGACAAAGTCGTCTGAAATTGTGGGTCAAAAGTCTGAAGGAGCAAAACCTCTTGATCCTACTTCTAATCTAGAAGGAAAAGCACATGAGGAACTTGTTGCTAATGCTGATGCTATTGCTGCAACACCTGTTGCTGCCTGTCCCTCTGATCCTGAATTGATCAAGGTAGCTGCAATTGCTACTATGATTGAAAATCAAGAATTGGAGAAGAAGTTAGAACAAGAAAAGGCTGATCATGCTTATGCAGTATCTACACAGATTGCCTTAACTGAAAAAGAAAGGCTAGCTGCCTTGGCTGAAGGAACCAAGAAAAGAAAGAGATCCAGTGCTGCCATGAAGAAGAAAAGAATAAGCAAGTTCCTTACTAGTGCTCCTGAAGCTACCACAAGAATCACTAGGAGTATTTCTAGTAAACAAGATGCTATAGACATGGCAGATAAATATCAGAAGTTTGTCAAAGCCAATCTTTATTTCAAATGGAGAAGAGAAGAAAAGCAAGCTGAAAGGGAGGAGGTAGAAAGGGAAGTCAAGAAAAGCAAAATTCAGAAAGAGGAACCTCCAAAGGAACCCTACAAACCAATAAGGGTGAGGTTTGACAATGTTACACCTTCACCACCTTCATCACCAGAAAAGGGGTTGCCAGAAGAGAAGGAAGAAAAAGAAATGCTTGAACAAGTTCATAGTGAAGCTGTTTCAGAAGAGGGAGTTTCAGACAAGGTTGATGAACAACCTATCTTGTCTGAAGAAAAGGAAGCACCATCACCATCACCATCTTCTTCATCCTCCTCATAATCATCAGAATCATACAGATCCGAAAACTCTGCTGAGAAGACCCAACAATGTGTGTGGAAAGGAAGCATGCTACCTGCACATCTTAGGCTTGGACCCAAAAGTAGGGATTTCTTCACAGAACCCACTTTTGATCCTTATGCCTATCCTTTTACTGACTCTCAGTATGCAGAAGAAGCTGAAGTGCCCCACAAAAGGTATGAGGGACCCTTCTTTGAAAGAGAAAGAGTGCCAAAATTCCCTAACCTTTATGAAGAGCTGATGTTTTTCAAGGATACACCCCCCCATCTACATGCATCAAGGACTTATCTTGCACACTGCTGAAGCTGAACGGAGCAAATATACTGGAAGCTTTGATGGTCAATACTCTGGACAGCTTGAGAAGATCAGAAAAGGAGTGGTAGTTCCTGAACACAAGTGGGCTCCACTTGATCCCTGTTCTGAAGAAGATTGTCTGAAGATGAGTACTGATGAGTGGTGTTTTGTCAGAAAGCTGTGCACAGAAGGAGAATTGTTTCAAAGAGCTCATCTGAACTGGGTTGGCATGAGAGGTTACAGGCCACCTAGAAATGCTTCTATCAGGCCAAGCTCTAAAATTCTGGTGCAACCTGACAGGATCATTCCTAGGTATCCTCTGAAGGAAGGTTCTGCTGATAAGTTTAAAGAACCCATGGTTTACACAGCCCCCTTCAAACCTTTGTCACCAAGCGAATGGAAGCATCTACCAGCCAATGTCAGAAAGCAAGGTGGAGGTATGGATCACAGTCTCAGGGACAAAGTTTAGAAACTCTTACTGGAAAATCAGAGAGGATGTTGGATCCTCATCTGGGTCACTTGGACCTGATAAAGACTCTCTCATTGGCTATGGGAGATCCATGAATGTGCAGTATATGTTTATCAGACAACACTTCCCACTTTTAACTGCACCTTTTCATGAAGAATGGGAGATGATCAACCACATTGGAACATTCTTTCATCCAGTCTATAATCCTCATAAATATGGACTGCATCCAGGATTTGATGCGCTGAGTTTTGTGCGCAGATGCATAAAAATTATTTTTTATGAGTCAGCACCTGACTATGAAGACGAGAATAGAAGACTGAGGTTAAAGATACAGAAGCTGGAGAAAGCCAATGCTGAGCTTCTTGCCAAACAAGAACAGACTCTGGCTTTGCACAAGACTGAACTCATAGCTAAGCAAGATCAGATTCTTCATGAACAGCAAGAGATAAAAAATGCTCAAGAAGATATGAAGTCTGCCCTTCTTTCTCAATTGGACAAGACAAGGGATGATCTCATGTCCTTGCTGAAGGATGCCTTGTTGAAGAAATCTGGCTAGTCTGTGATGTAGCCATGTTTCTTTTTATCTCTGGCATTGTGTCTAAATTTCTAGGCTTATCTAAAACTTTTTATGATGAAAATATTAGTTGTGCCCTGCATGATTTTTCTGAGCATATACTTCATGATTATCCTTTTGATTTCTGTTGTTGTTATGCTCTGGATTCCCTTTTGATTGATGACAAAAGGGGGAGTACTAAAACTCTAACAAAAATCTGATTCAAATGTGAAGTGCTACCAGACTCAGGGGGAGCAAAGAAGAACTATTAAGTTCATTATCTGAGGGGGAGTTATTATTAAAAGCTATTTTATCCTCACATACTCCTTTCAGATTTTACAGTTTTAAATAAATTTGTCATCATTAAAAAGGGGGAGAATGTTGAGTCTCAAAAATATCATAAGAGATTTTATGATGTTTTAAGACAACAATATTTCCAAGTTTTAATGATTAACAAATTTACAGTATTTATTTTCACAGATACTCTTAAGTGTTTAATTATTTATCTGTGATTTCAGCAAGCCACAATACGCTTTATAAGTCTTTAAGAAGTGCTTCAAGTCATCTGAGGGAAACAGGCCTTCTGAAGCGGTCAACCTGTCTTAAGTGTTGAAGCTGTCTGAAGAGCCAAACCCGTCTGAAGTCTGGAACCCGTCTGAAGACTGGAACCCGTATGAAGTTTGGAAGCCGTCTGAAGCTTTAGTAATGACGTGGCATCTTTGCTGAAACCTTGCGTGAAGACTTTTCTGAGTCTCTGCTGCTCGTACGTTTTGGAACACATTTATGGAAACAAACACAGAGGCCTTTCCTGGTGCATTTGAATTTCATACACCACTGAGGAAATCTCTGCAAACGCAGCAACACAGCAATTCCTGAAGCAGCCTTTTGGCAGATGCAACCTTGTACTGTGTCAGAAATGTCAGGATGCTCAGAAGTATGTCTCACAACGGATTGAATAGCATTTAATGCTATCTCTAAACGGTGGTTTTTCAACGGATTAAAGTCTGGGTATAAATACCCCTTATGAAGACCATCATCAAGTTACAGAGAAGAACATATAGAAAAAGAGAATCATCGCTGCAATTTTCTTCAAGAAAATCACTCTGATAAAATTCTTTGTACACTTTATAGTTTCATATCCTGAGTATACCTCAATTTTTAAGTTGTACACTGTAATAGGTTTGAGCTTCAAACTTGTGTAGTTTAAAAGCTTAAACTCCTTTTAACTGTAATTGTTGTTGAGCCTGGAGAGGCTTGTCTGAAAAAGAATACTTGTGTTGTTTGAGCCTAAAGAGGCTTGTCTTGGTTGTAGAGCCTGAAGAGGCTTGACTGTAAAAGAATACTTGTAATCTTTGTGAAAGATTAAGAGAAAATCCAAGTGCTTGTTGGCATTGGGACTGGAGGTAGCTCACAGTGGTAATGAGTGAACCAGGATAAATCCTTGGCTAAGTTTTCTATCCCTTATCTCTTGTCAATTCGTTTATATTAATATCAAGGGTGTTGAAAAGCTATTCTGAATATTTTAAAAGCAAAGAAACCTTTTAAAATATATTTTCAGGAACCATCCAAAAACTTCATACAGCCCCTATAAACCTGTCTGAAACTGTTTGTAACTTGTTGTTTTCAAAAAGCTTTCAAAAATATAAAGAAACACTATTCAACCCCCCTTCTAGTGTTTCCCTGTGTTTCTACAATATATTCACAAAACCTCTAACTGAAGATAGATTTAAGTCCATCAGAGATAAATTGAACATTCATGCATTGTGAGTGTGTATGAAAAATGATGTGTCTGAAACTTCAGCCTGTCTAAACCATGTGACCTGTCTGAAGTTTTGGTCGTCTGAAACTAACTGGATGTCTGAAATCTATCACTTGTCTGAAATGGACAATTGACGTGGCAATAAAGGGACGGTTTTAAATCCACTTTGCACGTTACCCTATGCCTGTGCAGCCAGTTTCTGCCATCATTGCCTCAGAGGTCTATAAGTACAGTAAGGCAGTGAGTCCTTGGTACGTTACAGCTCTCTACCCTCTCAGAACCTTTGCTATTCTTCATCTTCAAGAAAGCATTTTCTCTCTCAAGTTCTTTCCAACCTTCAACAATGGCACCAAAGAAGTTTGGAGCTGATAATATTGTGAAGACCAAGGGTGTCTTTCTGGAAGAGCTTGAAGCACTGGGAATGGATCTTCATGCAGAATTTCAAGCAGCTGGGTGGCTTGAATACTTCAACAAAAATCGTTCACAGTGGCATGAGCATAGTATTCTTGATTTCTGGGCCACAGCCAGAGGAATCCCTAACCCTCAAGGCATCTACACCACCATCAGGGCTACTGTGCTTGGTACGTCCATCTTTATTGATGAAGACATCTTGGCCATTGTCTGTGGTGTCAAGACTGAAGGTGTTGTCTTCTCTCCTGGCTGGGAATCAAGAAATGGAGGTCAGAAGCACTTTACAGAGTTTTTGTATGGAACTCCCTCTCCTGCAAATCTAGATGCTAAGAATATGTCAGACAAGGCTAGGGTTCTGCATGCTATCTTAGGGAACTCTGTAATCCCTAAAAGTGGAGCAGAAACCATGTGTCTGAACTGGAGAGATTCTGTCTCATCCACCTTCTGAAGAAGCAGAAGATAAATCTTCCAAATATCATCATGTACCACCTTCAGAAGAGGCTGAGAGACTCTGCTGGAAGTTTTCCTCACAACACCATCATCACCAAGGTGTTGTTGCATTTTAAAGTTCCAGTTCACCAGCTCTTTGATCACCACTCAATCCCTATGTTTGGTGAATCAAATCTGAAGAGCATGAAGATTAAGCTGACTCCAAGGCCTCCCTCTCCAACCATGAAAGAAAGTTTGCTGATGGAGAAAGCTCAGAGGAGAAGTACTACAATGCAGATTCTGGAAAATGAACTAAAAGGAGATATCAGAAGACATGAGTTCAAGCCCTCAAAGGCATCTCCTCAACCTAAGCTAAAGAAGCTACCTGTGAGAAGCTCAGCTAAGATAGCTTCTGCATCTGTACAGATTCAAGCATCTGAACCTGTTCAGAAACCTTCTCAAAGGTTGTCTGAAATTGTGGGTCAGGTGTCTGAACCAACACAATCTTCAAAGCCTACTTCTATAATGGAAGGACAGGCTGAAGAAGCTGTGGATATTGATGCAGTTGCTGCTCAACCTCTAGCCGCATGCTCCTCTGACCCTGAATTGATTCAGGTTGCTGCTTTGGCTACTGCCATTGAACAAGAGGAGTTAGAACTGAAGGAAGAGCAAGAGAGGACTGACAGAGCTCTTGCAATAGCTTCACAACTTGCTTATGCTGAGGATGACAAGCAAGCAACCATTGCTGAGGCTTCAAAGAAAAGAAAGAGGTCAAATGCACCTCAAAGGAAAAGGAAGAAGGGTAAACTACTTCAGACAGTGTCTGAAGTTAGGGTTACCAGAAGTATTGCTTCTCACCTAGAAGAAGCAGATATTGCTAGAAGGTATCAAAAGTTTGTAAAGGCTAATCAATACTTCAAGAGAAGAAGGGCTCTTTCAACTGAAGAAAGAGAAAGGGAGGATAAGGAAGCCAAGGAAAGGGAAGAAAAAGAAAGAGCTGCTAAAGCTCAAGATGTTGCTGCTCTCAAACCTTACAAGAGGATCAAGGTGAGATTTGATAATGTAACTCCCTCACCTCCTTCATCACCAGAAAAGCAACCTCAACCCTTATCTAAACCCACCTCACCAGAAAAACAACCTTCTCCACCTACCTCTCAATCTTTACCAACCTTACAGATAATTACATTACCATCTGAACCTTTCATACCATCTGAACCCTCATCACCTACACCCATCATACCATCAGACAACCTGTTGTCTGAACCCCCTGCACCTCAAGAAAACCAAGTTCTTGAACCCACACCTTCACCATCCAAACCCCCCTCACCTCTTTACATACAGCTATCTGATAGCTCATTACCTTCACCTTCATCACCTTCCTCACCATCATCATCTCCACCTCTTACACCTTTACCACCCTCACCACCTCCATCTGTTCATCAATTCAACCTTTCAGCTGAGATAGCAGCCTTATGCAAGAGACTGACAAGAACCTCCTTTGGCTCTTGCCCTTTGCAAAATTCCAGCATCTGTCTGAAGAGCTGCATCACTTTAGAACAGCCCCTGCTGTCTCACTTCATCATGGTCTCACTAAGAAGATTGTGTCTGATGAAAGGGCTTTGTACTCCAATAATGCTGATGGATTGGAGAAGATAAGGAAGGGTGTTGTCCCTCCTAATCATACATGGGATCTTATCAACCCATTCTCTGAAGACTCATGGAAGCTGAGCAATGAAGAATGGCTCATGGTAAGGATGCTGAACACTGAAGCTGAGTTATTCCAAAGAGACTTGGCTAGAGGAGTTGGAATGATGGGCTACAGGCCCCCTAGAACAAGTTCAATCAGGCCTTCAACCAAAATCTTGGTGAAACCTGATAGGATTGTCCCTAGGTATCCCCTCAAGGAAGGACAAGATGAAAAATTGAAGGGTCCTAAGGTCTATTCTGTATCAGCACCCCTGTCTGAAGCTATGACTGCTTCAGAATGGGAAGGTCTACCTGAGTTCATCATCTCAGAAGGAGGAGGCTTGAATCACCTATTTGAAAATTGGATGTGGGAGTCTTACTGGCAGATCAGAGAAGATGTTGGGTCTTCTTCTGGGTGTAGTGGTCCTGATGCTGAGTCTGCAATGGGTGTTGGACATTTCACAAATGTTCAGTACCATTTCTTAAGAGATCACTTTCCCCCACAGGCAGATTCATTCAACCAAGGTTGGGTGCTTCTGAAGTATGTTGGGACCTTTTTCTGTCCAGTCTACAATCCTTCAGAATATGGCTTGCAGCCTGGTTTTGGAGTTTTGAGATTTGTATGTCCCTACCTTCAGCTCATCCTAGTTGAGTCTGAACCTGACTTGTTTGAAGAGAACCAGAAGCTGAAATCCAAGGTCAAGGCCCTTGAGAAAAGATGTGAAGAATCTGAGAGGAGATGTGAAGTCTCAGAAAAGAAAGCTCAAAAGGTTATTCAGAATCAGCAAGAAATTCTTCATGAACAGCAGCTGATAAGAAGTGGTCAACAAGAGTTGAAGTCTTCTATTGAAGCTGCCATAGACAAGGCCAAGGAAGAACTGATCTCCTTTCTGTCTGAAGCCCTGCTGAAGAAGAAGGACTAATTTATTGCCATTGTCTTATGTTCATTTTTCTTTTTCAAGTGTTGATTGTCTGTTTAATCCTTACATCATTTTAATACAATCAGTGTTTTTATTCCATCTCATGTGCTCATGATCCTTGCTCTGATACTTGTTTTTACTTTATCTATAGTTCATAATCCTGTTTGTTTTATTGCTCTGTTACTGTTATTGCTCTATGATTCCCTTTTGATTGATGACAAAAGGGGGAGTATTAAATCTAACAAAATCTGGAGTGATTACAGGATTCAGGGGGAGTACATGAAAAAGTTCAAAGTTGTCTGAACTTCTGAAAAAGTTCAAAGTTGTCTGAACTTCTGAAAAAGTTCAAAGTTGTCTGAACTTGTGAGAAAAACATATATAAAAGCATCTAAAAGGATATATTTGTCCCAGGGGGAGCTAAATCTTAATCTCTCAATTTTGCTAATTTAAGTTAAATTTGTCATCATTAAAAAGGGGGAGAATGTTGAGTCTTAAAAATATCATAAAGAGGTTTATGATGTTTTAAAGACTGAAATTTCTCTAAGTTTTAATGATCAACAAATTCAACTTAAGTTGTTTCTCATAAGATACAATTGTCTAATTGTTTATCTATGATTTTCAGCAAGAAGCCTACTATATAAGACTAAGTGTTGAATCCGTTTGAAGAAGCTGATGCTGTCTGAAGATGATCAACCCGTCTGAAGCATCAAAGCCGTCTGAAAGCTTTTGATGACGTGGCATCTCTTGTCTGAAGCTGTGTCAATCCATGTATCTCTGCACGTTTTTCACGCATGTTCTCTGCTACAAACAGCTGGCACCTGTGCAATGCAATTCAAGCACGTTCTCTGTCACAACGTGTCCTCTGCTACGCAGAATTTGCAGCAGCAACAAAGAGTACCTTTTTGGCAGGAGCAAACCTTGTAAAAGTGTCAGAATTTGTCAGGGAATATCAGAATATGTCAGAGAATATTCTGTACTGCAGCAGCTGTCTCACAACGGCTAGCATGGAATTCACAAGCATGAGAGTCTTCAATGGGCCAATCATTTGTTTATAAATACCCCCTCTCTTGAAGACCTGAAAAATAGAGAAGCATAGAAAAAGAACAGAAACTCTGCAAGTTTTTCGCTGCAACACTCTGATAGAATTTATCATCCTTGTACACACAAATTCTTTTTATTCTGAGCATACCTCAGTGATTTCTGTACAATCTGTAGCTGTTTAAGTCTCAAAACTGATATAGTTTGTGAGCTTAAGCATTTCTCTCATTTGTATTTGCTTTTGAGCCTGGAGAGGCTTGTCTGAAAAAGAATACTTGTGTTGTTGAGCCTGGAGAGGCTTGTCTGAAAAAGAATACTTGGTTGTAGAGCCTGAAGAGGCTTGATAGAAAAGAATACTTGTAATCTTGCAAGATTAAGAGAAAATCCAAGTGCTAGTTGGCATTGGGACTGGACGTAGCTCACAAGTGGTAGTGAGTGAACCAGGACAATTTCTGTGGCTAAGTTTCTCTTTCCCTTATCTTTGTCATTTCAGTTTTAAACTAATTAAGGGGACTGAATATTTAATCTAATATTTTAAAAAGAAGAAACTTCTTTTAGAACCATTTTAAAGCCGTCTGAAACCAACTTCAGACAGTTATCTAAAAACTTCAGACAGCCCTCTAGCAACCTGTCTGAAAGTCTATTTTGTAAATCTGTTTTCGAAAAGCTTCTTAAAATATTTAGAAACACTATTCAACCCCCCCTTCTAGTGTTTCCCTGTGTTCCTACAAATATTGTTCTGCTTGGGACTATCATGAAATGCCTGGTTTGAGTCGAGAACTGGTTGAGCATAAACTTCCAACTTTTCCAGAAAGCGACCAGTGAAACAGGCTCCAAGAAGATTTGCTCCAGAAGTAGTTTCAAAAATCAAAGAAGAGATTGAGCGTCTTCTAAAGGCTAAGTTCATTCGAACTGCCAGGAGATTTCTTAGGATTTCTTATGCACAAAAAGGGTGTTGAGATTGATAAAAACAAAGCTAAGGCAATTCTCGAAGCATCTCCATCTACTACCAAGAAACAATTGCAATCTTTTCTGGGAAAAGTAAATTTCCTTCGAAGGTGCATTTCGAATCTATCAGGAAAGACAAAGGTGTTTTCCCCGTTACTGAAATTAAAGAAAGAAGAAAACTTCAAATGGGAAGATGAACATCAACGAGTCTTTGAGGAAATCAAGAAATATTTGACAACTCCTCCAATTATGACTCCTCCTTTGCCAGGAAAACCTTTGAAGTTATACATTTCTGCTTCAGAAGCCACAATAGGAAGGCTCAAGAGGACGAAAATGGCGTTGAAAGAGCTGTTTACTATTTAAGTAGAATCCTTAATGATGCAGAAACTAGATACTGTGCTATAGAAAAATTGTGTTTATGTTTGTACTTTTCTTGTACTAAACTTAAATATTATGTCAAACCTCATGATGTATTTGTAATTTCTCACTTTGATGTAATAAAGCACATGTTATTAAAACCTATATTGCACAGTAGAGTTGGAAAATGGGCATTAGCATTAACTGAGTTTTCATTAAGGTTTGTCCCATTGAAATCAATGAAAGGACAAGTAGTTGCAGATTTCTTAGTTGATCATCCCCCAATTCCAATTGAAGAATCAATATATGTAGGCTTAGAGCCTTGGAAATTATATTTTGATGGATCCAAACATAAGAATGGATCAGGGATCAGAATCCTATTAATTTCACCAAAAGGATTTCCAACTCGAATGATGTTTGAAATAAAACATCACTGTTTGAACAATGCAGTAGAGTATGAAGCTCTTATTGCTGGTCTCGAAATCTTGGTTTCTCTGAATTCGAGAAATGTTCACATTAGAGGAGATTCTCAAATAGTTATCAAACAGGTAACTAAGGAATATAAATGTTTAGATCCAAAATTGGCTAAGTATCTGGTTCAAGCCAATAAACTTCTGGAAATGTTTGATGACGTAAAAATTGAATACATACCAAGAGGTCAAAATTTCGAAGCCAATGAACTGGCTCAAATAACTTCAGGATACAGAATTTCCATTGGAACTCTTAGGAAAATTAGTGATATTCAGAGAAGGCTTACAATGAAGGAATTTGATATCCATAATATAAATCTTCTAGATCAGAATGATTGGAGAAGAGAAATTGTGAATCTTATATAAAATCCTTCCCTGGTAAATAAAAGACACTTGAAATATAAAATTCTGAATTATTGTATTTTAGGTGAAGAGCTGTATAAAAAAGCTATTGATGGGAATTTACTTCAATGTTTGGGAGAAACTGAAGCTTACTTGGCTTTAGTAGTTCATGAGGGAGCTTGTGGAGCCCATCAAGCAGGAAAGAAAATGGAATGGATTTTGAAAAGAAAGTTATTCTTTTGGCCTTCAATGGCCAAGGATTGTCACAATTTCGCTAAGTCTTGTGAGGAATGTCAAAAGCATGGAAATGTACAACAAGTTCCAGCAAGTGAATTGCATACAATAATAAAGCCTTGGCCTTTTAGAGGATGGGCTTTAGATTTAATTGGAATGATACATCCAGCTTCTTCGAGAAACCATAAGTTTATTCTAGTTGGAGTTGATTATTTTACCAAGTGGGTAGAAGCAATTCCTTTAAGAGAAGTTTCTCAAGAAGATATCATTCGTTTCATTGAAGAAAATATTATATTTCGATTTGGCTTACCAGAAACCATTACCAAAGATCAAGGAACAGTGTTTACTGGGAGAAAAATGGTTAGGTTCGCTGAATCAAAAGGGATAAAATAACTTTCTTCTACACCTTATTATGCACAAGCCAATGGTCAAGTTGAAGCAGTCAATAAAACTATTATTGCTTTAATTAAAAGACATATTGGGCAACGTCCCAGAAATTGGCATGAAACCTTGAATCCAATTCTTTGGGCTTATAGAAATTCACCAAGAGAAGCTACTCGAACTACCCCTTATAAATTGGTATATGGTCATGATGCTATATTACCAGTTGAAGTAAATTTACAGTCAATAAGGGTTCAAAGACAGTTTGAGTTACCTTCTCAAGATTATTGGAATTTGATGTTTGATGAATTAAATCAACTTGATGAAGAAAGATTGGTTGCTCTTGAAAATATAATTAGACAAAAAGAGAAAATTACTCGTTGTTATAATAGAAGGGTTAAGAAAAAAGAATTCCAAGTTGGTGATTATGTTTGGAAGTTAATTTTACCAATTGATAAAAAGTCTAAGAGGTTTGGTAAATGGTCACCTAATTGGGAGGGATTCTTCGAAATTGAGAAAATATTTTCCAACAATGCGTATTCAATTCGAGAATTAGTTGGTGATTTGCGCATAATGTCAATAAATGGAAAATATTTAAAGGATTATAAACTAAACTTACAGGAAATCAAGATTGTGCATATAGAAAAATAAATTGTTCGAGGGAAAATATAAATTCGAGCCCATGCTCGAAACAAAAGAAGTCATAGAAGAAATATGAAAGAACAAAGCAACAAATTAAAAAGGAGCTTTGCTCTTCAACCTAGCAAAGTTGTGCATAAGGTCTTCATAGTAGATCTTCAGGCTGCTGTTATTTCTTTCTAGATTATCAATATCTTTGGTAACTTTAACAACATCCCTTGAAATACTTCGAACAGATTTTATAATGTCCATTCGAGTAGACTTCTGCTTTGACAATGTGGTTTCGAGCTCACTTTTTGCCAACTTAGTTCTTTCAGCTTCTTCTTGATACTTTTTGATGAGGCTTTTAAGCCTTAAGTTTTCCTTTTGTAGTTCTTCAATTTTCAGAGTGTTTTGATTGATGGATTGCTCATACTTGGTCACCTTGATCTTGCTATCTTGCATTTTATCCACCAATTCAGCGTTCTCATTTTTCTGCATGATCAATTTCGAAGTGGTCTGTTCGATTTGGTCAATTGTCCCAACAATACTATGATATAACTCTGAAAAGCTTTTGATCCACTGCTGTTGAGACTCAGAAAAATCAGAATGCTTCTTTTCAAAATAAGTTAAGTAACTTTCAATTTCTTCTCTGTAAAGAGGATCCTTCGGAATTTCTTTCATCATAGATTTCTCGAAGACCAATTTCTTGAAATTCTGAAGAGCTTTATCAATAGAATCTTCCTCACTCAGTGGATTCTGAATTGTTGCTTCAGAGTGGGCTGATGACAGTGAGACTTCTCCTGAAAGCACTTCTAAAACCAAGAAAGGATTTTCATCCAAACCCTTGAGGCAATCATCTAAGTCCGTGGCACTATATACAGGAGTAGACCTAGATGAATCCCTCGAAAAGCCTGGAGCCTTTTCGGGAGTTCCTGACTCAGTTTGAGAAGGTGATGGATCATCTTTTTCTTCTTCCATCTGAGAATCCTCATTGGTTGGATCAGAAGGGGATTGAACTTCTTCTTCTACTTTTTCTTCTTGTTCCTCATTACTCTCTTCGATATTGTCTAAGGATTTACCCTTTGGCAAAGATTTCTTCGAAGAGGTAGCTTGAAGTGGACTTTCTATTGTTTTCTCTTCATTGGCACCACTTTCAGCCTGAGAACTTGAAGAGATGTTTATCTGAAATCAATAAATAACCTAAGTTAGATAAACAAGAATAAAAGGGGGGAAGTCAATAGTTTTTCTTTGAAAAGAGAGTAAAAGGTTTACTTGTTCAACAACCCCACTTGGGATTTGTTTCTTATAGGCCTTAACCTTAAACCTTTGGCCAACTCTCTGATGTTTTACATAAAGAAAAACAGATTTCAAAATCAGAAAAAGAAAAGAAAAGTTTCAAAGATGAGTTTAAAAGATAAGAGAAAATAGAAACTTACAGCTCCAATAGTCTTTCCTGGAGGAATCACAGAGAGGATTTTCTGCTTAGGAGCTTTCTTTTCTTTCTTTGTATTTTTTCCTCTCAAAGGAACAACTTGTTGTTCAGGAGTATCTTCCTGTTAATAGGAATAGAAGAGTTAGATTCTTCGAAGTCTATAAAATTTCGAAATTAACATGAAAAAATTCGAAGATACCTTTGAGAGAGATTTTTCATCATAATTGTCAGACTTGCTCTTCTCTTGACCTTTTACTACCTTCTTCTTGGAAGAAATCGAATCATCTGCTTTATCCTTCTTACACACTGAAGCAGATTGGCTCTTATCTGAAGGTTCGTTATTCTTTTCGACCTTACTGGACGTAGCCTTTTTTCCTGGATTTAGAAGCAGTAGTTTGAAAGGAAATAAAAGAAAAAGATGTTAAATTTCGAAAATCCAAGTTTAACTCAGGTTCAGATTTCAAAATGGAACTTACAGATGGTTTTAGAGAAGAGGATGGAGTCTTTCTTTTCTTGGATTTCTTTTCTGCAACTTCTTCTTCTTCTTCACTTTCCCAATCTTCTTCAGCATCTTTTGAGAGCTTGCACTCTTGAGCTGGAATATGAGAAGAAAATTATGAGTATAGAATTGGGATAAGTTAGATGAATAAGAAGAATGTTTATGTTATTACCTTGAACCATGAAGTTCTTAGAAACTATTCTCACATGTTCTATATCCACATGAGGTATAAAAGGATAATTGTCCAAAGTATATTTTGTTAAAGTAACTCTTTTTGGAAGAGGTTTAAGATTTTTAAAAAGAAGATCAAGAGTTACAGGTCTAGTCCATTCATGACCATATAAACTTTTTGTTAAACCAAATTTTGCTGTTGGTAAAGAAGGAAACTTTGGACAATACTTTTCAAAAACAATAATACCTTTAGGATTTATAAGTTTGAAATTTTGTTGGTTCAAAGAAACCTTTTCTTTTAAAGAAGAAGCAGCTTCAGAAATAGTTCTATGAATTTTATTGGGAGTATAGAACACATGAAAATATTTCTCGAAAGCTTCAATTTCTTTGATATGCGTACCTTTGGATTTCTTCTTGGATTTCTACGAAGGAGCAATGTCTTTGGTTAGTCTCGAAAAGCAGGTAGCTTCATCAACTTGAATACTAGAATAGTATTTAGACCACCATTCTTCAAAAGACAGTGTGCAGTAGTATGAAAGCTCGAAGGAGACTGGGGTGATAGATAAAGGCTTTTGGGCCTTTGTGAGCTGTAATTTCTCGAAACCTTTTTCCCCATCAACTAAGTCTTCAATCAGAATTTGGTCTTTTGATGTGCAGAAAGGTGTGGGACGAAGTTGACTGAAACCAAACTGACGAGCTACCAACTGTGGTTGGTAATGAAAGACTCGAAAGTCTTTAAGTTGAAATCCACGATACAAAAGGTCCTGAGACAAGAATTGCTTCCATATTTCTAAATTCTCATTCTCTTCACTTGGAGAGACACATGGGAACTTTCGAGTAAACCATTCAGGTCCTCGAGTTCGAGAAGAGAAAGGTGCAAGGTTGGGAGAGTGTTGCTTGATTTTTAGAAAAGAAGAAATGTGAGACTTGAAGTGTTCGAGACGGTTCTTTTTTTATGAAGGTGTGAGAAAAGACAATCTATAACCTTCAATGGAAGTAGGAAGTTTTGCTTTTGAAGGTTCAGAAATCTCGAATTTATCCTGGAAAATGGCATTCAGCCAAAGTTGAAGAAACCAAAAAGGACCACAAAGGTTTCGAACAGGATCTTTTAATTTAAGGGTATAAATAGCTTCAGAAAGCATGTCATAAACATGGGCTAAAAGACATCTGTTTAGGTCTATTCGAATCCCGTTTGCTAACATTTGAGCTAAAGGAAGATAAGATTTTTGAATTTGATTAGACCTAGAGCAGAAAACAAAAGCAGACAACCAATATATGAGAAAAGCCACATGTTCACTTTCAGTAACTTTGCCAGACTTGGCATTGTTTTGAATAAAATGAGAATAAGTCAATTTATCCCAATTTGGCTCAATATGTGGTTCAGGTAATTTCATGAAAGGAAGAATTAATTGGCCTTCAGGTCGAAGGCCAGTAATGGCAGCAACATCAAAAAGAGTTGGTGTGATCATGCCATAGGGTAAATGGAAGGAATTGCAGGATCTTTCCTAGAAAAGAAGAGAAGAAAGAATTAAAACAGGGTCAAAACTAAGATCAAATTTACTTAGTTGAATAAGATAAAAAATACCAAGTTGCTTCCATAAAGCCCCCATAGTATTTTCAATCCTATTCAACCACATGACATAGGAATCTTTTCGAGCAGAAGGAGTTGCTCGAAAAACATCAGTAGTATTTTCGAGATGGTCAATTCGAATGAGAGATTTGAAAATTCGAATTTTCTCCTCTTTCGAACTTGGAAAAAATTCATTGTACTAATCAAGAGAAGAAGGAGGAGTGTATGGACCTAAGAAACAATATTGTTTTTTCTTAATGGAATAGGGAATAAGTACCTGTGAATTCTAGATAGCTATTTTTTCTTCAGCATTTTCAGGATCAGGGACGTAAGCTCTATCATCCCTAACAAGGAAGTCACCTTTGACAATAGCAAGAGGGACTGGAGTTGAACCTTGAGAAGCCATTAGTGGTGTTTCTTGAAGTTCTTGAGAGAGAAAGAGAAACAATGCAGTGGTGCAAATGAGCTGAAAATGCATCAAGAAGAGTAAAATCAGAACCTTTGAGATGTTTAATCGGTGAAAATCAAGTTAAAAACAAGAAAAAGTGATCAAAAAGGGATAAAGATCATACCTTGAGTAGGAAGGAATGACGTCGGATGAGAGAAAAAGCTAAGGTTCTTCAGGTTGAAGATGAAAAGTGAAACTGAAGGGTTTTACTTGGTATTTATATGAGAGAGAAACAACATGATTACAAAGAAATTTAAAAGGTAATCATGATTACACGTTTCTTGGGACGTGAGTTAATAGCCCAAAAATGTGGGAAAGTCAGTTAGCTTTTCAAAAAGTAACTGAAATATTAATTTAATTGGAAAATGAAAGGTTTTTTATCTGAAACAGATATTTAAATTTTCCTTTTAAATTTTGAATAACTGTTATAAGGAATACCAAAAGTTTGTTCCAAAAATATCTCTTTCTGCAAAAAAAAGATTAATTCTTGAAAGAGACTATTTTTAGGGGGGTATCTGTTGGGATTTGATTTTTAGCTGTTGCGAATTCCACAAGTGACAAAGGTTTGATGCTGTTTCGAATTTACAGAAGAGTTCAAAATATCTTATTTCAAATTTTGATAATAAGTCTATTAACTTCGAGAATTCGTGATTGAAGTTAACACAAAAAGACTTTAGAAATTCGAAAGGAAGATAAATGTAAATTCGAGAAATAGTACATTATAGGTATTCCAAAAGGCAAGTGATAGTTCTTTTATTCATGATCCAAATTCGAATTACATTAGTTCGAATACATTGGAAATGCATTAGAAAGGAAACTATCCTAAGTGCCTAAAACATTATAAAGGAAACTGTCCTAAGCTAGAATGAGTCCTTGACTCATGTCTTCCATGCCTCTTTCTCTTCTTCCTCCACCACAAGCTTTAATAGAGCCAACACAAAGAAGAATTCTTTCTCCAGTCTGTTGAACCACCTTCGACTTGGGGAAGAAATCAAGGTTAGCATGGGAAAACAATAATAGATTCATTTATCATATAAATGAACCTATATTTGGCTATTACGTACAACCCAAAAGAAAACCTTCAAAGAGAAAGGTTGAGAAAGCCAATAGCTTTGGCTATTTCGTCAATCCTATCAAAAATGAAATCATTCCAGATTGGATTGCACGTAATAACCAAAGGGACTAACTTCTTCATATTCTTTGAAGAGTTTCTTTGGAGAATTAAGAAAAGAGAAGAAGAGAGAATTGTGAAGAGAATGTCCAAATAACACTCTTATTTATAGGAGTAAAAGGAGTTAAGTATCATTAATGGGACCATTTTTATGCCCAATAAGAAGGATTCTCATAATGAAGGTGAATGGACGGTGGCCGGTGGTCTTCATGACCTTTGAATTGGCCAAATGGAGTTTGACACATGGCACAGGGAAGAGTGTAATTAAATCTCGAAAAGAGAAAAGATTCATTGAGTTCAGGTATCAAGAAAAGACTAAGTGTCAAAGTTGAAGATGTTTTCGAATATATGAAGTCAAAATTCCAGAAAGGAGATTTCGAGAAATCAGAAAGAAGGAATTCGAGTAGCAGACCTAATCTAAATGTGTTAACACTCATCTACCTAATATATACAGAGAATGCAATTTCCTAATTCAGAGTTATCTCTATTCCTATGATGAAATGAACATGTCATATTTACAGTTGGAGAATGATGCATGATGCAAATATATACTGTAATAACACAAGCTTAATGCATGGAAATCAGCAAGATGATATGACATTTTGAATGCAAATGGTTTAAGATACAACACCCTAAATGCATGTTAGTATTAACACATGTTGACACACAGAAGGAAATCACATTGGATGAATGTTGGGATAATTGAAAGGATGGTGCAAATTGAATGATGTAGAATATAGGCATGACATCAGAATGGTATAATAGCACATACGTGTGAGATGGAGTGCACAACAATGTTAATGAAGAAAGGTTAATTTTTTTATTTTTTATTTTTATTTTTTATTTTTTTATTTTTGTTTTTTATTTTTTAAAAAAAATTGAAAGAAAAGGGGTTTTCCCTCAAATTTACTTTTCTTTATTTTTATGATTTTTTTAAAATGAGATGATATATTCAAGAATGAGTTTTACCACCAAGTGTTAGGTAAATATGTACAATATGGAATGGAAGAAAGAGACAAAACACGCTCCTCATGTGTCTTAAGTTAGGTAAAACCCTGTGGCAACGTAAACCTAAGGTTATGACTCTAACTTTGGTGGTCATTAAGCTCATCTAAAGTGCATGACTTTCAAGGACGGGTTTAGACCTCTACAGGTTATTATGGTCCCCAGATTGCCCTAATCTAGAATATAGACAAGGACCTAGTCCATATCTCAACCACAAATAGGGATAAATCCCTCTCAATATGATTGGTCCATTGTACTAGTAACAATCTGAGTGGTAACTCAATAACCACAAAGTGAGCACGAAGCCCCTCAATAGAAGTCATCGAGGTACCTCCTAGGTTCGCACAAGCCCAGGTATAGAGCCTAAAATGTGTGTGAGGTAAGTGAATGTGGAGTGTGTGCAAGGAGCATACAGAACTTTGAACCTAATAACTACCCTTCATGCAAAACAAAAAAAGCAGATATATACAAATATAAAAGTCTTCTACCCTAAAGTTGAAGCAAAATATATACATCGGCAAGAAAAAAACATTCAACAAATAAGATATTATACAAAGAAAGAAATATTTACCAAAATTTGAGTAACAGTATTTACAAAAATAAAAATAAAACAAAGCAATAGAGATCAAATAAATGTTTTCAAAGTTAATCAAATATGCACAATTGTTTATTGGAGGCTTGACTCTCAAACATCCCCAGTGGAGTCGCCAGCTGTCGAAACCGGGGTCACGACGTGGGGGGGGG